>OX375884.1:58828164-59409268 GCA_947359465.1 Metellina segmentata | reverse complement strand
ATTCACGTTCAACTCCCCAACACGAACTTTCCCGAGATTGGAAAAGAAACTTTTATGGTCACCTTTTCATGATTTATTTGGGTCTACTGCGCTTCGTTTCTTGCTCTCATCACTATCGGATAAATAGAAAGACAAACCTCGGAATGTATCTACTGTGAGAATAAATCTTTTTACTTTTCTTTCTATAGTGGAGTGAGGAAATGAGAGTTGGAAAGGAAGTAGTAATATTCACTCTCGTGAGGTTAAGATTTGAGCCTGATGGGAAAAGAGTGACTTTAGTTTCCAATGTCGATAATTGACCGAAACCGAGATTAGAAACGACTTCAGTTATCACCTCAATGGTTCATATAGGAGCTTCATTTTTAAATTTCATCTCATATTAAATTAGCTGTTGATTGATTTGTTGGTTGGTGGTAAAGGAGACTTCAGTCCCTTCCAATGTCGATAACAGACCATATCGAGATTAGAAAGGACTTCAAGCTAACACTTCAATAGTTCATATAAGAGCTTCATTTTCAAATTTCATCCCATAATTAAGTGTGCTGTTGATTGATTTGTTGTTTGGTTTCAAGAAAAGAGTGACTTCAGCCTTACAATGTCTATAACAAACCGAAAACAAGATTCGAAGCTAATTCCATTATCACTCCAATGGTATCATATAAGAGCTTCATTTTCAAATTTCGTCCCATATTAAATGGACTGATGATTGGTTTGTTGGTTGGGATGTAAGAAAAGAGTGACTGCGATATCCAAAAGTCGATAACAGATCATATTGAGATTATAAACGACTTCAGCTATCACTTTAATAATTCTTATAAGAGCTTCAATTTCAAAATTTCATACCCTTTAAAGTGAAATGTTTGTTGGTAGGTAGTAGTTTTGGTTGGTAGGTTATTGTTGTATTTATGGCGCAAGGACCATAATTAATCAAGATACACCAAACGTCAAGTAAAAGGTATGTGGGTAGGTATTTAAGTTTACAATATATTGCTAAATTAATTAATTTGGACTTAAGCTTTATATTTTAATTCTGAGAAAAATGTTAGATTAATGTTCGCAGCCTTAATACTTAGGAAGGTAATCATGCGTACCCGGCCCTGGAGCTACACAACTAGCTATTGCCGTCTGTCCTGGACCTATTCCGAAGAGAAAGATCCGAGACAACCCCCTCGCCATTTTGAACAAGGGTCAGATTACAAGGTCGGCATTTGAACTGCCACCCCCACCACTCAAATTAGGAATTTGAAGCTAGCGCCAAGTATTGCTTTGAGATTTTATAAGCTGGCAGCAAAAACTCTTCAACTCATGGTAAAACCTAAAATATTCCGTACTAATGGTATATTGCAGTTGCAAATTTTTCACTAAATTTTTAAAACAATTGAATAAATAATGCAATGGGAAGAAGGAACGAATACTCACTTTTCTTGTTAGATTTCTGTAATTTCATATAAAACCCTAAAATACATCTGAGGTAAAAAAATAAAAAATAAAAACACTCAAAATATATACAGTAGACATGTTTATTTCCTATTATCAAGTTTACGAAGGCATCACTCAATAATTAGACTAGAGGAAATTGCAGTTGTTTCATGACTACATAGCTAAAAGCAAGGTCTGCGATCACATGCACGAAACCATTTCTGAACTGCTCGATCAGCCTTAAAGTCTGAAAGCGAAGGACCATCCGCTGTTATCCCTCATTAAGGTAAAAAAAATTTATTTTTATTTTTTTAATGGCAGGTATTGAAAGAAAAATAATGAAACATTCGGTTTTAAATACTCGCAGAAAAACTTGCCGTGAGAACCGTTGATCGTCGCGGTGATATAAGCTAAGCTCACGGTATTTGCCGTGGTTGCCGCTACTTATTTCGAGCCCTGCAAGCCACTCTCCAAGCTTCGTCGCCAAGCCACGACAATGTGAGGCCATTGGAGACCACGACAGATTTTACCAGATATATATATAATATATATATATATATATATATATATATATATATATATACATTGAATATTTTCGACCCATTTCAAGTTTTCTATCCGTTTAGGGACCCTTCTGATGTCAAATCCGCCTAATGTTCGTTTGATGTCTGTCTGCCTGTTTGACTATGCGGGCCAGAGCACTCGCCGTAAATCGTCATTTTTATTAATTCAGTTGATCATGAAAATAACTTAAGAAAGAGAATTACAAATCTCCCTCAAAATCGTCTCTTGTAGAGTAACTTTAGTGTCACCTTTCGTCATTTTGTAGCTTTGTCATGCAGCAAGGTAGCGATGTATGTGAAATGTATTACATGAATGGATATGCATGTGTAGAATTTGTGTCCAAAATGAGTTGTAAAAATTATAAAGATGACGAAAGGTGTTATAAAATATTATTTTACTCTACGAAAGACATAAGTGTGATTATATCTTTTGATCATCTCTTCAATCTAGATTTAGCCAATTCAAACCGAGAAAGGTCGGTTTTTTTTGCTAGTAATAAAATACATTTCAAATTTATTCCCATAATAATTATCAATTGCTCCCCCCCCCCCCTTATTTTTATAAAGTTAATATTTTCTAATTGTGTTAGCTTCAGATTGACACAGTAAGTTGCCTAAAACCAATTAATTGTCTAAGAATATGCAAAAATTTCATAATCGCTGAATTAAATTTTAACAATGCTCCTAGTAATTCTTAGGTAAAAAATTGACCTCAGCCGTTAATCAATTAGACCATATCGAAAATCTAAGCCCTCTTGTATTTAAATCTTCCATGAACGCATTGCGTCATGTCGGAATATACAAGTGTAACAGTACTACGATCGTTAATCGAACAGGAGCCATTGTGTAAATGCTAGCTTTCCAATCCATTATCATCGTCCAGTGACTTCGAAAAATTTATCATAAGGACTATAAAAGTGCAATCACTTTAATGTCATTATCAGAAATTGCCAAAATAATTAATTCAGTATGTGCTTAAGCTCCCCATTTTAATGAAACTAATAGTAAGTTGTAGAAGAATACCCGCTCTAAAAGCAGCTATTGACATCAAAAGGAGCTGAAATTTTCTGTCGTGACACGTTTCCAGGTACTATCGTGAGATCATCAACACCTGCTGATGTTTTTTTTATTTTTGTCTTGTGTGATAATGAAAAGAAATTCACGGTAAAAGGCCCAAAACAATTTTTGTTGAAGATCGTAAAGCACCCCATAGAGCAAACTTTATTCAGAATAAAAAACTTCCGATAACGATCTTTTTCATGCAACTTTTACTTGTTCTCTGATCGAAAGGCAGAACGTTTATTGTAGGTAGTTATCATTTGTATACTTTTCAATGAGAGAGGGAGAGAGATTGTTTTAATTTACTTTATTTCTTCAGTCTGTTGCTTTCATATGAGTACTTAATAACTGGTTGTCGGCTCCTGTTTTAGTACATTGTTGACGCATATTGTACGTAGTTATCATTTGTTTACTTTTCATTGTGAGATTGTTTTAATTTACTTTATTCCTTCAATCTGGAGACTTCATGTCTACGTAATAACTGGTTCTCGGCTCCTGTTCTAGTATTCTAGTATTTTACGAACATTTATTGTGGATAGTTATCAATTGTATAGTTTTCATTGTGAGATTGTTTTTATTTACTTTATTTCTTCAATCTGGGGATTCCATGTCAGTACTTAGTAACTGGTTCTCGATTCCTGTTCTATTTTTCTATTAACTTTCACTAACTTACTTAATTGTATGTTTTGTGCTGTAGTTCAAAAAGTCAAGAATGAGTTAAAGATTAAAACAGAGAGAGAGAGAGGGTATATAAGTCCACAATCAAGAATTTTGTTATGTTCTTATGCAAATGTTACTTATTTAAATAAGGTCATCATTTTATTTTACAATAAATTCTAAATAAAACATTTTTAATTTGAAATCAAATTTGTCACATTTTGTTGACTAAATTAATGTCAAAATTTATAAAATTGCTCGTATTTGGACACCGGCTAAATGAACCATTTCAGATCACGCTGCAAACACGGACTCTTTTGGTAGTTGAGTTAACCTCGCACTGGAGCAGCATAGAGGGCTATTGATGACTGTCCGGAATCAGTCCTGTATTGAAATGTCAGAAAAACACCTTCATTTATTATTTTTTATTCAGTAATTCTGGAAAACACATTAGAATTTATTTTCTTGGTGATGTACTGTATCAGTTAACAATATAGGTTTCCAAAATCCGACATTTGTAACCAAAGAATTTAATTGTATGGCTATTTACACCAAACTATTGTAATAAATAATACTAATTCTTGTCTGTGAACAGAATTAAAAACCCATTGAGGACAAAAAATAATTTTAACAACTAAATTTGTTTACTGTCAAAACTTAAAGTTGTGAAATGTATCTTGTCCCCACCTTTTGAGAAATATCCCTGTATAATATGGTGCTCCATCTTTATGAAATTCCATGTGTGCTGTATACCTTTTCAATTTATTTCAGGCAGAAATACATTTTGTAAAATTCCACGGTATTGCTCGACTGTGTACAGCATTTTCATAAGAATTTGCGATAAAAAAAAAGTCCAATCATACCTTCACTCCAAATTTTCAACTGTTCTTAACTGAGTAAAGAATCCATAAAAAAGTTTTAACTGAACGTATTTTGTTTAAAAGTTGTTTCCAAACAAAAGAGTGCAATTTCTTTAAAAACACCCTGCAAAAGTATTTGACGTCAATCATACTAATTTACTCTCATACTAATTGTGAGCATTAATTTTCCTTTTTCCAATGTCGTTATCGTTTTCGAAAGATCTTTTATCCAAGATTCAGTACTTAAAAAAAATTGTATCTATTATTGTAGTTTATCATAATTATTACCTTATTCAGTTCTTTTATCGTAGAAGTTTATTACTTTATATGCGAACAGACACATATAGTCATGCTAATCAGCAAAACTCGTAACTCATCTGTTAACGTAAAGGAGTTACGAGTTATGTTAATTAGTATGATAATCTAATTAAATCTTGAACTTCCATTACCATCTAAAAAGATATTTCATTAATGTTGAGATTATTCTGAAAGTCAATAAATGGTGGCCATAAAGTTTTTCACATTTGCATTGTAAAGTTAACTACACTCTTTCATTTTGAAACGTATTATAGTAATATAATTAAGATTATATGATAGTGAATGAATGGAATGAAAAAAAATTAGAAATAGTTATAGTACTTTAGGTTTATTGCAGAAATGCCTTTTTTTGAAAGTGGGTTCCCGTTTCTTTTAAATGAAAAGAAGGGGAGTTTCAGGCGACAACCTGAGATCTCCCAAATAAAAATGAATTCTTGAATGTACTTGAAGATAATAAAGTATTTTATACGACCTTGGTAGACGACAAAGACCACGTTGAAAATAGCCAGCGACAAGATTGAAGAATATTGTAAAGCCCAGACGGGTTGGATATACAAGTCCTTATTTTCAATCTCTCAGTCTAATGTCAAACAGGAAAGGATGTATGTCAGGAAAACTCCAAAACATGAGATTTCTCTGCGGAAAGATACGACTGTGGACCACCGATTCCGGATTTCTCTAGAGTCTATGATATGAGATTTCTCTGTCGAAAGGTAAAACTGTGAACCACTGGTTTTGGATTTCTCTTTTCAGAGAAAAGGGTTTGGCTTCACTATAAGCCGACGATTGATGAAGGAGGGCGGGGTATGAGTGCCACACTCCAAGAAGGGGGGAGTGAGGTACAAGGGCCACTCCCCCCAAAAAAATAATGACAAATTCTTTTTCGAAAGAAAGGATTTCATCTGAGGATAAATTAAATTACGATGATCGATCTCAACTTGTTTGCTTCATTGATCTAAACGACAAAAACCAGCACTGAAATCCATTTTTGATGAAGAATAAATATCTCTTTATTCTCTCATGGGCAAAAAGGGAGATTCACAGATCGACTCACCTCTAAGTCACTCTAGATCCATAATCCACCACCACTTTGAAGGATGATTTTTGAGGCTAAACAGTCTCCTAAACGAATAAAAACGCGTAATCAAAAATAGAATTGGATTAAAGAGTGGTCGTGTGGTTTCGATGCAATTTATCAGGATAATAATAGGATGGTAATCCCGTTGATAAAATAACAAATATCGTTCGCAGATGAAGTTTACAAGATCGAGGTGGCAATCAAGACGAGGGTGGTGACTAGCAGCCAACGAAGATGATTACTTTGAAGAAATCCACACGACCACCAGTGATAAACTCTCAGTCCTCTCTACTCTGAGGAACAGGGGAATGTAGTGATATTTGCTCCCTGGGCCATCTTATCATCGGTTCCAAATACATACGATTGAGGGTCCGCGCTCTCCAGATCTTACAATATGCGCTAGTTCAAAAGTCGCCACAAGTTCATCTAATGCAACCCCCTTCAACGTCCCTTCTTCGGTTCCGGTTGACAAATTAGGTAATTTGGAGTAATTAAATTTTGATTAAACGTAGACTCGAAATCTCTCTCACCATCGAAATTCTTGTACGATCTTGACAAAAACTTTGAGAGTGGTTTTAAGTCGCTACGATGAGAATTACCGAAGTTAGCATTGTTTTGTAGATTAATTAGTGCAAATATATGTGTTATTTTCCGTTGACTAGGGGACGTCCCCTAAAAGTCCTGAAACGCTGGATTTTTCTGGACGATTGACAGCTGGCGTTATCAATAGAATGTCACTCAATGAGTAGCGGGTGCATGGCTCCGAATGGACCGTCTGGTTTTCTCAAGGGGTCAAATCAACAAGTGGGGTATTTTACGGTACTTTACGCCTACTGAAGTGCGTTAGATATTTTTGAAATGCAACGCTTTTTTTTTAGCGCTACACGTATACTATATTTTTATGGGTGTCATAAATTTACTATTACGAAAATATACCTGCATTTTCATTGATACGGTTACTTTATTTCAACATGCAACAATTGGTATATTTTTTCGATGACTCATAGCTTTAAAACTCGTGTTTACGACAACTATAAAAGTGGATATGTATGGTAGAAAAGTGTATTTAAATGCATCCGACATCTAGGTCGATCTTTGTTAATCAGCAAGCTCGATAAACAGCTTACCTTTGTAGTTTAATGCCTATAAACCCTACTTTAACGCATAATTAAGAAATTTTATAACTTGGTTGCTAATTATAAAGTTCTCATAAGACGATAAAGTATAATTTTTGTTACTATGTTATTTGCTTTGTAAATAAAGCATTTTTTCATTCAAGCTATGCTGTGCGTATTTTTTTATTAAGACTTAACCGTCCTGATAGTTGTCTCGACGAGATATCTTGTCATTTCCAAAACAAAATAGACCAGATTTTGAAATCGTCACTCTAAGAAATTGGCAAGATCCTGATTACGAAATATCTCGTAATTAGCACAAAAACTGGCCAGATCTTGAACTCGCCGCTATAAGAAATTGGCAAGATCCTGATTACGAAATATATCGTCATTAGCAATACAACTGACCAGATCTTGAACTCGCAACTCTAAGAAATTGGCAAGATCCTGATTACAAAATATCTCGTAATTAGCAAAAAACCTGTCCACATCTTGAACTCGCCGTTTTAAGAAATTGGCAAGATCCTGATTGTGAAATATATAGTAAAAGAACTAACCAGATCTAGAACTCGTCAGTCAAAGAAATTAGCAAGATCCTGATATCGAAATATCTCGTCATTAGCAAAAAACTGACCAGATCTTGAACTCAACGCCATAATAAATTGGCAAGCTCCTGGTTAAGAGATACCTCGTCGTTAGCAAAATTTATCAAATCTTAATGGACGAGATATCTCGTCGAAACCACTAGAAAGGTTAAGTCCAAACATACATACATACACAAATTCAACACGTAAGCTACACACTATTTTACTCTTCGATACTTTACTTGCATTTATCCCGTCACTCCAAATTTATTCTCTTATCCCTAAAGTATTTAATTTTTTATTTCACCTTCAAAAGGCCGTAACTGAAGAAAGAAATCCGTTTATGTTATTAATCTGAAACCGAACAACCGAGGTAGATCGAAACGTGAAAGCGCGGGGGACTTTTCCTATTACTTTTTCTATACTTAGTAGCTCGTCTCTTGACTTCACGCACATTTTATGATAAACCAAAGGGTGATGATCAAGGGAAAAGCTTCTTACGGAACTTCCAGCGAAAGTGATCCTTGGGTACATTGCTTTCACGTCAGGCAGCTCAACAGTGCGGCAAAGAAGTATTAAGAGCATCCTATGAAATATTCATAATCGAAGATGAAAGAAGCTATCATCAGCTACACAGAATCAATAAATTATTCACCGCAGTATATCCAAAACTCGAGGCTAGCTACTGCTGCAACTGTCTATTGTTTTATTTCGGGGTATTACATCGTGAAATTAATTTCTGAAATCGTTTCACCTTTCCATGCTCAACGAATAAAAAGGAAATAAATACTACGAAAGGTTAGTGTGGTTGTTTTTAAGTGAATTTCAGATACTGTGGAATAACGCTAAGTATCCGTGTTTCAAATATATGCATTCACCAATCCAATTAGCATTGGAAGCTTTAGAACTAACACACAATGAAGATAGTTCACAACATTCGGCATGTTAACAGTAGAATCCCCAGAACGGAAAGTTGTATTGAACAGAAAGTTTAAGATCCGATTGTTTTGGCTTGTTGGTCGACTGTCATCTTTGCTACACTCGAATCAAAATACCATTCCGTTTTATTTACTTTCTTTTTCTCATTGTGCACTCAGGTGAGCATCTCATGTAGGTGTATACGGGCTTCATGGACCCGTGGAACTGTAAAGATCTTTTCTATTCACTTGGGGGTTTACTGTCTTTTGTGAACATGGGGTTGCGCTCCCAGTGTAATCAGGCGATATTTTTCTGCTTTCATCACACAACTTTATTCCAAGATCCCTCTTTTTTTCCTTTCACGACATTTTTTACTTGACGCTGTCTTCTTTGGCGCAGCTTGGCCAAATAGCACTTGAGCCACAAAACCCCAAAACAACCAACCATTTTTTTCTCAATGGAGAGGGTCTTAGAAAACTAGCCAACAATGCTGTGCGAAAGAAAAATAATGTGCTAGTTTAAAATAAGGGTGTGCAATTTGATTTTTATACTTAAAGGGAAAAACTGTTGGAACTAAAACCTTTTTAAGCTAGTTTAAATGAAACTTCCGTTATGTCCTTATACACCACCTGTGGAGTGTTTCCCAACGAAATGGCGCAGGCAAGGAGGTCTCATCGCGCCTGCATGTTTAAGTTCAAAAGTGCTGCTTAGCCACCCCTTGTTTTTAGTTTTTCTGTTACTTTCGAACACCTACCTCGCAATTTAGTTAACTTATCAAGCACATAGCAGGTTCGATTGACTCGTCCAAAACACCACCCGACACTGAAAATCTCAACAATGTACACTTGCATTTGTATTCTCTATCAAAGTATATTACACACACATTAATAATAATATAATATAGGTAATATACAAAACAGTAAAAAGGCCAAAAAGCTAGAGAATGCATGTATTTCACGCCAAAGCTGCAAGACATAGTATGGCAAGTAAAATAGTTATTCAATTAAAGAAAATTAATGGGAATTTAAGAATCTTTCAAAGAATGAAGTGGGATCAGGGCGTAATCAGGAGGAGTCTGACCAAGACAACAGAAAATGGTGGTCTCTGCGTGTGAGCAGTGGTATGTTAAAAGTTGCTGACCCCTCCTTTAAAACACCATGTTGAGCAAAATTGAAAAATAAGGCAAATAGTCCGTGAATTAAAAGTTAAAATATCAAGACACCACTGATTATAAAAACACCACAGATTAGAAACAAATACGATAGATTAAAAACAAACACAACAGTAGACCGTAAATCATCGTAAAAAGAAATAAAAAATTCGTAACGTCCTAAACCCCGATAACAATTCAGCATAGATAGAATGGATGAGTTTCATTCTATTGCTGATGGAATCTGTAGGGACAGCAGTAATTACGTAACGTATATGAGGTTCGTAATGTCTACTGTTCCTTAAAGCAGTCAGTATAATACATACTGATAGAATTAAGAATGGGATAGCAAGCAGCCACTACAGAGAACAAGTCTTCGTGGTATTACTCCGCATCCGGGCTGTTAGCCTCTTAGTCAAAGATAAGCGCTCTTACTCTCGATTCAACAGGTTCTTGGTTCGAATCTCGGAATGAACTCAGATGTTATAGTGATAAGGAATCCTCTTTGAGCACTTGTCTCATTTACCCTCGTGTAGTCAAAATGACTGTAAAATGACAGTCCAAATTCATCAGCACAGCTGAAGGAAGTATTATTGAGGACTACAAATGAAGTACGTGTTATTTTATGACTGAGATGAAACTGTTGATATTTCAAATAGTTTAACGTTACAATATAGGATAGATAAAAAAAATTATACTTTTCATGAAAAAAATTTTAATATGCACACCAATATCTACGATAGTTTTCTTCCTAACTCAGTTAAGGAAGGGTTAAAGAATTCCTGTGTCCCGGAAATATTTTAGCTTTCGCCATTTTTAACATATCCCAGATACTTAATTTTTCAAAAATGTTGTTTAAAAGGCGGCATTTTTCAAGCTTTTTCCCCTGGCTTCAAAGGGAGAATTATCTTGAAATACATCAGACTTTTTCAGTCCCTGTTCGCCGGATGATAAAGGTTTTAAAATATGATGGAGTCAATTCTGTGTGGCATTTCACAAGAACAAATATTAATAGGAAAGCGGTAAAAATAATAAAAGCAAAATAAAAGGAAAATAAAGGCATGAGAAATAAGGAAAATAGAAGGGTAAGAAATAGGAAAGCATAGTAATTACTTTTCCTTTAATCCAAAACTATTCAAAAAATTCCTTGAAATGGCTAGTAAAACATTGTCAGTGCTTTGTCATAAATACTCTTTTTTTTTTACAAACTCTATTGATATTTTTTTTATTAATTTTCGTGAAAAGTTTATTGTTAACTTTTGAAAATATTTTTACTACATTACTTTCAATAAAAATCTTCATGATATTCACGGTTTTGATATTTTTCTGTACATAATATGGATATGCAAGTTATAATATATAGGTAATTAAATATAAATACAAATCGATCTTTAGTTAATATATATTTTTGTATGGATATAGTTGGAATGTTAAGATATGGTAATAATCCCGGGAGCAGAAACGGCTTAAAACTGTGACGTACGTCGCAGACCAATTTTTCCTAAATTTTATCAAAATTTTGACCGATTTTTTAAAAAAACATACATCACGATTTTCTGCAGTGCAAAGCACGCTTCTTGCCTTTTTTTCTAGTTACGGAACAATCTTCTTCACCGCCCAAATTACTAAACATTTTATAAATAACACATCTTCTATATTAATGATAAGATATTTTTTAACTTCCAAAAAACCAGAATTGCAAATTCTGAATGTATGCATTGGTTTTAAATTAAGTAAGTTAGTTAATTTTGATGTGTGTGTTTTATCATAAATATGTAACACATATTTTGCCGATGATTGTGTTTTACGTCTGTTTTTGATTTTAGTGCAGTTTTCAAAATTCGGGCAAAATGCATGCAGAGCATAATATAATTCTACACCTGGGGTAATAAGTAAAAAATTTATTTCATTACCCAAAAACTGGTGACATTAAAATAATTTCCTCTCATTGTTTAACATTAAGCATTTAAGAATGCTACATATCTATATTACTTTTTAAAATCTAATACAATATCGTTTATAGTTTACAAATAATAAATTATGAGGATAATTACTCTCATATTATCACGTTTGAAATTTAGTTGATGCATAACTAATAAAAAAGTACTTTTCAAAGTTATGAGCAAGTTTTTAAAAATAAATACATAATTGAACCTTACACACGTACAGGGGCCGTGGTAGCCCTGTTGGAAGAACATAGGATTAGCAACCGGAGGGTTACGAGTTCGAATCCAACCAAAGACCGTCGTGTATTTGGGGGCTTGTGCACGTTAAATATGGCGTGACCTAAAATGTCCACACGTTGGCGTGGTGTGGAAGTTTGAAGAGTGGGCTGACAGCTCAGGTGTTGTCTTGTCGTATGACCTTGTCGTATGAAAATTAAGTACTGTTTTTCTCGGATCTTTTCCTTTGGGATTGATCCCGGATCGTCATCAATAACCCGTTGTGTTGATCCAGTACGACGTTAACTAAAATACATACCTACCTTACTTTCGTAGAATGCATGAATGTAGATGCAAGTACCTTGGGATTTTTTATCTCTGCGTTTTCTTTGAGTTTGAAAAAATCTGCCTTCTAAATATCTTTATGTCTGATTCTATTTGATTCCCTCTGAATTATTCTCCGATATTTCATTCTCTAAATATTCCTATCCTTGTTCTTGTATCTTGATAAGTGCGTGTCGCCATAGAGTAAAGGGCATTGTATTAAGTACCTTTTATTGTCAATTCACATAGTCGCATTTGGTTAGTATATCTTAGGCCATCTGAAACACACTCTTAAACTAAATACTTAGTCAAAAACAGCATCCTTAACCCTCCATGTGGATTTGACGAGATATCTCATCAATCAAGATCTGACCAATTTTACTAATACCAAGATATTTTGTCATCAAGATATTGACGATATGTTTAATGATCACGAAATGAAGATCTCGTCAGTTTTCCTTTAATGACTTGAGACGACATGATCTTGATGGATTAAACATCTCGTCCATCAAGATCTCGTAAGTTTTCTTTTAATGATGAGAGGCGGCGAGATCTTGATGAACAAAACATCTCTTTCATCAAGATCTCGTCAGTTTTGCTATTGACAAGATACCTCGTCGAGACAACCACTATAGAAAAATCAAAAACCCTTTCTACTGTACAAATCTATTGATACAAATAAAAAGTGAATAATCGGAAACTGTCTATTGTATAATTCCAAATGGTATCGACGAGGTATCTCGTCCATCAAAATCTGAACGATTTTGCTAGTGACGAGATATCTCGTCATTTAAGATGATTTGAAACCTATACTTTTATGATGACGAGATCAAGATATGAAGAGCTTTTCTCTTCGACGAGATATATCGTCCATTAAACTCATGTCAGTTTTGTTAATAACGAGATAACTCGTCGAGACAACCACCATTTGTGTTAAATATGATCTGTAAAATGTTCAATTTTGTTTCATATAACACAAAGCATAATATTTAAATGCAACTAAATTTTAAAAAAGTTAAGGAACGTCAAACGTTTTATAAAAATGATTATTCTAGTCAAATTTATTCTTCCAAATTTTCTGCATAAAACAAATAAATATAAAGTAGAAAACATTAGTAGCAAAGAAATTTCTTATTGAATCTATATTTTGCAGACTTTTTCATTCCTTGCGTTCCGATAATTTTCATACAATAAATAAACACGCTCAGGTTTTTTGGCATCCTTTGTTAGAAGAGTGTCTCGTGCCAGACAAGAAAATAACTTTTTTCTCCGGATGAATAAAATTAGATCTGCGTTTGAGCTGGTGGTATAATCAAAACCATTTTCTTTGCACGCCCTTTTGCATCTGAAAATTTCCAGAGAACATTTCGCTTGTAATGTTGGGTTATGCAACAATTTTAGAAATGAAAGAAAAACATTCGATTAAGGGGTCCGGGACTCAAAATTCTAAAATCTTTAATTTTAAAGTTGTTATTCGGATATTTTTTCTGTAGGTATACACATTGTATTTTCAAATTATACCTAGTTTATGTTTTCAAAACTTGAAATTTTTTTTATCAAAGTTTAAAAATGCCAGAATTTTGTTTTGACACTGGGAAAAATTGATATATCTCAAAATATTTTGTGACAAATCAAATCACTTCATTTATTAATTAACTTCTAAAAGTTCATACTATTAATTCTCTTCGTAATTTTTAGTTAAAACAATTTAAAAAAAATATATATATATATATATATATACAATTGCTGAAGACAAATTAAAGAAATATATTTTAATAGTAAATATACAAAATTTCACCCATTTATGACAAGTAGTTTTTCAGTTATATCCATTTTCACTATTGAAATCATCCCATTTAACACAAAAGGAGAGAAAAGGCGTTTAAAATTTTGAAGGCTTGTTTCATTTGCAGCTGTCATGTTTATAAAAAGTTAAATATTTCCGATTCTACTGATGGTAGAAGCAAAATTTAGGTGTTATTTTATTTAGAAATATCTATATTTTTTTTAAATAATTAAAAAAATGACTTTTTTTCATATTTTGAATCTCAGACCCCCCCCCCCAAAAAAAAAAAAAAAAGAGAAAAAAAAATGTCTATTTTTTATATGTTTGAAAATAACTTGTAAAGGCTATAACCGATTTAATGACCACAGAAAAATATTAATGTTTGCGATACTTACTTTAACTGTCATAATAGTCTCTGAAATTAGCCCCCTCTCACAATACATCTGCTGTGCTGGTTCACAATATTGAAGAAGCCGCTATCAAAAACGCGGTCCCAACATTCATTTTTCAGAAAATAATTTTGAATTGTTAATCACACTTCTTTTCTGGTATTCCATTCCAATCGAGGATCGCTGTAGACCGGTTGAAAGAATTTCGGATTAATTAACAAGCGGAGGATTGCAAGTTCGAGACTCGCTTCGACAAAGAACCGGCGTATACGTGTGAGCTGGCCCCAAATGTCCTCACGTGGGCGTGGTTTGGAAGTTTTGAAAATGGGTCCTAGCTCAAGTGTTTATGACCTTGTTTAAAAACGATGATGTATTGTCGTCGAATCTTGCTCTTCGTGATAGTTCCCGAGGAGTTACCAATAAACCGTTGTGTTACTTTAGTGCGACATTAATTGAACTACCTACCTAACTAATTAAGTTTCATTTAATCTTTAGATATATAAATCTTCATGTATTTCAAACATCTACCTTAAGTGATCAGTTAAAATATGCTCGCTTTTTAATACATAATGGACCGGACGCCAGCGGATTTGCATGAAATCCGACTACTTGTTTGGGGATTTTTTTAGTAGTATGGCCTGGGAACTTTGCATTTTGTTACTGGTAAATTGAACGCCGACGCCTAAATGAAAATTTTGGACAATCAGATTCTTCCTACTCTCTGTCAATTTTATGGAATGGACGAATGTTACATACAGGACAACAACGCTCTATGTCATGTTGCAGCCACTGTCAAGCAGTGGTATCAAGATATGGATGCAAAATGTCTACCCTGGCCTGCTCAGAGTCTCGACCTAAACCCCATAGAAGTTTTGTGGGACGGGTTAAAGCGACTTTCTTACGGACCAGGGAACCATGTCCGAAATCTACATCTGAGCTGGTGACATTCTTGCTGCAGGAATGGGCACAAATACACATCGCTGTGTATCAAAACCTTATTTAAAGTATGCCCTGCAGAGTTGCTAGTGTAATAGCAGCACGTGGGCGACCATCCCCCTATTAAAGCATGTATTCTTTCCCTTATACCATCATATCTTATTCTCCGGTCCATTATTGAAGGATAGTGTATAAAGCAGACTTGGCCGTCTGTATGTCTGTTTTCTATAAAAATCTACACCGTTTGACCAATGTGCACCAAATTTGGTAAACTCATACTTTGGAATCCTCTGGGTACTATAGGCTAACTCTTAATCCCGTTCTGTTTGTCCTCGGTGTGCAGAATGGGCCAAAAATAATTCGAAATCACTATCGAAATAACATTGAACATAAAACAATTGTTCTTCGCAGTTCAGATAGTTTTACCAGTGTTAATCGAAAACCAAGTTTTCCAATAATATTGTTTTACCAATATTGCTTGAAAAACAAGTTTTCCTAAACAAATTAAATTGGTATATTTATGTTTCAATTGTATTTATTTTCTACCGATGATGTAAGTAATTTCTAAATATTTGATAGAAGAGAGAGAATAATTAAAATATTTGATTTTATAAAACTTATATTTTTAATGGAACACAAAAAGCCCAAACGAAAAACTCATTGATCTTTAAAGTTTAATTTTACTACTCGGTATCAAACCCAGAATTAATGTTTAATTTTTTAGTTTAATTTTGAATCCTATGTGTGTTTGCGCATTTGAGTTAATGAGATTTTGCGGTCAAATTTGAGAATCTCCAGGTATTATAAATGTGTTCTTTTTGTGAATAAATCATTATTGTCTTTATCAATATTGTTCAAAAGCCTTTTGTCTAACTGTTCTATTTTAGTATGCAGTCAGAAAATAGAAATTTCGACACGTTTGCACAATTTTTTTTTTTTTTGCATTCTGCCGTTTTTAAAGGTTTTGAATTTCCTTTATGCGTTTTATTTATGTGTACTGGTGTATTCAATGTTGAAGATATATTATTTAGGAGCTAGATTTTTATGATTTATTTATTTCCTGAAAACTATCATACATGGGTAATTTCTTAACGGTATGTGTATATTTTGACCAACTTTTCTTAAATATTTGTTTGAATACGCAATATGATTTATCGTATTCTGTTTCATAAAAATAAATTAAATACACAAAATGAGCTTTTTAAGTAAAATTTGTAACTTTTTATTTTAAAATGACCGGAATTTCGTTTATGTTTGCATTTATGTGTTCCAGTATTTTAAATGTTGCCGATATATTATTTAGGTAAGATAAGGTCATTTTAATTAACGTCGTACTAGAACAACACAACGGGCTATTGACGACGGTCCAGGATCAATCCCCGATCCGAGGACACCACCACGTAATTTTGAACCACAGTCAGATGACGAGGCAACACCTGAGCTGGCACCCTACTCTCCAAACTTCCACACCAACTCAACGACTTTCGGCCACGACATATTTAAGGTGCACCAACCACCTCTACATTATACGCTTACAAATAACTATGCACTGACCCGAATTCGAAACAGGAACCTTTCGATCTAGAGGCTAATGTATTAACCACCAGAAAGGTTGGTCGGCTCTGTTATATCGGAGTTAAATTTGAATGAATTATTTATATTCTGATTAATATAACTTGACTTGGTTAGTTTCTTGGCGGTATATGTATATTTCGACCAACTTTCTTTAAATCTTTGGTTGTATACATAATGGTTTGTAAATTACTGTTTCATAAAGTTAAATAAAATATACAAATCAAAGCTTTTTTAAGTAAGGTGAGTACTTTCTTGTTTTGAAATTACCAGTAAAGTCCAACAATTCGCTTTAAAATAAGATGGGTTACGATAATTTAAAAAATGGGCAGTGTACCGTATCGACGAAAAAGTAAACCACTTCCTGGTTAAAATACTTATATTGAGAGTTAATATTTACAGAATTGTACAGCTACAGTTTTATAATTAAAGACTATGTCCATCACCGATACAATACAGCCTCCTAAAAATAAAGTTCTACAAATCGTCTGCGGCTAGAAAAAGCCTCTGTTCCAAAGTGTCTCTTCTCAGGCCGCCTCCTCCAGTCGTCACTTCCGCAGTCGGACCAGGGGGTGGACTTGGGAAACGATTCCCGTTGTGAGCTCCCACGATTCTCGATGATTCTGGATGCTCTCAAGACGTTACAGCAGTCATACGTTGTATTTCAAGTATAAGGGAAAGGTGGGTGAGAGTACTCGGGCAGAAAATCGCCATTGTGACGTTTTAGTTTTGATGCTACTGTGTTATATTATAATTTATAACCATCGATTTGCTACACTTTGTTTTAAATTTACAAGGTAAAATTCAGTTCTTACTTTTCCATGTAATTTTTCGATCATAGAACACAAGTGTTTGTCATTATATAGATTGAAATAATTTTTATAAACTTATTTCAGATAAAAGCATATGTCATAAGCTGCAAGCTGGTGTAGCTAGAGTTTATCTATCTGTGACATGCTGTCATCTAGCAACGTTTTAGTCTAGCGCAAGAGTTCGCAACAGATTTTCACTGTTAACTCTTAGCCTCCCTAAGCTTACGTTAACTTTTACTCTATTTATTTTTCTTGCTAAAGCAATAAAATAATTGTATAAGTGTATAAGTGAGAAAAAAAACCGAATAAAATTCCAACTGAATCTGTAAACCCAAGTGCGGAAACAGGCGAAACGCTGTCAGAACAAGAAGCTACACCTAGGCCTGCAGAAAATTCTACCTGCAGTAAAATTAATATTAGCATTCATTGAATTTTCCCGCTTCCAAAGCAAAAGAAAAACGAAAATGTGAACCAGAAAAACAAAGTCCTGCGCTTAAGTTTGAAATCATGACATCTTCGCCTATTAAAACCCTTTTGGAAGATAAAGAAAAAAAAGCAAAAGGCAAAGATTCTTAACAAATCAGAAAAGGGAAGTGAGAGGGTAAATATAAAACGAACAAAAAAGAAACAAAACGTAAAAAAAGGATTGACTTTTTCTTATGACGACCAACAATCATCAACGAGCTCAGCACACCTGTGTTTTCTGCTAAAGATGATGATACTTTAGTTATTTGCTCAGTATGTGACAATTCTTATAACGAAGACTGGATTCAATGTGGGTTGTTCGAAGATTGGTAGCACGAGGATAGCAGTGCATACGAAGGCGGCCTTTTGTATGCGACTATTGTTAGGACAGATCCGGTGCGTATTCTTGACCACCCTACCTGCGTACTCTTACCCTCCATGTAGGGTAAGAGTACGAAGTTTTCATTTTTTTTATTTCATATTTTTCTTACTTAAATGATAACAGATAAAATCATGTAGCCTAGATTTATTGATTCACAGTTGAATAAAGTACATTGTGTAAAATTTTGAAGCCTACATCTTAATTGCTTTACTTTATAGGAATAAAAAAAAACTCTAGGTGCGTACACTTACCCTCCTTTCTTCTAATATTTCAAAATTTTAAAATAGCGTTTCATTGCAAGACGATTGAAACCAATAAACCGACGTTTGATTTTCATGTTTCCTCGAGTGTTATTGAAAGCTGTACTTCATAGTCAAGTAACTGTATCTATCATTCTAAATAGGTAAGTGGATTCCATTTATAGAAACCTAATCTGAATTTTAAAAAGTACTATAAGGATTCGATTTAAAACTGAATGTCTGTTGGAGGAAAAATAATTTTAAATATGACTTCGTATCTTAGAATAACATCATAGTTAGGAATTATGAAATATATAATTTTTTGGTCGTATTGTGTGTGTGTGTGTGTGTGTGTGGTATTTTTCAATTATCGTCTCACTGTATCAATACAATGAGTATTGCTTTTTGCCTGAAGTGACAGAAAGTCGAGGTCTCTTACTCTACGAATTGACGCTGTTCTTACGCATTTATTCGTTGAAAGAAATTATTTTCTTCTTTAAAAATGACTGTAAAACCGACCTTCTGTTTTTTTTTTTAATTATAATCGATTGATTTTATTTTGTCTGCACTGATGATATTTATTTCTAATACAATCTCCGTTTTTCAACGTGCCACTGAACTGAATTTTAAAAATGTATTTTCTTCAAACTAAACTAGTCACGAATGCCATAACAATTTAACTTACCATCCTCTCATATTGATGAGGAAATTCGAAAACGAATTCGAAAATTTGCCATTTTTAGTGAAAATGAACGTACGGGATGTAATCACTCCAAAAACTATAAAACGACTTCTGTGGTAGTCACCGGAATAAAGCTTTTGCAGTTTATCCTACAGCAGAAGTGCGATTACTATAAAATGGAGCATATGGATGGATGTATCATGTATACATATTTGCGTCCTAAGTAAATTGCAGAAGCGATAAAAATGTTAAAACGATTTTTTAAATTATTTTCTATACACTTAAATGATGCTAGCATTGTTTTATGAAAGAGAAACGATTAGTCTTATCATTTTAAAATCAATATTTAATTAATTTAACCTGAGCAACGACGGTTAAATTAATTAAACAACCTGACAACTGCTAGTAGTTATATAAAGTTAGTATTATTTTTTACCAATATCCGATCAGCTTGAATTTTTTATGAGAAGTTATTTTAGCAGTCATGGCATTAGAAGTGAGGAATTGAGAGCTACTTGCCGTTACCCTGACACATCGTGGTGAATGGCTTTGCGTTCCACCTCACATTCTTATCATACATTCAAGCATATCCCCATTGATAGAGAGGCCATATATCCACGCCAGACGGATAAACATATATGCCTTACCCTGGATTCGCATCAGGAATCTTTCGATCCAGAAACCAGCACCCTGATCACCAGCCCAATTGGTTGGTATGTTAGTATATATTCTGTGTCAGAGTAAAAGGGGTTAAGCATGAGATTCGATGGGTCGAGTGTATCATTATAAGTTAAAAATAATAATATATGCTTAAAATCAAAACCAAATGAACCAACGAATCTAAATTACAATTATTTTTATAATGGCATGCTTCTTTTCCTTCTGAATATTTGTGAGAAGTATTCAAATTATGATTCTCTAAGAAGTAGCCCTTTGGACTTCACCTCTTTTGACCTGACACGTAAGATATACTAACATATAACACCGGCCCACGAGGCACGAATAGGAAATCAAAATCTTCAGACAAACATTTGATTTGATTTGTCAACTCCTAGAATAGGTCGATGTTCTACGACATCAATATACTTCATATTCTATCCATGTCAGTAACACAGATCTGTTCACAATCACGACTACCGTTCAATTGTTACGTGTATGCTCTGCACACTGATTGTCAACATAGTTTTTCAAGTTGAAAAGCAACAAACAATACAAAGTAGAATGGTATACAGCACAGTGAATTGGGAGGGGACAAGCAGCCACAGTGACTGTATATGAGATGAGTGGAGCTGCTAGTATTGGTCTTTGGCATTGAACCCTGGGATGTAGCAGGTGATGGCCATGTTGAGATGAGGACGATGCTAAAGGGCCAGAAATCATTTTCTAGCTTTCGTTTGGTTTGTTGAGGAGCTCTTTTATTTCCCGTCGTCGACTCTCAGCAATTTTCAGATCCCTGGTGTTCCCCATAGAATTTCCCAGCTGTGTCTTTTGTCGGTTGCTGTACCCCCAAAAACATTCAGCTTCAAAACCAATGCTCTGACCGATGCCAGCAAGTCCACTCTTTCCATATTCAATCATTGTGACTTATTCACTCCTCCCAATTCACTATTCTGTAAATCGTTCCATTTCTTATTGTTATATATTATATATATATATATATATATATATATATATATATATAAAATATATATATATATATATAAAATATATATATATAATATATAATATATATATATATATATATATATATATATATATATATATATATATATATATATATATACAGGGTGGTCATAAAAAAACTTGGCCGATATATGGACCTCTAGCGGCCGTTCCGTTCAAACGATCGAGATGAGATTTCAGATATAGTTATTCAGAGGTATGAGCTCGGGATTCTGTGAACGACAACAAAGTGGCACTTACAGTTACGATTATAGGTAGAGAAACTCGAAATTTTCGAAGGGCAACACCCACTTTTTCCTGTCTCAAAATGCTCAGCGCATGCGAAAACCCTAAAAGCGTTGGAACGGTACGTGTATCACAAAAATCGGGAAAGTTATGCACTCACAAAAAACAGCTCTGCGAACGTCCAATTACAAAACCAAGATCGGGGCCCACGAAGGAAATTTGTATATGTCGGAGACAAGACACCAACCACAGAACGCCTTTCGTCAGATATTCAGCCAGATCTTCAGTCGGGAGCTCGCACATGCCAACGAAATGACTCTGTCAGCCAAAGTTAATGGAAAATTGGTAAAATTCTATTATTACAATGGGATGAATGCCGTTTAAGCCTTGCGTGTTTACCGTCGAAACCATCACCAAATACGAGGCCCATGTATCTGGCGAAAGGCGTTCTGTGGTTGATGACTTGCCTCCGTCATATGCAAAATTCCTCCGTGCGACCAGAACGTGGTTCTGATTGCCGTTCGCAGAACTGGTTTTTTTGTACGTGCATAACGCGTCCTTGTTTTGTGATACATGTACCGTTCCAACGCTCTTTGGGGTTTTCGCATGCGCTGAGCTTTTGAGACGGGAAAAAATGGGCGTTTCCATTTGAAAATTTCGATTTTCTCTACCTATAACTGTAACCGTGAGTACCACTTGGTTGTCCTTCACAGAATCCCGAGCTCATACCTCTGAATAACTATGTCTGAAATCTCCTCTCGATCGGTTGAACGGAACGGCCGCTAGAGGTCCATATATCGGCCAAGTTTTTTTATGACCACCCTGTATATATAAATATATATATATAGAATACAATAATAAAAAAACACATCACATCCGACTATATAGAAACACAAAAATTATTTTCAAAATTCTCTCAGAATAAAACAAAGCTTAAGCAATTTCTTTTCAAAAGGATACTTGTATTTCTATGTGTAAATTAGCTATACAGTGTTTGAAGCGTGTTTTGATTTAAAAAAAAAAAACTGCAAACAATCCGAGCACTCAATATATTGATGCAAATTAGAAAAATGTCTAGCGGGTTATTTTTAAAATAGGGCTCCAAATCTATTTGATAAATACAAGATTTATATCTAGATTGTTATCATCTTTTTAAGTTTCGATGCGCACCAATTATGTTGTTCTGGAAAGATTATTAAAAATAATCCAACAGTTGAAATGGGCTCATACATTCAGGTTATAAGCAGTGTCTTATCCTTCGAAATTTATCTCAGTAAATAAATGTTTACTTAAAGAAACGAGCTATTTGCTGAACAAATATAAATAACTGATTTAAATTGTGTTTAGAATAAATTGATTTAATGAAAAAGGGTGAGGTATCGTTTTCTTCAAGCAACCATTCACGTTGCTTTTGCATAAACATTACCTTTAATAAAAAAAATATAAGCGCAAACATAATTTAAAACCTATTTGTAAAGTAAACAGCTCCTAAAATATTTAGTTTTCGGCTGTTGTTTTAGATGATTCATTTCAGTAAAATTTTACTTAATTCGTGGAAGAAATACGATGGAAATATGCTACGAAATATTTATGTTTTGCGACATTTGCTGCTTGGCACTTGGTTCTGCAGCTCAGAATGACACACACAGTGGAAATACTCGTGGACTGCATCACAACACAATTTATTTCATACCTCAATAAATGACCCTTGCTCATCTGTAAATACGGCCACATTCACCGCTTGACACGTCACTCCTCATGTAATCTTACTCACACACTGACTCAATTCAAACTTTTTCTAAAAAGTGTCGCTGCTGCAACAGCGCTTGGTACGGAACACTCCGCCACACGTTGCAATGATTACATTCAACCATTTAATTATCTGATCATCTCAAAACGTAAGTAAAATGAAATATGCACAAGTATGAAAAACATTGAACTGCACATAAGAAAAAAAACTGATATAAGATTACACATTAACAGGTAAAATACATATTTTTACAATGGGCCTTTTAAAGACTCCAGACTGAGTTTTTACCTTAACAACTCTGACCCGTTTGTCATCACCGAAATAGAGCTCAATTATTCTACCTAATGCCCATTTTTGAGGCGGTAGATTTTCCTCCTTGAGAAGCAGTACCACATTGACTATCACATTATCTTTCTCAGCCATCCACTTGAACCTCTGTTGCAGTTTATTAAGATACTGTACTTACCATTTCCTCCAAAAAATTTGAATTATTTTGGACAATTTTTTCCAGTTGGATAATCGATTGTCTTTAACTTCAATTAAATTTGGCACTACAACAGCATTTAAGGATCTACCAATTAGGAAATGGACAGGGGTTAGCACATCATACACATCAGTATCTGATGACAGAGTTACAAGCGGTATGGAATTTAGGATGCCTTCTATTTGGGTAATGACTGTTAGGATTTCTTCATACGTCAGTCTGTAATTTGACTACAACTCTTTTAAAATGATAATTAAAGGACTTTACACCACCCAGAGGCCACCAAAATTAGGAGCTATAGGTGGGAGAAAGTTCCAGTCGATACCCTCAGTTGACATATAATTAGCAAGACTATCGTCTGGTTTTACAACTAAGTTATGTAACCTGGAAAGCTCCTTATTAGCACCTGTAAAATTTGTAGCGTTATCGGAAAATAATTTTGAACACAGTCCTCTGCGAGCCCCAAATTTTTTTAAGCAAGCCACAAACGCCTCCGAAGTCAAATCGGTTACAATTTCGTGATGGATGGCCTTTGTAACTAAGCATACAAAGAGACATACATATACTTTATGAGAAACACCCTATATTTGGTGCTTATATTTAATAAGGAATGGCCCACAGAAATCTACTTCTGAGCAATTAATTGGAAAATCAGGAGTCACTCTCTCTTTGGGTAAATCACCCATTAATTGCTCAATTCCTATGGGTTTAACTCTAAAATACTCAATACAATCGTGCACGACTTTTCTGCACGATGCTTTACCCTGTACTGGCCAAAACTTTTGCCTAACATAAAGTAGCAAAGCGGTAGGGCCTAAATGAAAATACCGCTTATGAAGTAATTCTAAAATGAGCTAAAAAGGGGTTTAAGCATCTCATCTCACTTTGTCAGGAACACTTTTTTGACGACTTAAAACATTTGAGTTCCTCTGAGAACTCTCGACTCTGAACCTCTTTCACAATGAAGATTTCGCTCCTTTTTATCTCATCTGTGCTCAAAGGTTCCAATTTCTTTTTAGTTCGGTTCCTCAGGTTGCATATAAATCTGAAAAGATAGCTCACAACATGCAATAATTTGGTGTAACAGTTACTAATACTAAATAACTCTTGATGAAAGGAATTAGAAGTTACAGTAAGCACAGATAAGTCACTTTGTTCTAAATGTTTAATTTCAAACGTGAACTCATTTCGTATGACGGATGTAGGAAATTCGCGATTGAGATACTCCCGGTCAGTTAGAAAAGTAGGACCCTCGAATCACAGTTCAATCGTAGTCAGTTTCTCAGGGTCCATCCATCTGGAAATAAGGTCCGCCGGATTGTTCTCGGAAGACACATGACGCCACTGTTGAACTGTTGTTAAGTTTTGTAACTTGGCTATTCGGTTTGCCACGAACGTTTTTAGCAGGTAGGGCTCTTTTCGTATCACTAAGTACAATCATGGAATCACTCCATAAATAGATGCCACTTGTCTTAAGTTGTAAGGCACTCTTCACTTTGGTCATCAACTTTGCTAAAAGAACAGCTGCACATAGTTCTCATCTCGGTATTGTAGCCCGCTTAAGAGGCGAAACACGTGACTTGCTACAAACCAAGTTCACTTCGAAAGCTCCATTTTCTGATGTGGACTTGTAGTAAATGCCACATCCATATACAGACTCGAACGCGTCTGCAAATCCGTGAAGCTCAATATGCACTGATTTTTCTATCAATATGCCCCTTTTAACACTCACATTGTTTATTACTGGCAAGGATTCGACAAAGTCTTGCCACTGTCGCGCTTCTGTTTCAAGAAGTGGATCGCTCCAGTCTAAATTCAAGCACAAAGTCTTTGTGAAAATATCATTGCTCTTGCCACCACCGGAACTAAGAGTCCAAGGGGGTCAAAAGTTCGCGCAATTGTGGAAAGCACTGATCTCTTCGTAGGCGGAACCACGTTTTCCAGCTAAATTTGGAAAGTAAAGTGGTCAATCGTAGGTTTCCGCGAAACGCCTTTGTCTCTTCTTGAAAATTGTAGCTACTGTCAGGTCCTGTTTGTAATTCAGGATTATTATAACACCACTTGTGTGGCATCATGTATCCGCTCTTGAGAGCCTTGATTAACTCCGATTGAAGTTCCTTTGCTTCGCTCTGAGTGTCGACATCACTCAGGACATCGTCCATGAAGAAGTCTCTTTCCAATACTGGTGACGCTAAAGGATGATACTCATGTTCATCTCTTGATAATTGAAGTAACACCCTGGTAGAGAGGTGAGGTGCGCTTACTGTACCGTATGTCACTGTTTTGAGCTCATATGTTTTAACTGGTTCATTCACTTCCTCCCTCCAAAAAATTCTTAAAAGTTTCGTTTGGCTGGGGTCAATTAAAATCATTCTATACATTTGTCTAATGTTAGCCACGAAAGCATTAATTTGCTTACGGAACCTCTCCATTATTATAAAAATGTCTTCTAGAATAACCCCACCGTTATATTGCAAGGAGTTAAGTAAATTACCCACGGTTGTTCGTGAAAAAGAATTAAAAACTACACGAAGTTTTGTTGTAATTTTATCAGGGCGATAGACTCCTAAATGCGGTATATAGTATGTTCCCACTTCTTCCTCACACTCCGAAATTTCTTTCATGTGACCAATTCCTCATATTCAATCAAAAATTCCTTATATAATGCTAAATACTCAGGCTTTTTTAAAAAGCGATTCCACAGCGAATCTAATTTTTTAAGGGCAATATCTTTGGATTTTCCTAAACACCTTGTATCTTCTTTTAATGGCATTTTTACTATATATCTCCCCGTACTTTCTCTCTTAGCGTTTTTCTAAAAATGCTCTTCACAAATCATTGCTTCTTTGTTTTGGGGTACCTCCATCTCCATTTCCATTTCCCAAAATTTCTCCAAAGCTTCGTTTAAACCAGTATTATCCTCAATGAACCCACAATGTACATTTCCCTCAATTGCAATAGGTATACTTCCACTAACTACATATCCAAAAACTGTATTTTGAAGAATCAAATTACTATTAGCAGGATAAATCTGACCTAGCTCTGACAGCTCAAAAAAGATTTCAGCGCTCAAAAGCAAATCTACGCGAACTGGCACATTAAAGTTTTCATCCGCTAGTTTTACATATTTTAATTCTGGCACATTAACCTTAAGCATTTTTGACGGCATGAAATCCGTAATTCTGCATACAACCAACAAATCTAACTTTTTCTCAAAGTTTCCCTCAAGATTTGAGATTGTTACATTTACCACAGATTTAATTTTGGTGATTGTATCTCCTATGCTGCAAACTGTCATTCACCAAACAATTCACTGTACTTAGCAAAACGGTTTTAGATTGATTTATCACTAGGGCAACTTTTTTGTTGCAGTAAAACTGGGAAAAGTTGCATTTATAATTCCCTGAAGTTGCATTTATTTTTGATACACTAAAATCTAAAATAAATTATTTGTAAAAAATGAAAAAATTATTGACAATTTTAGTTGTGTACAACAGTATTATAATACATAATTAAATACAGAAGCACGTTGATGTCGTTGAATGGTCGATCCTTGGCCAGTAATTTCTTAAACATTGAAAAAATTTACTCAACAGAGACTGATGTTGCCTGACATTGTTGCAGTAGCAAATACTGACTTGGGGAGAAAATTATCTCGAGAAAGTGTAGCAATTGCGGATAATGCACCTTGAGTGTGTTTCCAGCAGGAGTCATGCAATGTGCTGTATCGGATAGCAGAAACGCAAAATCCTTTCTCTCAACATTAACATTCAGAGATTTTAAAACGTCTTCTACAAGGCGAAAAACTTGATCGACACTCATCTCAAAAACTCTGCAGTAGTTTGCGCAAGTTTCCTCTGGATTACCAAGAGTGCCAACCAATGTGTTAAAGTTACCTCTTGCCATTTATTACACTTTCGTCTGTTAGGATGAACACCATCTTTCCATGAACTTCTTGTTTGATCCGCAATACTTTGGCGTTCGCAAGATCAAACACACAAAATCAAAGGGTTGATTAAGAGGGAAAAAAATCAAATAATAATTTCATATTAATCAATTTTAAGCTAAATTTTAAAATGTTGCATTTATGCAGAAAGTTGCATTTATGTTGCGGTTATAACTCATTTACAATGCACCCCATGTAGGAGGAATTTCGGTTTTAGTACTTTACATGCAGTGTAGAACGTGTGAAAAAAAGTTGCATTTGGTGCAAAAAGTTGCCATCACTCGTGTTGAGAGAACGGAATTGTTGTTTTGACTACTCTGAAACGCCGGCGTAAAAGGCGAAAGGAATGATTCACCAATGTATGACACCCCCACCCCACCTGGGTTAGAACGCAGGTC
Source organism: Metellina segmentata (assembly GCA_947359465.1). Lineage (NCBI taxonomy): Eukaryota > Metazoa > Arthropoda > Arachnida > Araneae > Tetragnathidae > Metellina > Metellina segmentata. The sequence continues at coordinate 59,381,312 of OX375884.1, read as the reverse complement.
AAGGTCACCCGAGTTGGCTTCACTCGAAGTACGCACATACTCATGGTTTCTAGGGTAATGCAATGGACAGTGATGCCGTCCCTTCTGCTCCTCTCGCTTACACAGAGAACAAGAAAATGTGATTTACAGTTATTGACCAGATGTTTGCCCAGACGATTAAAACAACAATAATTTTTTTAATGACCTCCACTCTGTCAGAAACAGGCAAAGCCATATAATTATTACATTTAAACAAGGGATGATTTTCGGGACATTTTGAACTCTTGCAATCAGAAAGAAATATTTTAGGCACATTTCTTGGATAGGATGTTTCAATACTTTGATTATTGTCCACCGCTAGTGGTTTTCCCCGAGACACAAAAAACAGGTCAATTTCTTTTGATAATTTTATCGTATCAAACCAGGTATCTGATAGACTAACACTGATATGGGATGCAGTTTCTCTGTCTAATGTATGAAACAATTTGTCTGATACTATTAGCTCGTTTAATTTTTTAAAGTCCGACATTTTCCTCAATTTTAAATAGTACTCCCAACTCGTAATCAAACAAGAAGCAAATATATTAAAGGTTTCATTAAGTTGGCGAGTTGTTTTTCGAAATTGTTCAAGACACGATTGAGGAGTAGGCTCAAATTCACGCAACACAATAGATTTGACTTTTTCATAAACACTCAGCTCATCAACCCCAATGTAAGTGAGAACATTGGAAGCTCTAAAATTAAATCCTAATAAATTTAATCAAATTTCTGATTTCAATTTCTCAGTAACAGTTTTCGAAACAAATGCTCTTTCTAAGGAATCAAAAAAGTAACCCCAGTCTTCTGGTTAACTTGGAACATTTATTGTTTACGAACACTCTTCATCAAAGAATCTAAAAAATCACAAATTTCCACTTCATTGTCAGATTTACTATTTAGTTTTATTTCGACTCGGACTTTTGCAAGTTCAAGTTCTGCCTTAGCTCTTTCTAATCTAAGCTTTTCGAGTTCTATTTGCTTCTGTTCTGACTCAATTTGTTTCTGTTCAATACTTTTGCGATCGTCAACTGTTGAATTTATCAATTCCGTGAATATTTGAATGTGTGATGCATAGTATTTATTACTTTTGATGAGCTCAGTTAACTGAATAACGGTCATTTTCTTATTTACCTTTTCACCTAGCTCAGTAGCAACCTGCCTAAGATTTTCCTTTCTACAGTTAGGAAACATTTTCTTAGTTTTGATACTCAATATCGAACAAATAGCCTTCTCATACAAGTTCAATTTTTCACTTACTTCACAGACACTTGGTAAGGACCAGATGTTTTGTAGTTCAGGAAAACACACACAGTGGAAACACTCGTGCAATGTATAACAACACAATTTATTTTATATCTCATTGACTATTATATTTTATATCTAAATAACCATTGCTCATCTGTAGGGCAACTTTTTGCAAGAAATGCAACTTTTTTTCACGCGTTCTACGCTGCATGTAAAGTACTAAAACCAAAATTTCTCCTACATGGGGCGTATAGTAACCGCAACATAAGTGCAACTTTCTGCATAAATGCGACTTTTTGCATAAATGCAACCACCTGCAACTTTTTAAAATGTAGCTTAAAATTAATTCATATGAAATTACTATTTCTTTTTTTTGCTCTCTGAATCAACCCTTTGATCACGTGTGTCTGATCTTGCGAACGCTGAAGTATTGCGGATCAAACAAGTTCATGTCAAGAAGGTGTTCGTCCTAAGACGAAAGTGAAATAAATGGCAAGAAGTACTTTAACACATTGGTTGGCACTCTTGATAATCCTGAGGAAACTTACGTAATCGACTGCAAATTTTGCGAGGTGAGTGTCGATCATCAATATGTTGTTCGCCTTGTAGATAACGTTTTAAAACTCTCTGATTGTTGAGCGAAAGGATTTTGCGCTTCCACTATCCGATATAGCACATTATATGACAGCGGCTGGCGCAGGTTTTCAATGTTAAAGAAATTACTGGCCAAGGATCGTCCATTCAACGTTCTTCTGTATTTCAGTATGTATTATAATACTGTTGTACACGACTAAAATTGTCAATATATATATATATATATATATATATATATATATATATATATATATATATATATATATATATATATATATATTATTTTACGAATAATTTATTTTAGAATTTAGAGTATCAAAAATAAATGCAACTTTAGGGAATGATAAATGCAACTTTTCCCATTTTTACTGCAACAAAAAAGTTGCCCTACCCATCTGTTAATGCGGCCACAATCAGCGTTTGACACGTCACTCCTCGTGGATTCTTACTCACTCACTGACTCAATTCACACTTTTTCCAAAAGGTGGCGCTTCTGCAAGAGCGCTTGCGGTTGGTATGGAACACACTTTCAGCAAATTTTAGAAAAATGTTGTTTTATGAAATTTAAAAACATGAATTGGTAAGAAAATATATTTTCTTAAGATTGTATCGAATTTATGATATTCAAAAACGTCATTAACAGTTTGAAAAGGCTTTTTATTGCATCTTCAATATTCTAAAATATAAGTGATGACTATGAATTCCCATGTTTTTTATATTTGTGTTACAATATTTCAAATAAACAGTGAAAATAATTTACACAGTAAAAAAACACGCACCTAAAATTGTATTACTGATTCAATAGATATATAGAAAGGTATGAAACAGAAAGTAAATTAAACAGACTTAATCGAAGTTATATAATGAATGAACTCAGATGAAGTAGTACTAAAATGTGATAAAAGCATCTTAGCTTGAACAACTAAAATTCACTAAAGATAGAAATTACCCGTTTCTACGAATCAGTTGATGCAATCATTCGGTACAGACAGAAAATAAGCAAACAAAAACAGGAAACTACATGAAAGCTAGTTGATCTGAACATCGATTCGTAAGATAAAACACGTGTCCATTCAGTTTTGATACAATAAACATGATTACAGCAACATAATAGAAATCGAAACACATCTGTACACTGTCTCATCTCATGTCTATTCTCATCTACTATCAATTGTTCAGACAAACAATAAATGTATATCATTCGCCACTACTTTCTGACAGCAGTGAATAGCAGCTATTGGTACAATGCCCTAGTATTTGTAAACTGAGACAGATGAAATAGGTTTCTCTTCAACTTGTTATTTAAGAGGTATAACTTTAGAAAGTAGCATTTATACAGGTTGTCAACAAAGTCTTTACAATTTCAAAAATGTGTTACAAAGTAAATGAAAGGACAGATATAAGCGGAAATTATTACAAAATGAGACGTATACATTTATGTTTTTTAGCCTCATTTAATACACCTCTATATGGGCATCAATTGATTGTACGAAGCACATCAAGATGGTACTCGATTTCTTGCCATGCTCACTGTACCCTCATTGCCACTACTCCCTGACAGCAGTGAATAGCAGCTATTGATACAATGCCCTAGTATTTGTAAACTGAGACAGATGAAATAGGTTTCTCTTCAACTTGTTATTTAAGAGGTATAACTTTAGAAAGTAGTATTTATACAGGTTGTCCACAAAGTCTTTACAATTTCAAAAATTTGTTACAGAGTAAATGAAAGGACAGATATAAGCGGAAATTATTACAAAATGAGACGGTATATATTTATGTTTTTATCCTCATTTAATACACCTCTATATGGGCATCAATTGGTTGCACGAAGCACATCAAGATGGTACTCGATTTCTTGCCATGTTCACTGTGGCATACCCTCATCAATGGTGGCAATCGTGGATTATTCCTAAATGAAACATTTCCTGATCGATAGAATGGAAAGAGTGGACCAATTCCCTGGCCACCTCATTCACTAGATATCACTCCCCTTAAATTCTTTCTACTGAGTTCTGTTAAAGATATCGTGTATGCCATTGCTATTGCCACATTGATGATGGTATGCTATTGCGAAGATGGCAAGAAATCGCGTACAGTCTTGATGTGATTCGTGCAACTAAAGGTGCCCATACAGTATACATGAAGATAATATGGTCATGGGACACATCTGGAGGGGTGGTACAGCTTACTAAAACATACATTTTTGGTATAGGACTGTATGGTCGGAAGTGACGCGAGGAGGCACGAAAATACAAAATGAGACATAAACACAGAAAAACAAAGTGCAAAGTGCTTCTTTGCAGCAATGTTTACAATAAATGCTAAAAATTGCGACCACTAACAGTAATACATGCTTGGTAGCGCAACAGGAGTGATTTACGAACAGTTCCAAAGATACCAAGCATTCGCGCAAGCCTGCAGAGGAAATGGATAGTCGAGCAACGAGTTCCTCAATTGAGTCAACTGGAATCGCATAAACGATACTCTTCAGTTGCCCCCCTAAGAAATACCTCTTTAAAAAAAGAACTATGCAAAACAAAGTACAAGCTTAGCCCGAAAGGGATCGAACACGCGACCTTTGTCTTTTTTGCACAATGCTCTAATCAACTGAGCTAAATGGCACCGTATGCCCTACCGTTGTAAATATTATCTCATCTCATGCAATAGATTTCATTAAAAATATGAACACTAAAAAGTTTCAACTCCAAAAAAGAAGTCTATGCAGACATTACGATTTTCAAAAAAGAAATTATCTGTTTGGCCCATGAAGGGAACGAACCTGCGACCTTAGCGTTATTAGCACGACCCTCTAACCAACTGAGATAATGGGCTCCGTATGCTCTATCGTCGTAAATAATAAGTTAGTTGATATAATAGGTTTCAGTCAAAATATGAACACTAAAAGTTTCATTTCCATAAATAAAGTCTAAGCAGACATTATGGTTTTAAAAAAACAAATTATCTTTTTGGTCCATAAAGGATTGAAACCGCGATCTATGCCTTATTAACACAACGCTCTAACTATCTGAGATAACTGGCCCCGTATGCCCTAACGACGTAAATAATCACTCATAGAATACAATAGGTTTCACTAAAAATATGAACACTAAAAGTTTCAACTCAATAAATAAAGTCTATGCAGATATTAGGGTTTTCAAAAAAGGAATTTTCTGCTTGGCCCATGAGGGGAACGAACCTGAGAACTTAGCGTTATTAGCACGACGCTCTAACCAACTGAGAAAATGGGCCCAGTATGCTCTATCGTCGTAAATAATAAGTTCGTTGATACAATAGGTTTCATTCAAAATATGAACACTAAAAGTTTCATTTCCATATATAAAGTCTGAGCAGACATTATGGTTTTAAAAAAACAAATTATCTTTTTGGTCCATGAAGGATCGAAACCGCGATCTACGCCTTATTAACACAACGCTCTAACATCTGAGATAACTGGCTCCGTATGCCCGACCGACGTAAATAATCACTCATATAATACCATAGGTTTCATTAAAAATATGAACACTAAAAGTTCCAACTCCATAAATAAAGTCTATGCAGACATTAGGGTTTTCAAAAAAAGAATTATTTGCTTGGCCCATGAGGGGAACGAACCTGCGACCTTAGCGTTATTAGCATGACCCTCTAAACAACTGAGATAATGGGCACCGTATGCTCTATCGTCGTAAATAATAAGTTAACTGGAATCGCGTAAACGATGCTCTTCAGTTGCCCCCCTAAGAAATACCTCTTTTTAAAAAGAACTATGCAAAACTAAGTACAAGCTTGGCCCTAAAGGGATCGAACACGCGACCTTCGTCTTTTTTGCACAATGCTCTAATCAACTGAGCTAAATGTCACCGTATGCCCTACCGTTGTAAATATTATCTCATCTCATGCAATAGATTTCATTAAAAATATGAACACTGAAAAGTTTCAACTCAAAAAAAGAAGTCTATGCAGACATTACGATTTTCAAAAAACAAATTATCTGCTTGTCCCATGAGAGGAACGAACCTGCGACCTTAGCGTTATTAGCACGACGCTCTAACCAACTGAGATAATGGGCCTCGTATGCTCTAACGTCGTAAATAATAAGTTCGTTGATACAATATGTTTCATTCAAAATATGAACACTAAAAGTTTCATTTCCATAAATAAAGTCTGAGCAGACATTATGGTTTAAAAAAAAAAAAATTATCTTTTTGGTCCATGAAGGATCGAAACCGCGATCTACGCCTTATTAACACAACTCTCTAACCATCTGAGATAACTGGCCCCGTATGCCCTACCAACGTAAATAATCACTCATATAATACAATATGTTTCATTAAAAATATGAACACTAAAAGTTTCAATACCATAAAAACGTCTATGCAGATATCAGGGTTTTCAAAAAACAAATCAACTGCTTGGCCTAAGATGGGATCGAACACGCAACCTTAGCGTTATTTGCACGACGCTCTAACCAACTGCGCTAATGAGCCACGTTTACTAATGTGCTAATAATTCAACTGATTAAATAGGCTTCAATGAAAATATGAACACTAAAAGTTGCAACTCTATAAAAAAAAACTATGCAGATTTTTCTATTCAAAACAAAGTAAAATTTTGTCCTATGAGGGATCGAACACGCGAACTTCGAATTTTTTACATGACGCACTACCCAACTGAGCTAATTGGCCCCGTATGCCCTACCGTCATAAATATTATCCCATCTCATGCAATACATTTCATTAAAAATATGAACACTGAAAAGTAACAATTCCATAAATAACGTCTCTGCAGACATTATGGTTTTGAAAAAACAAACTATCTGCTTGGCACATGAGGGGATCGAACACGAGACCTTCGCGTTATTAGCACTACGCTCTAACCAACTGAGATAATGGGCCACGTTTACTAATGTGCTAATAACTCAACTGATAAAATAGACTTCAATGAAAATATGAACACTAAAAGTTGCAACTCTATAAAAAAAGAACTATGCAGATTTTCTAATTCAAAAGAAAGTAAAAGCTTGTCCAATGAGCGATCCTACATGCGACCTTCGCATTTTCAACAAAACGCACTAACCAACTGAGTTAATTGGCCCCGTATGCCCTACCGTCATAAATATTATCCCATTTCATACAATACATTTCATTAAAAATATGAGCACTAAAAAGTAACAATTCCATAAATAACGTCTATGCAGACATTATGGTTTTGAAAAACAAACTATCTGCTTGGCCCATGAAGGGATATAACCCGCGACCTTCGCGTTATTAGCACGACGCTCTAACCAACTGAGCTAAAGGGCCACGCTTAGTTATTTACTAATAATTCAACTGATAAAATAGGCTTCAATGAAAATATGAACACTGAAAGTTTCCTTCTTGAATCCGGCCGCTAGGTGTCGAGCAGTGTGCGTCGCGTTTTCGGAGCTCCCGCGAAATTCAAGTTTTTTTAGTTATTCTTCATTTATTTAGTACTAAGCACTGTATTACTTCTTTTTCTATCAGTTCAAACATTTCTAATTGTTTTTATAGTCCTTGTACTTAGTTTTTGACTTGTTAAATAGTCCTAAGTCAAGTCTCGTTAGGCCTAATTCACGTATGTCTCGTTAGGCCTAATTCACGTATGTCTCGTTGGGCCTAAATATTTTGTGTCTTGTTTGTTTTCATTCATTTCATTCAAGTGCAGTGCTTTTTCTATGTATTTGACTTAGTGCTTTTTCTGTATGTTTGATTTTGTGTAGTGGTTTTTCTGTGCATTGAGTGTTACTTTGCATAAGCATGGGTATAGTTAGAATGTTCAAGGTAATGGTAATGGTAATTTTAGTTAACGTCGTACTAGAACAACAGAACGGGCTATTGACGACGGTCCGGGATCAGTCCCTTGAGGGAAGAATGTTCAAGGAGATGAGGACAGAGGGAGCCAGTGGGGAGTTCTATGTGGAATGTGACTTGTGTGGGAATATGGTGTAGGCAGGAAAGGGGTGTGTGAGCGGGGTTAAAATGTCAGAGAAGGTTGAATTTACATGCAAGAGTTGTTTAGAGGTGGGTGATTTGAGGAAGGAGCTGGAGGCTTTGAAGGGGAGGGCTGCAGAGGGAGTGGAAAAGGGTGTTCAATGTGTAAACTTGGGGCATGTTGATCAGGGGGATAAGGTAACTAGAGGGGTAGTGGTTGGTGATTCAATGGTTAGGGTTTTGGGAGAAATGGTAGGGCGTAAAAAGCGCAATTTTGCAAGGTGTTGCTTGCCAGGTGCCAGGGTAAAACGTGTAGTTGAGGCAGTTAAGGCAGGTGTGGTTAAAGGGGAGGAAAAGGCAGTAGTGTGGGTGGGAACAAATGACGTAGAGAGGACTACTAATGTTGAGTTTAAGAGGGAAGCAGAAACACTTTTAAGAGGCATTAAGTCTCATGGGGCATAGGGATGTAAAGGCTGGAAAAAACCGGGTTTATTCCCGGGAATAAACCCGGTTTTTTGGGATGGGAATTTTGACTATTCCCGGAATTTTTCAGAAAAGAACAACTCAACTCCTGATTTACATTCCACTGTTTTCAAATATTAAAGCACGATTTTAGAGTTTTTCTTCCACAAAAATTTTGATTACTCTGTTGGTTGTTGTAAAAGGTAAGTGATTTGAAGTATTTTTCATATATTCTTGTACTTTTTTTGTATAATTTTAATTCTATGACTTGGATTTCGGTTTAAGCCAGAAACAGAAGTAAGCGATATATTATAAAGCTCCTGAAATAATCTAAATAATTTAAAGAAAGAACTTTAAATTACTAGTGTTTGATCATGTTTAAAATATCAATTCTTGATTACACTTTTCGACTTGCAAAAATAAAATTACACTTAGACAGGAAATTTAGCAATTTTTCATTTTGATATTCTCTTTGCTAATTTGCTAAAGGTTTTTTTTAGAAGAAAGAATTTTTTCTCATAAAAACAATTACATTTAGACTGGAAATTTAGCAATTTTTAAATTTGATGTTCATTTGAGCTAATTTGCAAAATAATTTTTTTCTCAGAAAAACATGGGGAAAATTTTTAATTTTGAAATTGACAATTACTAGCCACCTTGTGTACTATGGTTAAATTATTAGGGAATCTATAATATCTATACATTTACAGTTACTGTTTCACTAATTAAAAGATCCATTGTTATAAATAAAATTTTGTTTTAGTAATATCTGTTCAACTTTGAGTGCAGTTGTCAAACGAATGAAGTCGTCTAAAAACATTCTAAAGTAGAGTTTACAAATTCACACAATCTAAATATAAACTCAATAAGTAGCAAAATTAGTTGATGATCGCGCATTTCTTTTGATTGTTTGCATTTTTAAATCCAGAGAAATTCCTTTGGCTTGAAATCTCTCAAGAAATAAAATTACTTCATCGTACGATTTGCAATGTTTTAAAAAGTAAACTACATATTGAGCCGAAAATAAAACAAACATTAGGAGCATTAACAATAAGTTTTCAGTGCAGCAAAATAAATTTTATTTATTTCAAAGGGAAACAAAAAAGATTCATAGCACCAGAGCTATTTAAAATTGCCTGTTTATTTTATTTGGATTAAAATTATCATTTGACTATATTAAGAATGACAAAGATTTTCAGTAAGCATTTAAATTTAAAATATATGATCTAAATCATGAATGAAAAAATCAATTCATTTGAGATCATGACTCGATTCAAAATTGTTCATTCATGCAAACATATTTTTAGCGATTTTTAAGTTTGTTATTGTTGTGAACCATTTGTAATAAGAGCTTTAAATGAACATAAGTAGAAATTAAAGCATTCTGTCTTAATAGCAGTTTGATTCCTCTGAACAGCTTTATTATAGGTATTCGCAACATTTCAGTTTGACGAGTGTTTTGTAATTATATTCTTCAACTTTCAAAGTTACCAGATTCAGATTTTCTCCGAATTACACATTGTAAAAAATCACCAAATCAGAAATATTGCCAGTGGGTACCTATACTAAAGTTGTACTGATTCCTCTACTATAGTTTACTTAAGAGAAAGCACTTATAACTATGGGAAGAAACCAGAAGTTATCTTGTGACTTTCACATTACAGTAGCTTTTCAAAATAGTTATGTTACTATTACAATCATAATAAATGTAATTGCATTATTTTTTTTTCAGACATCATGGTTCGACCATTATCTGACGTGTGGATGCATTTTATAGAATACCGTGAAGGTAATAAAAGAAGGACCAAGTGCAAGTACTGTGGAACTAAGTATACAGTCCCAAATGCAACTAAGATGTCTAAACATTTGGAAACTTGTAAACAAAAGCCCATAGTTCTATCCGTACCTGTTTTTTCAAACATTGATGGTGAATCATCACATGTTGGAAACCAAGAACTAATTCTTGAACAAGGGAGTGTTTGGGATCAAGACCAACCAAGAGAAATCAGCACTACTCTTCCTACAACAGCTTCTCTAGTTTCTCCTGCTTTTTCAGTGGTTAAATCACCCTTAAGGAAACCTATTCTTAGGTCATTCTTTGACACAATGACCAAAGTTGAGTCGGAGAAATTGGAGTCATCTTTCGCCAAGGCAGTATATTCGTCCAATTTGCCTCTATCATTTATAGAGAACAGTTATTGGCAACAGTTCTTCAAACAGATCAGGCCATCATTCAATGTTCCAAGTCGTTATGGTGATAGTTTACGCGACCTTCGCATTTTTAACAAAACGCACAAACCAACTAAGCTAATTTGCCCCTTATGCCCTTCCGTCGTAAATATAATCCCATCTCATACAATACATTTCATTAAAAATATGTATACTAAAAAGGTTAAACTCCATAAAAGAAGTATATGCAGACATTACGATTTCAAATAAGAAATTGTTTGCATGGCCCACGAAGGGATCGAACCTGCGACCTTCGCGTTATCAGCACGACGCTCTAACCAAAGGAGCTAATGGGCAACGTTTACTAATGTGCTAATAATTCAACTGATAAAATAGACTTCAATGATAATATGAAGACTGAAAGTTTCAACTCTATATAAATAGAACAATGCAGATTTTCCAATTCAAAACAAAGTAAAAGCTTGTCCAATGAGAGATCGTTTACACGACCTTCGCATTTTTAACAAAACGCACAAACCAACTGAGCTAATTGACCCCGTATGGTCTACCGTCGTAAATATAATCTCATCTCATACAATACATTTCATTAAAAATATGTACACTAAAAAGGTTAAACTCCATAAAAGAAATATATGCAGACATTATGATTTCAAATAAGAAATTAATTGCATGACACACGAAGGGATCGAACCTACGACCTTGGCGTTACTAGCACGACGCTCTAACAAACTGAGCTAATGGGCCACGTTTACTGATGTGCTAATAATTGAACTGATAAAATAGACTTCCATGACAATATGAAGACTGAAAGTTTCAACTAAAAAAAAAATAGAACTATGCAGATTTTCCGATTCAAAACAAAGTAAAAGCTTGTCCTATGAGGGATCGTTTACGCGACCTTCGCATTTTTAACAAAACGCACTAACCAACTGAGCTAATTGACCCCGTATGCCCTACCGTCGTAAATATAATCCCATCTCATACAATACATTTCATTAAAAATATGAACACTAAAAAGTTTCATGTCCTTAAACGAAGTCTATCCAGACATTACGATTTCAAATAAGAAATTATTTGCTTGGCCCATGAAGGGATAGAACCCGCGACCTTCGCGTTATTAGCACGACGCTCTAACCAACTGAGATAATAGGCCACGTTTACTAAAGTGCTAATAATTCAACTGATAAAATAGGCTTCAATAATAATATGAAGACTAAAAGTTTCAACTCTATAAAAATAGAACTATGCAGATTTTCCGATTCAAAACAAAGTAAAAGCTTGTCCAATTAGCGATCTTACACGCGACCTTCGCATTTTTAACAAAACGCACTGACCAACTGAGCTAATTGGCACCGTATGAACTACAGTCGTAAATATTATCTCATCTCATACACACAATGCATTTCATTAAAAATATAATCTCTTAAAAGTTACAATTGCACAAATAACGTCTATGCATACATCATGGTTTTGAAAAAACAAACTATCTGCTTGGCCCATGAGTTGACCGAACCCGCGACCTTCGCGTTATTAGCACGACGCTCTAACCAACTGAGCTAATGGGCCACGTTTACAAAAGTGCTAATAATTCAACTGATAGTATAGGCTTCAATGAAAATATGAACACTGAAAGTTTCAACTCTAAAAAAAGTATCTATGCAGATTTTCCGATTCAAAACAAAGTAAAAGCTTGTCCAATTAGCGATCGAACATGCGACCTTCGCATTTTTAACAAAACTAATTAACCAACTGAGCTAATTGGCCCCGTATACCCCACCGTCGTAAATATAATCCCATCTCCATACAATACATTTCATTAAAAATACGAACACTAAAAAGTTTAAACTCCGTAAAAAAAAGTCTATGCATACATTACTATTTCAAATTATTTGATTGGCCCATGAGTGGATTGTACCCGCGACCTTCGCGTTATTAACACGACGCTATAACCAACTGAGCTAATGGGCGACGTTTACGTATGTGCAAATAATTCAACTGATACAATAGGCTTCAATGAAAATAAGAACACGGAAATTTTCGACTCTATAAAAAAGGAACTATGCAGATTTTCCGTTTCAAAACAAAGTAAAAGCTTGTCCTATGAGGGATCGAACACGCGACCTGCGCATTTTTAATAAAACGCACTGACCAAGTGAGCTAATTGGCCCCGTTTGCCCTACCGTCGTAATATTATCTCGTCTTATACACAATACATTTCATTAAAAATATAATCTCTTAAATGTTACAATTGCATATATAACGTCTATGCATACATTATGATTTTAAAAAATCAAACTATCTGCTTGGCCCATGAGGGGATCGAACCCGGGACTTTGTCGTAGTTGGCACAACGATCTAACCAACAGAGCTAATGGTCCACGTTCACTAATGTGCTAATAATTAAACTGATACAATAGGCTTCAATGAAAATATGAACACTGAAAGTTTCAACTCTATAAAAAAATAACTATGCAGATTTTCCGATTCAAAACAAAGTAAAAGCTTGTCTTATGAGGGGTCGAACACGCGTCGTTCGCATTTTTAACAAAACGCACTAAGCAACTGAGCTAATTAGTACCGTATGCCCTAACGTTGTAAATATAATCCCATCTCATACAATACATTTCATTAAAAATATGAACACTAAAAAGTTTCAAGTCCTTAAAAGAAGTCTATACAGACATTACGATTTCAAATAAGAAATTATTTGCTTGGCCTATGAGGGGATCGAACCCGCGAACTTCGCGTTATTAGCACGACGCTCTAACCAACTGAGATAATGGGCCACGTTTACCAATGTGCTAATAATTAAACTGATACAATAGGCTTCAATGAAAATATGAACACTCTCTCTGACAGTTTCAACTCTATAAAAAAATAACTATGCAGATTTTCCGATTCAAAACAAAGTAAAAACTTGTCCAATGAGCGATCGAACATGCGACCTTCGCTTTTTTAACAAAACGCACTCACCAATTGAGCTAATTGGCCCCGTATGCCCTACCGTCGAAATATAATCCCATCTCACATACAATACATTTCATTAAAAATATGAACACTAAAAAGTTTAAACTCCGTAAAAAAAAGTTTATGCAGACATTACGATTTCAAATTATTTGCTTGGTCCATAAGGGGATCGAACTCTCGACCTTCGCGTTATTAGTACGACGCTCTAACCAACAGAGCTAATGGGCAACGTTTACGAAAGTGCTAATAATTAAACTGATACAATAGGCTTCAATGAAAATATTAACACTGAAAGTTTCAACTCTATAAAAAAATAACTATGCAGATTTTCCGAATCAAAACAATGTAAAAGCTTGTCAAATGAGCGATCGAACATGCGACCTTCGCATTTTTAACAAAACGCAGTAACCAACTGAGGTAATTGGCCCCGTATACCCCACCGTCGTAAATATAATCCCATCTCACATACAATACATTTCATTAAAAATATGAACACTAAAAACTTTAAACTGCGTAAAAAAAAGTCTATGCAGACATTACGATTTCAAATTATTTGCTTGGCCCATGAGGTGATCGAACCCGCGACCTTCGCGTTATCAGCACGACGCTATAACCAACTGAGATAATGGACCACGTTTACAAAAGTGCTAATAATTAAAATGATACAATAGGCTTCAATGAAAATATGAACACTGAAAGTTTCAACTCTATAAAAAAATAACTATGCAGATTTTCCGATTCAAAACTAAGTAAAAGCTTGTCCAATTAGCGAACGAACATGCGACCTTCGCTTTTTTAACAAAACATACTAACAAATTCAGCTAATTGGCCCCGTAAGCCCTACCGTCGTAAATATAATCCCATCTCACATACAATACATTTCATTAAAAATATATATGAACACTAAAAAGTTTAAACTCCGTAAAAAAAAGTCTATGCAGACATTACGATTTTAAATTGTTTGCTTATCCCATGAGGGGATCGAACACACGAACTTCGCGTTATTAGCACGACGCTCTAACCAACTGGGCTAATGTGTCACGCTTACAAAAGTGCTAATAGTACAACTGATAAAATAGGCTTCAATGAAAATATGAACACTGAAAGTTTCAACTCTATAAAAAAAGAACTATGCAGATCTTCCGATTCAAAACAAAGTAAAAACCTTGTCCTATGAGGGATTGAACACGCGACCTTCGCATTTTTAATAAAACGCACTGACCAACTGAGCTAATTAGCCCCGTATGCCCTAAGGTCGTAAATATAATCCCATCTCATACAATACATTTCATTAAAAATATGAACACTAAAAAGTTTCAAGTCCTTAAAAGAAGTCTATGCAGACATTACGATTTCAAATAAGAAATTCTTCGCTTGGCCCATGAGGGGATCGAACCCGCGACCTTCGCGTTATTAGCACGACGCTCTAACCAACTGAGCTAATGGGCCACGTTTACAAAAGTGCTAATAATTCAACTGATACAATAGGCTTCAATGAAAATATGAACACTGAAATTTTCAAGTCCTTAAAAGAAGTCTATGCAGACATTACGATTTCAAATAAGAAATTTCTTGCTTGGCCCATGAGGGGATCGAACCCGCGACCTTCACTTTATTAGCACGACGCTCTAACCAACTGAGCTAATGGGCCACGCTTACTGTTCCAACCCCAGATTAGAAACCTGTGCTCACTCCACAAAGTTGGCTTCCGCGGAGTGATGCCGTTATAAACGCGCGTTGCGCCAACTCCATAAAGGTATTGCTCCGCGGAACAATACTGATATGAGCGCACGCCGGAAAGTGGCAGATGACTTTAGAATAACTTTTACTTCTACTTTTAAGGACGCTGTTGTTGTCGTTTTCTTGTTTTACGTTGTGTTGTTTTCTTTTCTTCGTGCCTCTGCATTTGAGGTCCATTTGATCAAATAAATTGTGTTTTCGTTGAACCCCTTGTTACTTTCTACGCTCTCGACAACGCAATATTATGGTGCCGAAATTTTAAGCTTTAGAGACTGTGTTTTGTTTACTGTACGCAATGACTACGAACAGCCACTCGCAAACTGGCGGATCTCTGGATCTCACTACGTTGACTAAAAGAAAAAGAAAAACAGTTCGTGGGAATGTTACGAAATTGATAAACAAATTATCGAACTGTTATGAACAGAAGGAATACCTTTGTGATCGCCTTTCGACGGAACTTCGAGAATTGAAACTTTTGGATGACGCTATTCATGAGTGTCTTACGGACTCGGAATATAACAAAGACGTTGAGGAATGTGAAGAATACGTGGAAAACGCAACATTTGCCATTTTTAACGCAAAAAAAGACTTGCAAGCTGAAAGTCGAACTTCGGTGAGTGCTTCCGTTTCTTTTACGAATCCACCTTCTGTTGAAAACAATAACACTGCTACGCCAATTAATATTCCCTACACAGTTAAACTGCCTACAATTAAATTAGAGCCTTTTCGAGGTAATATTGAAAATTTTCAAAGATTTTGGGAACAATTTACATCTTCTGTTGACAATAATCCGAACCTTCCCACAATAGATAAACACGTATTTTTAAGAGGATATTTAGAAGATGAACCCAAACGCTTACTAGATGGGATTAGTATAACAGGCGACACATACGAAACGACAAAGAAAATGCTTGTTGAGCGTTACGGTGACAAAGATAGAATTATACAAGCTCACTTGGATTTTCTGGAACATATCCCACAGATTCGAAACCCGAATCCACAAGCATTGAATAACCTCTTTATTGAATGTAATCGAAGATTGCAAGCTCTGACAGCGATAGGTGAAAACATCAACAGCTATGGACGTATATTAGTACCAAAGATTCTACGTGCTTTTCCTGAAGATATTTGTCGCAGTTGGATTATTCACACTAAACGAGAGAACATTTCACAAAGTGACACTACACTTTTATTGAAGTTCCTCTCTGATGAAGTTGAAGGTGCACTAACAGCTTCGAAAATTCGTGGACAACAAAACCTCGAGTACGAATCCATTCCCTCTACGGCAGCTCTACATGTAAATTCAAAACCCTCAAACAAGGCAAAAACACGTACACCGTTTTGTCCCTTTTGTGATACCTCAGGACATTGGCCACAGGAATGCACAGTTATTACGGAAGTGGATCAACGTATTCAAAAACTGAAAGCTGCAAACCGCTGTTTTCTTTGCACAAATAAGAATCACAACCAAGCTTCATGCCCACGAAAAGAAAGAGCATTTTGCTTCAAATGTAAAAAGAAACATCACGTTTCTATTTGTAGATCCTCAAATGAACACCTTGTAACTCGTTCTATTACAACAAATCACGTCAATACTTCAAGTTTCACGCATTTACAAACTGCACAGATCTACGTCACAGGACCAACAGGATTCAAGAAATTAACTCGATGTGTTCTGGACTCTGGAAGTCAATCTACCTTTGTGCACACCAGCCTTGTTGATCTTCTGAAGCTCGAGGTCCTGAGTTCAGATACAATGCAGATACGAGGCTTTGAATCAAGTACAAGTCATGCACTATTGAGACGAAAAGTGGAATTCCAACTACAAAACATCTGGAATAAGTCTCTGCTTACGTTACAAGCTATTGAGAGCCCCAATACATATGCCCCACACCCCACTGTGCCTAAGGATGTCTCAATAATAACCCAAGCTCGACATTTGAAACTCGCAGATCCCTCTGACAATAACCAAAATATTCCAATTGAAGTTTTGATTGGTGCAGACCACTATTGGACTATTGTAAATAATGAACCCCCAATTAAGCTGTCCAACACACTTGTTCTAATGCCGTCAAAGTTAGGGTGGATACTAAGTGGCCCTAGATCCTGTACTACAGTTTCCTATGTTCCAACATCAATGGTTAATAACATCAGTATGGATGCTGTATCACAGAAATTGGATGACAGAGTTCGACAATTCTGGGACTTGGAGACGATTGGTATTAAACTTACGCAGGAAAGAGCGATGACTGCTCTTGACAGTGTCATTGTGAAACAATTTCACGATTCCTACGAAATATGTGGCGGTCGTCGAGTAGTGTCATTGCCGTGGAAAGAAGAAATAATTCTATCGTCCAATAACTATCATCTTGCATTAAAACGCTTGTACTCTTTAAAAAACACGTTAAACAGAAATCCAGATTTGAAAAATATTTACATTACAAGAATGCAAGATTACATTACCAGACATCAAGTTGAAGTCCTAGACGATTCACAACGTAACAACTCAAAGCTTTATTACCTACCACATCATGCAGTCAAAAAGGAAAAGGACGGCGAAGTTAAATGGAGAATTGTTTTTGACGCATCCTCATACACTACAGGGAATCCATCATTAAATGAAGCTCTCGAACAAGGTCCAAATTTGCTACCAGAAATACTGGGAGCTCTAATACGGTTTCGAGTGCATAAGTATGCTATTACAAGCGATGGAAGTCAAGCTTTCCTGCAGCTTTCACTACACGAGAAAGATAGAGATGCAACTCGATTCTTATGGTTTAAAACAGCAATAGATAAAGATGGTTATTTAACCTTTCAGGACGAAATACTTACATACCGTTTCACACGCCTTCCCTTTGGATTAACGTCCAGCCCTTTCCTACTTTCTGCAACACTTCGTGAACTATATTCAATGCATTCTGAAACATATCCTATTGCTACGAAAAATCTTGAGAATAATACCTTTATGGACGACTTCGTAATGGGAGCAGAAACAGAGGAGGAGACCCCAAAGATCTTTTACGAAATGCAAGAATTAATGAGCATCATCAGTTTGCCATTGGCAAAATGGACAACTAATTCACCTACGCTGAAAGAAATTTGGCGCAACGAAAATTTGGAGTTCAAAACCGAGACTCAGGTTTTAGGTGTCCACTGGAACACAGAGCAAGACTCATTCCATTCAAAAGTTACCAATGACGTCCCTATGGACGCCGGACCTGTTACTAAACGTCTGCTTCTACGAACAATCTCGAAATTTTACGACCCCTTGGGTCTGTTTGCACCAGTTTCGGTTATAGGAAAAATCCTTTTTCAAGATACATGGCTCAGTGGAGTTCAGTGGGACGAACTGTTGCCTCCAGCTATTGCCAAACAGTGGTGTACATGGATTACAGAATTACCCTTGCTAGATGTAATTAGTATTTCACGATGGATTGGAGTTACCTCATCTGACGCTACAATTCACGTTTTCTGTGACGCTTCAGAAAGAGCATATGGAGCAGCATTGTACATACATTTTTCTGTAAATAACACTACAGAAGTACGTTTAGTTTGTAGCCGTAATAGACTTTCGCCTCTAAAACGAGTAACCATTCCACGCCTTGAGCTTTTAGCGGCTCTCCTGGGAGCCCGATTACTTCACTACGTTTGCAAGGAAGCTCAACTTGATTCCAGTAAAGCAATTTTATGGAGCGACTCGATGGTAACCTTAAGTTGGATTCAAGGGGATCCAAACCGTTGGAAGACCTTCGTTTGCAATCGTACAACAGAAATACAGCAGCATACCACTCCTGCACAGTGGAGATATTGTCCTGGCCCAGACAATCCGGCGGACCACCTTTCTAGAGGAGTTACACCTAGTAAACTACCAACACTATCCAATTGGTGGAGCGGTCCGAAGTGGTTGATTTTGTCAAGTACTTACTGGCCATCCGAAATGCCACAAACCAAAAACAATCAACTGATTCAACGTGAAGCTCGAAAACCTCAGACGCAAACTCTTTGCACCACTGCATTTAAACCAGTATTGGACGTTGCACGTTTTAGTTCGTACATGAAGCTTCTACGAGTGACAGCCTGGATATTTCGTTTTCTACGAAATTGTCGTTCAAAACAACACTCGAATTCTGATTTAACTTCAGATGAAATATCAGAATCAAAAACGTATTGGTTCATATCAGTGCAAAAACTGTGCTTTCCATATGAAATGGAAGCTCTAAAAAAGCATTTACCTCTCCCAACACAATCCAAGATTGCACGGTTTAACCCATTTTTGGATAACACTTTGATACGCCTGGGGGGAAGACTCCAGTTTGCTAGCCTAACTTCGGATGAAAAACACCCTATACTACTTGAAGGAAATCATCCATTTGTCCATTTATTAATACATTACACGCACATACGACTACACCATCTGGGTGTTCGAATTGTTTTGTCCGAACTGCGAACAACGTTTTGGATCATTCGAGGACGACAAGCGATCAAAAAAGTTCTGAACAAGTGCTTACCCTGCAAAATGCTAAGATCGATGAGCGACAATCCCATTGAAGCGCCACTACCAGCGGATAGACTCAAACCCAGCAAGCCTTTTACTGTCACAGGTATAGACTTTGCTGGACCCTTGTATGTCCACAACTCCAAGCCAACGAATACAGCATATATTTCCCTTTTCACGTGTGGGACAACTCGAGCTTTACACTTAGAACTTGTTTCAGATCTGTCAACCGACAAATTTCTTATGGCTTTTCAACGTTTCATTGGCCGACGTGGGACACCTCACACTATTTACACGGATAATGCCACCACTTTCCACGCCGCTAACCAAGAGCTGACTTTCCTGTGGAACACTTTGGCCTCAACAGAAGTAGAACAGTTTTACGCCGAACATCAAATAAAGTGGAAATTTATCGTACCACGTGCGGCTTGGTGGGGAGGATGGTGGGAGAAGCTTGTGGGACTCACAAAGCAGTGTCTTCGAAAATCACTTGGACGATCCTTCCTAGATGAAGAAAGTCTTTCTACTGCCTTGGTTGGAGTAGAAGCCGCTTTAAACAGTCGACCAATTGTGTACGAGGATGAGAGTGTGGGAGCACTAACCCCAGCTCATTTCCTCACGGGAAATCGTCTGACATCCTTACCTGCACCTTCAAACAGCAACAACAGCTCTCTAGTACGCATGTACAAGCATCAAGAAACAATTCTAGAAGTTTTTTGGAAAAGATGGTCCAAGGACTATTTGATGCAATTGCGAACTCACCATCAAGTTCGAAACCCAAATAGACGTTCCAGAATCAGCAAGGGAGACCTGGTGTTGTTACAAGAAGACGTAAGACCTCGCCACATGTGGAAAAAGGGAATTGTGGATAATCTAATTGAGGGTCGAGACGGACAGGTTCGATCTTGTATTTTACGTGTGGATGGCGGTAGACTTCTAACACGACCTGTTCAACTGGTCATCCCTCTCGAGATCGGGTGTGACCAGGGTGGGGAGGATGTTCCAACCCCAGATTAGAAACCTGTGCTCACTCCACAAAGTTGGCTTCCGCGGAGTGATGCCGTTATAAACGCGCGTTGCGCCAACTCCATAAAGGTATTGCTCCGCGGAACAATACTGATATGAGCGCACGCCGGAAAGTGGCAGATGACTTTAGAATAACTTTTACTTCTACTTTTAAGGACGCTGTTGTTGTCGTTTTCTTGTTTTACGTTGTGTTCTTTTCTTTTCTTCGTGCCTCTGCATTTGAGGTCCATTTGATCAAATAAATTGTGTTTTCGTTGAACCCCTTGTTACTTTCTACGCTCTCGACAACGCAATACTTACTAACGTGCTAATAATTCAACTGATAAAATAGGCTAAAATGAAAATATGAACACTGAAATTTTCAACTCTATAAAAAAAGAACAATGCAGATTTTCCGTTTCAAAACAAAGTTAAAGCTTGTCCTATGAGGGATCGAACACGCGACCTTCGCATTTTTAACAAAAAGGCACTAACCAACTGAGCTAATTGGTCCCGTCTGCCCTAACGTCGTAAATATAGTCCCATCTCATACAATACATTTCATTAACCTTTTAAACGCCGCAATTCATTTTTGAAGTTTTTTTATTTTAATTTGTCGCTCAAATGGCTTATTTCACAGCTAGTATAACTGTTCTAGACCTTTTTTGGCTGAAAAAATATCCTGAGTATTATTTTGAGGATGTTCCCATTTGGGAACATTGGCGTTTGGGATGAAGTAAATAGGGGCATTTTTCCGAAAGGTAATTTTTTTGCAATAGACTCTAAAGGAGGACTAAGTTTGGTTTCTATTTCATACTTTTATATATTTCTCTTCGGAAGGATACATTTTTCTCTTATTGCCAGTGCTACGGGGGAAGCAAGATAAATGTATTTGCTTTTTGCATGCAAGGCACTGCTTTCTAACATTCTTGCACAAATTTGCAACGTCCTTGGGTGTAAGTGACGAGATAGTGTTCGTCCATCTTTCTAAGGTGAATTGGTAGATAAGATCGTGGTATTAGTCGTGCTGAGACGACTCTTGATCCTAGTGAAGCCGCTGCTTTGGCACCATCCTATTTTGCCTGGGTAAATTTCTATCTATATAGATACCCATTAGATGAGCATATCATCCAAATTTTTTACCTAAATCTGATGGGTTTCCGCGAATAAGCATCTTACAAGAAGGATGTCCGTAATATGGCACCATTGATCTGTCAATGCTGAATTTATCGTGAAAAACTCCAAACTGAATCATGCTTTCTACACATATTATCATATATTGGCGCAATCTTTATTAGTTTATTACCCAGTTGAACATCCTTACTGTTGTCAACAGGATGAAAGTAATTTTTAAGCTGACAAAAGCATGCTCTAGCCATTATCTTAGGAAAGAATGTAACACATGTGTCTCCAGAATTACTCTAATATAAGTCCTCTGTAGGCACCGTGTGGTAACCGCTCAAAAGAAGTAGACCTAGGAACTGAAGAATATCTTCACAGCTACCTGTTATAATCTGCCCCTTTGCAGTGTATACAACACTGTCATCTCAACTAGATGTTGCACTTAATTCATATGGAGTATTTTGTGGAATAACTCTAGATGATCCATTGTCTCAAGCTCGGGAAATTTTTCAGCCAGCTTTTCAAGGCTTTTTCCTGAAATATTATTATCCAATGTTACATCCCTTTTCCATCTGGGATGGGGTTCTTATCTTCGTTTCTTTACACTTGGAGCAGAACATGAGGGTGCGCTTCTCCTTTGATCTTCGTCCGAATCGGGAATTCGGTCATCTGAAATAGTCGAATCACCATCTTCATTGTTAATCATCAGGTCAATCTGGCCACAAACATCTTGAGAACGAACCTCATTCAAAGCTTCGGCGTCTTCATCAGATGGCAATATGTAAAGATCCGGACCGTCTACATCCTTGAGCTCGTCATCGGATAGGCTGTTGAAAAATTCCTGCGCGGCTCGCAGGAACTTGCGATGTATCTCTGAAAGATGTAATTGCCATGGAGTGATACTTGAGAAGCACCTGAATAGTCAATTCCTATTAGAAATGGCGTATTAAGTAAAAAATGATTAAAACTACATGGTTCAGCGTATACTATACAGTAATAATCTCTGAGATAGGCGAGAAAGAAAATCTTTGGTCAGAATGAAACCCATTGGTTGAAACCGTAACGACTACAGGTCACACCTTTGTCAAGTCTTGAAAAAGGAATGTTGTTGGAATGTGATCTTTGCAAAGGTCATTCAAAACGCGCTCCTCTCTTTTTCTACCCGTAAATCACGTGATACATTTCAACTAACCATTTCACCGAAGGGGAATGTGATTACCATTCTTGTAAAGTGATTAGATTGAAAGAAATCATCCTAATCGCAAACATTTATAACTATAACAAATCGATTACCTTACAATAGAGTATCACTGTTTGTAGAGAAAACGGGTGTTAGGCACATGCAGATACAAATGTGCCAGCTGGAAGTATGAAAGAATCAGCCACCACATTTATTAAGTTACCCATAGCAGAAGAATTGCGATAATAAAAAAAAAGGAGAGTATTGACTGAAATTTTTTTTCAGAGTTAAAAAAAATCCCCTCAAACACTATACCCCAAACGCCAATGTTCCCATTTGGGAACATCAAAATTGTTGTAGGAATTACTACTTACAAATGATACTTGGAAATATTTTGTTAATTTGTAAGAGAATATATGTCCCTTGACTACCAAATCACGTCAGTAAAATTGTTTTTAAATTTAATTTAAAAACAGCAGAAATTAAAATGTGCATGACACTTTAAAGTTCACAAATTCAGTAAATTTGACCTAAATTATGCAAGAAAGCTGAATTTATTTTTTGAAAAACGATGGCACCTAAAATAAATTCATATTATTATGTGACATTTCAGATAGTATAAAAATTCTAAACAAAAAATAAAGTTATTAAAAAAATTCACAAACAAATTTTCCCGTTTGCGAACATTGGCAGGTAAAAGGTTAAAAATATGAACACTAAAAAGTTTCAAGTCCTTAAAATAAGTCTATGCAGACACTACGATTTCAAATAAGAAATTCTTTGCTTGACCCATAAGGGGATCGAAACCGCGACTTTCGCGTTATTAGCACGACGCTCTAACCAACTGAGCAAATGGGCCAAGTTTACTAATGTGCTAATAATTCATCTGATACAATAGGCTTCAATGAAAATATGAACACTGAAATTTTCACTTCTATAAAAAAATAACTATGCAGATTTTCCGTTTCAAAACAAAGTAAAAGCTTGTCCTATGAGGGATCGAACACGCAACCTTCGCATTTTTAACAAAACGCACTGACCAACTGAGATAATTGGCCCCGTATGCCCTACCGTCGTAAATATTATCTCATCTCATACACACACACACACAATACATTTCATTAAAAATATAATCTCTTAAAATTAACAATTGCATAAATAACGTCTATGCATACATCATGGTTTTGAAAAAACAAACTACCTGCTTGGCCCATGAGTGGATCGAACCCGCGACCTTCGCGTTATTAGCACGACGCTCTAACCAACTGAGCTAATGGGCCACGTTTACAAAAGTGCTAATAATTCAACTGATACAATAGGATTCAATGAAAATATGAACACTGAAAGTTTCAACTCTATAAAAAAATAACTATGCAGATTTTCCGATTCAAAACAAAGTAAAAGCTTGTCTTATGAGGGATCGAACACGCGACCTTCGCATTTTTAACAAAACGCACTAACCAACTGAGCTGATTGGTCCCGTATGCCCTAACGTCGTAAATATAATCCCATCTCATACAATACATTTCATTAAACATATGAACACTAAAAGGTTTCAAGTCCTTAAAATAAGCCTATGCAGAAATTACGATTTCAAAAAAGAAATTTCCTGTTGGCCCATGAGGGGATCGAACCCGCGACCTCCGCGTTATTAGCACGACGCTCTAACCAACTGAGCTAATGGGCCACGTTTACAAAAGTGCTAATAATTCAACTGATACAATTGGCTTCAATGAAAATATGAACACTGAAATTTTCAACTCTATAAAAAAAGAACAATGCAGATTTTCCGTTTCAAAACAAAGTTAAAGCTTGTCCTATGAGGGATCGAACACGCGACCTTCGCATTTTTAACAAAAAGGCACTAACCAACTGAGCTAATTGGTCCCGTCTGCCCTAACGTCGTAAATATAGTCCCATCTCATACAATACATTTCATTAACCTTTTAAACGCCGCAATTCATTTTTGAAGTTTTTTTATTTTAATTTGTCGCTCAAATGGCTTATTTCACAGCTAGTATAACTGTTCTAGACCTTTTTTGGCTGAAAAAATATCCTGAGTATTATTTTGAGGATGTTCCCATTTGGGAACATTGGCGTTTGGGATGAAGTAAATAGGGGCATTTTTCCGAAAGGTAATTTTTTTGCAATAGACTCTAAAGGAGGACTAAGTTTGGTTTCTATTTCATACTTTTATATATTTCTCTTCGGAAGGATACATTTTTCTCTTATTGCCAGTGCTACGGGGGAAGCAAGATAAATGTATTTGCTTTTTGCATGCAAGGCACTGCTTTCTAACATTCTTGCACAAATTTGCAACGTCCTTGGGTGTAAGTGACGAGATAGTGTTCGTCCATCTTTCTAAGGTGAATTGGTAGATAAGATCGTGGTATTAGTCGTGCTGAGACGACTCTTGATCCTAGTGAAGCCGCTGTTTTGGCACCATCCTATTTGCCTGGGTAAATTTCTATCTATATAGATACCCATTAGATGAGCATATCATCCAAATTTTTTACCTAAATCTGATGGGTTTCCGCGAATAAGCATCTTACAAGAAGGATGTCCGTAATATGGCACCATTGATCTGTCAATGCTGAATTTATAGTGAAAAACTCCAAACTGAATCATGCTTTCTACACATATTATCATATATTGGCGCAATCTTTTTTAGTTTATTACCCAGTTGAACATCCTTACTGTTGTCAACAGGATGAAAGTAATTTTTAAGCTGACAAAAGCATGCTCTAGCCATTATCTTAGGAAAGAATGTAACACATGTGTCTCCAGAATTACTCTAATATAAGTCCTCTGTAGGCACCGTGTGGTAACCGCTCAAAAGAAGTAGACCTAGGAACTGAAGAATATCTTCACAGCTACCTGTTATAATCTGCCCCTTTGCAGTGTATACAACACTGTCATCTCAACTAGATGTTGCACTTAATTCATATGGAGTATTTTGTGGAATAACTCTAGATGATCCATTGTCTCAAGCTCGGGAAATTTTTCAGCCAGCTTTTCAAGGCTTTTTCCTGAAATATTATTATCCAATGTTACATCCCTTTTCCATCTGGGATGGGGTTCTTATCTTCGTTTCTTTACACTTGGAGCAGAACATGAGGGTGCGCTTCTCCTTTGATCTTCGTCCGAATCGGGAATTCGGTCATCTGAAATAGTCGAATCACCATCTTCATTGTTAATCATCAGGTCAATCTGGCCACAAACATCTTGAGAACGAACCTCATTCAAAGCTTCGGCGTCTTCATCAGATGGCAATATGTAAAGATCCGGACCGTCTACATCCTTGAGCTCGTCATCGGATAGGCTGTTGAAAAATTCCTGCGCGGCTCGCAGGAACTTGCGATGTATCTCTGAAAGATGTAATTGCCATGGAGTGATACTTGAGAAGCACCTGAATAGTCAATTCCTATTAGAAATGGCGTATTAAGTAAAAAATGATTAAAACTACATGGTTCAGCGTATACTATACAGTAATAATCTCTGAGATAGGCGAGAAAGAAAATCTTTGGTCAGAATGAAACCCATTGGTTGAAACCGTAACGACTACAGGTCACACCTTTGTCAAGTCTTGAAAAAGGAATGTTGTTGGAATGTGATCTTTGCAAAGGTCATTCAAAACGCGCTCCTCTCTTTTTCTACCCGTAAATCACGTGATACATTTCAACTAACCATTTCACCGAAGGGGAATGTGATTACCATTCTTGTAAAGTGATTAGATTGAAAGAAATCATCCTAATCGCAAACATTTATAACTATAACAAATCGATTACCTTACAATAGAGTATCACTGTTTGTAGAGAAAACGGGTGTTAGGCACATGCAGATACAAATGTGCCAGCTGGAAGTATGAAAGAATCAGCCACCACATTTATTAAGTTACCCATAGCAGAAGAATTGCGATAATAAAAAAAAAAGGAGAGTATTGACTGAAATTTTTTTTCAGAGTTAAAAAAAATCCCCTCAAACACTATACCCCAAACGCCAATGTTCCCATTTGGGAACATCAAAATTGTTGTAGGAATTACTACTTACAAATGATACTTGGAAATATTTTGTTAATTTGTAAGAGAATATATGTCCCTTGACTACCAAATCACGTCAGTAAAATTGTTTTTAAATTTAATTTAAAAACAGCAGAAATTAAAATGTGCATGACACTTTAAAGTTCACAAATTCAGTAAATTTGACCTAAATTATGCAAGAAAGCTGAATTTATTTTTTGAAAAACGATGGCACCTAAAATAAATTCATATTATTATGTGACATTTCAGATAGTATAAAAATTCTAAACAAAAAATAAAGTTATTAAAAAAATTCACAAACAAATTTTCCCGTTTGCGAACATTGGCAGGTAAAAGGTTAAAAATATGAACACTAAAAAGTTTCAAGTCCTTAAAATAAGTCTATGCAGACACTACGATTTCAAATAAGAAATTCTTTGCTTGACCCATAAGGGGATCGAAACCGCGACTTTCGCGTTATTAGCACGACGCTCTAACCAACTGAGCAAATGGGCCAAGTTTACTAATGTGCTAATAATTCATCTGATACAATAGGCTTCAATGAAAATATGAACACTGAAATTTTCACTTCTATAAAAAAATAACTATGCAGATTTTCCGTTTCAAAACAAAGTAAAAGCTTGTCCTATGAGGGATCGAACACGCAACCTTCGCATTTTTAACAAAACGCACTGACCAACTGAGATAATTGGCCCCGTATGCCCTACCGTCGTAAATATTATCTCATCTCATACACACAATACATTTCATTAAAAATATAATCTCTTAAAATTAACAATTGCATAAATAACGTCTATGCATACATCATGGTTTTGAAAAAACAAACTATCTGCTTGGCCCATGAGAGGATCGAACCCTCTACCTTCGCGTTATTAGCACGACGCTCTACTCAACAGAGCTAATGGGCCACGTTTACCAATGTGCTAAAAATTCAACTGATAAAATATACTTCAATGAAAATATGAACACTGAAAGTTTCAACTCTACAAAAAAAGAACTGTGCAGATTTTCCGAATCAAAACAAAGTAAAAGCTTGTCAAATGAGCGATCGAACATGCGACTTTCGCATTTTTAACAAAACGCTCTAACCAACTGAGCTAATTGGTCCCGTATACCCTAACGTCGTAAATATAATCCCATCTCATACAATACATATTTCATTAAAAATATAACACTAAAAAGTTTCAAGTCCTTAAAAGAAGTCTATGCAGACATTACGATTTCAAATAAGAAATTCTTTGCTTGGCCCATGAGGGGATCGAACCCGCGACCTTCGCGTTATTAGCACGACGCTCTAACCAACTGAGCTAATGGGCCACGTTTACAAAAGTGCTAATAATTCAACTGATACAATTGGCTTCAATGAAAATATGAACACTGAAATTTTCAACTCTATAAAAAAAGAACAATGCAGATTTTCCGTTTCAAAACAAAGTTAAAGCTTGTCCTATGAGGGATCGAACACGCGACCTTCGCATTTTTAACAAAAAGGCACTAACCAACTGAGCTAATTGGTCCCGTCTGCCCTAACGTCGTAAATATAGTCCCATCTCATACAATACATTTCATTAACCTTTTAAACGCCGCAATTCATTTTTGAAGTTTTTTTATTTTAATTTGTCGCTCAAATGGCTTATTTCACAGCTAGTATAACTGTTCTAGACCTTTTTTGGCTGAAAAAATATCCTGAGTATTATTTTGAGGATGTTCCCATTTGGGAACATTGGCGTTTGGGATGAAGTAAATAGGGGCATTTTTCCGAAAGGTAATTTTTTTGCAATAGACTCTAAAGGAGGACTAAGTTTGGTTTCTATTTCATACTTTTATATATTTCTCTTCGGAAGGATACATTTTTCTCTTATTGCCAGTGCTACGGGGGAAGCAAGATAAATGTATTTGCTTTTTGCATGCAAGGCACTGCTTTCTAACATTCTTGCACAAATTTGCAACGTCCTTGGGTGTAAGTGACGAGATAGTGTTCGTCCATCTTTCTAAGGTGAATTGGTAGATAAGATCGTGGTATTAGTCGTGCTGAGACGACTCTTGATCCTAGTGAAGCCGCTGTTTTGGCACCATCCTATTTGCCTGGGTAAATTTCTATCTATATAGATACCCATTAGATGAGCATATCATCCAAATTTTTTACCTAAATCTGATGGGTTTCCGCGAATAAGCATCTTACAAGAAGGATGTCCGTAATATGGCACCATTGATCTGTCAATGCTGAATTTATAGTGAAAAACTCCAAACTGAATCATGCTTTCTACACATATTATCATATATTGGCGCAATCTTTTTTAGTTTATTACCCAGTTGAACATCCTTACTGTTGTCAACAGGATGAAAGTAATTTTTAAGCTGACAAAAGCATGCTCTAGCCATTATCTTAGGAAAGAATGTAACACATGTGTCTCCAGAATTACTCTAATATAAGTCCTCTGTAGGCACCGTGTGGTAACCGCTCAAAAGAAGTAGACCTAGGAACTGAAGAATATCTTCACAGCTACCTGTTATAATCTGCCCCTTTGCAGTGTATACAACACTGTCATCTCAACTAGATGTTGCACTTAATTCATATGGAGTATTTTGTGGAATAACTCTAGATGATCCATTGTCTCAAGCTCGGGAAATTTTTCAGCCAGCTTTTCAAGGCTTTTTCCTGAAATATTATTATCCAATGTTACATCCCTTTTCCATCTGGGATGGGGTTCTTATCTTCGTTTCTTTACACTTGGAGCAGAACATGAGGGTGCGCTTCTCCTTTGATCTTCGTCCGAATCGGGAATTCGGTCATCTGAAATAGTCGAATCACCATCTTCATTGTTAATCATCAGGTCAATCTGGCCACAAACATCTTGAGAACGAACCTCATTCAAAGCTTCGGCGTCTTCATCAGATGGCAATATGTAAAGATCCGGACCGTCTACATCCTTGAGCTCGTCATCGGATAGGCTGTTGAAAAATTCCTGCGCGGCTCGCAGGAACTTGCGATGTATCTCTGAAAGATGTAATTGCCATGGAGTGATACTTGAGAAGCACCTGAATAGTCAATTCCTATTAGAAATGGCGTATTAAGTAAAAAATGATTAAAACTACATGGTTCAGCGTATACTATACAGTAATAATCTCTGAGATAGGCGAGAAAGAAAATCTTTGGTCAGAATGAAACCCATTGGTTGAAACCGTAACGACTACAGGTCACACCTTTGTCAAGTCTTGAAAAAGGAATGTTGTTGGAATGTGATCTTTGCAAAGGTCATTCAAAACGCGCTCCTCTCTTTTTCTACCCGTAAATCACGTGATACATTTCAACTAACCATTTCACCGAAGGGGAATGTGATTACCATTCTTGTAAAGTGATTAGATTGAAAGAAATCATCCTAATCGCAAACATTTATAACTATAACAAATCGATTACCTTACAATAGAGTATCACTGTTTGTAGAGAAAACGGGTGTTAGGCACATGCAGATACAAATGTGCCAGCTGGAAGTATGAAAGAATCAGCCACCACATTTATTAAGTTACCCATAGCAGAAGAATTGCGATAATAAAAAAAAAAGGAGAGTATTGACTGAAATTTTTTTTCAGAGTTAAAAAAAATCCCCTCAAACACTATACCCCAAACGCCAATGTTCCCATTTGGGAACATCAAAATTGTTGTAGGAATTACTACTTACAAATGATACTTGGAAATATTTTGTTAATTTGTAAGAGAATATATGTCCCTTGTGACTACCAAATCACGTCAGTAAAATTGTTTTTAAATTTAATTTAAAAACAGCAGAAATTAAAATGTGCATGACACTTTAAAGTTCACAAATTCAGTAAATTTGACCTAAATTATGCAAGAAAGCTGAATTTATTTTTTGAAAAACGATGGCACCTAAAATAAATTCATATTATTATGTGACATTTCAGATAGTATAAAAATTCTAAACAAAAAATAAAGTTATTAAAAAAATTCACAAACAAATTTTCCCGTTTGCGAACATTGGCAGGTAAAAGGTTAAAAATATGAACACTAAAAAGTTTCAAGTCCTTAAAATAAGTCTATGCAGACACTACGATTTCAAATAAGAAATTCTTTGCTTGACCCATAAGGGGATCGAAACCGCGACTTTCGCGTTATTAGCACGACGCTCTAACCAACTGAGCAAATGGGCCAAGTTTACTAATGTGCTAATAATTCATCTGATACAATAGGCTTCAATGAAAATATGAACACTGAAATTTTCACTTCTATAAAAAAATAACTATGCAGATTTTCCGTTTCAAAACAAAGTAAAAGCTTGTCCTATGAGGGATCGAACACGCAACCTTCGCATTTTTAACAAAACGCACTGACCAACTGAGATAATTGGCCCCGTATGCCCTACCGTCGTAAATATTATCTCATCTCATACACACAATACATTTCATTAAAAATATAATCTCTTAAAATTAACAATTGCATAAATAACGTCTATGCATACATCATGGTTTTGTAAAAACAAACTATCTGCTTGGCCCATGAGAGGATCGAACCCTCTACCTTCGCGTTATTAGCACGACGCTCTACTCAACAGAGCTAATGGGCCACGTTTACCAATGTGCTAAAAATTCAACTGATAAAATATACTTCAATGAAAATATGAACACTGAAAGTTTCAACTCTACAAAAAAAGAACTGTGCAGATTTTCCGAATCAAAACAAAGTAAAAGCTTGTCAAATGAGCGATCGAACATGCGACTTTCGCATTTTTAACAAAACGCTCTAACCAACTGAGCTAATTGGTCCCGTATGCCCTAACGTCGTAAATATAATCCCATCTCATACAATACATATTTCATTAAAAATATAACACTAAAAAGTTTCAAGTCCTTAAAAGAAGTCTATGCAGACATTACGATTTCAAATAAGAAATTCTATGCTTGGCCCATGAGGGGATCGAACCCGCGAACTTCGCGTTATTAGCACGACGCTCTAACCAACTGGGCTAATGGGCCACGTCTACAAAATTGCTAATAATTCAACTGATACAATAGGCTTCAATGAAAATATGAACACTGAAAGTTTCAACTCTATAGAAAAAATACTATGCAGATTTTCCGTTTCAAAACAAAGTAAAAGCTTGTCTTATGAGGGATCGAACACGCGACCTTCGCATTTTAAACAAAACGCACTAACCAACTGATCTAATTGGTCCCGTATGCCCTAACGTCGTAAATATAATCCCACATCTCATACAATACATTTCATTAAAAATATAACACTAAAAAGTTTCAAGTCCTTAAAATAAGTCTATGCAGACATTACGATTTCAAATAAGAAATTCTTTGCTTGGCCCATGAGGGGATCGAACCCGCGACCTTCGGGTTATTAGCACAAAGCCCTTACCAACTGAGCTAATGGGCCACGTTTTAAAAAGTGCTAATAATTCAACTGATACAATAGGCTTCAATGAAAATATGAACACTGAAAGTTTCAACTCTATAAAAAAGTAACTATGCAGATTTTCCGATTCAAAACAATGTAAAAGCTTGTCTTATGAGGGATCGAACACGCGACCTTCGCATTTTTAACAAAACGCACTAACCAACTGAGCTAATTGGTCCCGTATGCCCTAACGTCGTAAATATAATCCCATCTCATACAATACATTTCATTAAAAAGTTTCAAGTCCTTAGAAGAAGTCTATGCAGACATTACGATTTGAAATATGAAATTTTTTGCTTGGCCCATGAGGGGACCGAACCCGCGACCTTCGCGTTATTAACACGACGCTCTAACCAACTGAGCTAATGAGCCACGTTTACTAATGTGCTAAAAATTCAACTGATACAATAGGCTTCAATGAAAATATGAACACTGAAATTTTCAACTCTATAAAAAAATAACTATGCAGATTTTCCGATTCAAAACAAAGTAAAACCTTATCTTATGAGGGATCGAACACGCGACCTTCGCATTTTTAACAAAACGCACTAACCAACTGAGCTAATTGGTCCCGTATGCCCTAACGTCGTAAATATAATCCCATCTCATACAATACATTTCATTAGAAATATAATCTCTTAAAAGTTACAATCGCATAAATAACGTCTATGCAAACATCATGGTTTTGAAAAAACAAACTACCTGCTTGGCCCATGAGTGGATCGAACCCGCGACCTTCGCGTTATTAGCACGACGCTCTAACCAACTGAGCTAATGGGCCACGTTTACAAAAGTGCTAATAATTCAACTGATACAATAGGATTCAATGAAAATATGAACACTGAAAGTTTCAACTCTATAAAAAAATAACTATGCAGATTTTCCGATTCAAAACAAAGTAAAAGCTTGTCTTATGAGGGATCGAACACGCGACCTTCGCATTTTTAACAAAACGCACTAACCAACTGAGCTGATTGGTCCCGTATGCCCTAACGTCGTAAATATAATCCCATCTCATACAATACATTTCATTAAACATATGAACACTAAAAGGTTTCAAGTCCTTAAAATAAGCCTATGCAGAAATTACGATTTCAAAAAAGAAATTTCCTGTTGGCCCATGAGGGGATCGAACCCGCGACCTCCGCGTTATTAGCACGACGCTCTAACCAACTGAGCTAATGGGCCACGTTTACAAAAGTGCTAATAATTCAACTGATACAATTGGCTTCAATGAAAATATGAACACTGAAATTTTCAACTCTATAAAAAAATAACTATGCAGATTTTCCGATTCAAAACAAAGTAAAAGCTTGTCTTTTGAGGGATCGAACACGCGACCTTCGCATTTTTAACAAAACGCTCTAACCAACTGAGCTAATGGGCCACGTTTACTAATGTGCTAAAAATTCAACTGATATAATAGGCTTCAATGAAAATATGAACACTGAAATTTTCAACTCTATAAAAAAAGAACTATGCAGATGTTCCGTTTCAAAACAAAGTAAAAGCTTGTCCTATGAGGGATCTAACACGCGACCTTCGCATTTTTAACAAAACGCACTAACCAACTGAGCTAATTGGTCCCGTATGCCCTAACGTCGTAAATATAATCCCATCTCATACAATACATTTCATTAGAAATATAATCTCTTAAAAGTTACAATCGCATAAATAACGTCTATGCAAACATCATGGTTTTGAAAAAACAAACTATCTGCTTGGCCCATGAGGGGATCGAACCCGCGACCTTCGCGTTATTAGCACGACGCTCTAGCCAACTGAGCTAATGGGCCAAGTTTACACAAGTGCTAATAATTCAACTGATACAATAGGATTCAATGAAAATATGAACACTGAAATTTTCAACTCTATAAAAAAATAACTATGCAGATTTTCCGATTCAAAACAAAGTAAAAGCTTGTCTTATGAGGGATCGAACACGCGACCTTCGCATTTTTAACAAAACACACTAACCAACTGAGCTAATTGGTCCCGTATGCCCTAACGTCGTAAATATAATCCCATCTGATACAATACATTTCATTAAACATATGAACACTAAAAGGTTTCAAGTCCTTAAATAAGCCTATGCAGAAATTACGATTTCAAAAAAGAAATTTCCTGTTGGCCCATGATGGGATCGAACCCGCGACCTTCGCGTTATTAGCACGACGCTCTAACCAACTGAGCTAATGAATCACGTTTATTAATGTGCTAATAATTCAACTGATAGAATTGGCTTCAATGAAAATATGAACACTGAAATTTTCAACTCTATAAAAAAATAACTATGCAGATTTTCCGATTCAAAACAAAGTAAAAGCTTGTCTTATGAGGGATCGAACACGCGACCTTCGCATTTTTAACAAAACGCACTAACCAACTGAGCTAATTTGTCCCGTATGCCCTAACGTCGTAAATATAATCCCATCTCATACAATACATTTCATTAAAAATATGAACACTAAAAAGTTTCAAGTCCTTAGAAGAAGTATATGCAGACATTACGATTTGAAATAAGAAATTATTTGCTTGGCCCATGAGGGGATCGAACCCGCGACCTTCGCGTTATTAACACGACGCTCTAACCAACTGAGCTAATGGGCCACGTTTACTAATGTGCTAAAAATTCAACTGATACAATAGGCTTCAATGAAAATATGAACACTGAAATTTTCAACTCTATAAAAAAATAACTATGCAGATTTTCCGATTCAAAACAAAGTAAAAGCTTGTCTTATGAGGGATCGAACACGCGACCTTCGCATTTTTAACAAAACGCTCTAACCAACTGTGCTAATGGGCCACGTTTACTAATGTGCTAAAAATTCAACTGATACAATAGGCTTCAATGAAAATATGAACACTGAAATTTTCAACTCTATAAAAAAAGAACTATGCAGATGTTCCGTTTCAAAACAAAGTAAAAGCTTGTCCTATGAGGGATCTAACACGCGACCTTCGCATTTTTAACAAAACGCACTAACCAACTGAGCTAATTGGTCCCGTATGCCCTAACGTCGTAAATATAATCCCATCTCATACAATACATTTCATTAGAAATATAATCTCTTAAAAGTTACAATCGCATAAATAACGTCTATGCAAACATCATGGTTTTAAAAAAACAAACTATCTGCTTGGCCCATGAGGGGATCCAACCCGCGACCTTCGCGTTATTAGCACGACGCTCTAGCCAACTGAGCTAATGGGCCAAGTTTACACAAGTGCTAATAATTCAACTGATACAATAGGATTCAATGAAAATATGAACACTGAAATTTTCAACTCTATAAAAAAATAACTATGCAGATTTTCCGATTCAAAACAAAGTAAAAGCTTGTCTTATAAGGGATCGAACAGGCGACCTTCGCATTTTTAACAAAACACACTAACCAACTGAGCTAATTGGTCCCGTATGCCCTAACGTCGTAAATATAATCCCATCTGATACAATACATTTCATTAAACATATGAACACTAAAAGGTTTCAAGTCCTTAAATAAGCCTATGCAGAAATTACGATTTCAAAAAAGAAATTTCCTGTTGGCCCATGATGGGATCGAACCCGCGACCTTCGCGTTATTAGCACGACGCTCTAACCAACTGAGCTAATGAATCACGTTTATTAATGTGCTAATAATTCAACTGATAGAATTGGCTTCAATGAAAATATGAACACTGAAATTTTCAACTCTATAAAAAAATAACTATGCAGATTTTCCGATTCAAAACAAAGTAAAAGCTTGTCTTATAAGGGATCGAACACGCGACCTTCGCATTTTTAACAAAACACACTAACCAACTGAGCTAATTGGTCCCGTATGCCCTACCGTCGTAAATATTATCTCATCTCATACACACACACAATACATTTCATTAAAAATATAATCTCTTAAAAGTTACAATTGCATAAATAAAGTCTATGCATACATCATGGTTTTGAAAAAACAAACTATCTGCTTGGCACGTGAGGGGATGGAACCCGCGAACTTCCCGTTATTAGCACGACGCTCTAACCAACTGAGCAAATGGGCCACGTTTACAAAAGTGCTAATAATTCAACTGATACAATAGGCTAAAATGAAAATATGAACACTGCAATTTTCAACTCTATAAAAAAAAGAACAATGCAGATTTTCCGTTTCAAAACAAAGTTAAAGCTTGTCCTATGAGGGATCTAACACGCGACCTTCGCATTTTTAACAAAACGC
The DNA here is from genome assembly GCA_947359465.1 of Metellina segmentata. NCBI lineage: Eukaryota > Metazoa > Arthropoda > Arachnida > Araneae > Tetragnathidae > Metellina > Metellina segmentata. The sequence continues at coordinate 59,344,667 of OX375884.1, read as the reverse complement.
ACTGACCAACTGAGCTAATTGGCCCCGTATGCCCTACCGTCGTAAATATTATCTCATCTCATACACACAATACATTTCATTAAAAATATAATCTCTTAAAAGTTACAATTGCATAAATAAAGTCTACGCATACATCATGGTTTTGAAAAAACAAACTATCTGCTTGGCCCATGAGGGGATGGAACCCGCGAACTTCCCGTTATTAGCACGACGCTCTAACCAACTGAGCAAATAGGCCACGTTTACAAAAGTGCTAATAATTCAACTGATACAATAGGCTTCAATGAAAATATGAACACTGAAATTTTCAACTCTATAAAAAAAGAACTATGCAGATTTTCCGATTCTAAACAAAGTAAAAGCTTGTCCTATGAGGGATCTAACACGCGACCTTCGCATTTTTAACAAATTGCATTGACCAACTGAGCTATTTGGTCCCGTATGCCCTAACGTCGTAAATATAATCCCATCTCATACAATACATTTCATTAAACATATGAACACTAAAAGGTTTCAAGTCCTTAAAATAAGCCTATGCAGAAATTACGATTTCAAAAAAAAAATTTTCTGTTGGCGCATGAGAGGATCGATCCCGCGACCTTCGCGTTATTAGCACGACGCTCTAACCAACTGAGCTAATGGGCCACGTTTGTTAGTGTGCTAATAATTCAACTGATACAATTGGCTTCAATGAATATATGAACACTGAAATTTTCAACTCTATAAAAAAATAACTATGCAGATTTTCCGATTCAAAACAAAGTAAAAGCTTGTCTTATGAGGGATCGAACACGCGACCTTCGCATTTTTAACAAAACGCACAAACCAACTGAGCTAATTTGTCCCGTATGCCCTAACGTCGTAAATATAATCCCATCTCATACAATACATTTCATTAAAAATATGAACACTAAAAAGTTTCAAGTCCTTAGAAGAAGTCTATGCAGACATTACGATTTGAAATAAGAAATTAATTGCTTGGCCCATGAGGGGACCGAACCCGCGACCTTCGCGTTATTAACACGACGCTCTAACCAACTGAGCTAATAGGCCACGTTTACTAATGTGCTAAAAATTCAACTGATACAATAGGCTTCAATGAAAATATGAACACTGAAATTTTCAACTCTATAAAAAAATAACTATGCAGATTTTCCGATTCAAAACAAAGTAAAAGCTTGTCTTATGAGGGATCGAACACGCGACCTTCGCATTTTTAACAAAACACACTAACCAACTGAGCTAATTGGTCCCGTATGCCCTAACGTCGTAAATATAATCCCATCTCATACAATACATTTCATTAAACATATGAACACTAAAAGGTTTCAAGTCCTTAAAATAAGCCTATGCAGAAATTACGATTTCAAAAAAGAAATTTCCTGTTGGCCCATGAGTGGATCGAACCCGCGACCTTCGCGTCATTAGCACGACGCTCTAACCAACTGAGCTAATGAATCACGTTTATTAATGTGCTAATAATTCAACGGATACAATTGGCTTCAATGAAAATATGAACACTGAAATTTTCAACTCTATAAAAAAATAACTATGCAGATTTTCCGATTCAAAACAAAGTAAAAGCTTGTCTTATGATTGATCAAACACGCGACCTTCACATTTTTAACAAAACGCACTAACCAACTGAGCTAATTGGTCCCGTATGCCCTAACGTCGTAAATATAATCCCATCTCATACAATACATTTCATTAAAAATTTTCAAGTCCTTAGAAGAAGTCTATGCAGACATTACGATTTGAAATAAGAAATTTTTTGCTTGGCCCATGAGGGGACCGAACCCGCGACCTTCGCGTTATTAACACGTCGCTCTAACCAACTGAGCTAATGAGCCACGTTTACTAATGTGCTAAAAATTCAACTGATACAATAGGCTTCAATGAAAATATGAACACTGAAATTTTCAACTCTATAAAAAAATAACTATGCAGATTTTCCGATTCAAAACAAAGTAAAACCTTGTCTTATGAGGGATCGAACACGCGACCTTCGCATTTTTAACAAAACGCACTAACCAACTGAGCTAATTGGTCCCGTATGCCCTAACGTCGTAAATATAATCCCATCTCGTACAATACATTTCATTAGAAATATAATCTCTTAAAAGTTACAATCGCATAAATATCGTCTATGCAAACATCATGGTTTTGAAAAAACAAACTATCTGCTTGACCCATGAGTGGATCGAACCCGCGACCTTCGCGTTATTAGCACGACGCTCTAACCAACTGAGCTAATGGGCCACGTTTACAAAAGTGCTAATAATTCAACTGATACAATAGGATTCAATGAAAATATGAACACTGAAAGTTTCAACTCTATAAAAAAATAACTATGCAGATTTTCCGATTCAAAACAAAGTAAAAGCTTGTCTTATGAGGGATCGAACACGCGACCTTCGCATTTTTAACAAAACGCACTAACCAACTGAGCTGATTGGTCCCGTATGCCCTAACGTCGTAAATATAATCACATCTCATACAATACATTTCATTAAACATATGAACACTAAAAGGTTTCAAGTCCTTAAAATAAGCCTATGCAGAAATTACGATTTCAAAAAAGAAATTTCCTGTTGGCCCATGAGGGGATCGAACCCGCGACCTCCGCGTTATTAGCACGACGCTCTAACCAACTGAGCTAATGGGCCACGTTTACAAAAGTGCTAATAATTCAACTGATACAATTGGCTTCAATGAAAATATGAACACTGAAATTTTCAACTCTATAAAAAAATAACTATGCAGATTTTCCGATTCAAAACAAAGTAAAAGCTTGTCTTATGAGGGATCGAACACGCGACCTTCGCATTTTTAACAAAACGCTCTAACCAACTGAGCTAATGGGCCACGTTTACTAATGTGCTAAAAATTCAACTGATATAATAGGCTTCAATGAAAATATGAACACTGAAATTTTCAACTCTATAAAAAAAGAACTATGCAGATGTTCCGTTTCAAAACAAAGTAAAAGCTTGTCCTATGAGGGATCTAACACGCGACCTTCGCATTTTTAACAAAACGCACTAACCAACTGAGCTAATTGGTCCCGTATGCCCTAACGTCGTAAATATAATCCCATCTCATACAATACATTTCATTAGAAATATAATCTCTTAAAAGTTACAATCGCATAAATAACGTCTATGCAAACATCATGGTTTTGAAAAAACAAACTATCTGCTTGGCCCATGAGGGGATCGAACCCGCGACCTTCGCGTTATTAGCACGACGCTCTAGCCAACTGAGCTAATGGGCCAAGTTTACACAAGTGCTAATAATTCAACTGATACAATAGGATTCAATGAAAATATGAACACTGAAATTTTCAACTCTATAAAAAAATAACTATGCAGATTTTCCGATTCAAAACAAAGTAAAAGCTTGTCTTATGAGGGATCGAACACGCGACCTTCGCATTTTTAACAAAACACACTAACCAACTGAGCTAATTGGTCCCGTATGCCCTAACGTCGTAAATATAATCCCATCTGATACAATACATTTCATTAAACATATGAACACTAAAAGGTTTCAAGTCCTTAAATAAGCCTATGCAGAAATTACGATTTCAAAAAAGAAATTTCCTGTTGGCCCATGATGGGATCGAACACGCGACCTTCGCGTTATTAGCACGACGCTCTAACCAAGTGAGCTAATGAATCACGTTTATTAATGTGCTAATAATTCAACTGATAGAATTGGCTTCAATGAAAATATGAACACTGAAATTTTCAACTCTATAAAAAAATAACTATGCAGATTTTCCGATTCAAAACAAAGTAAAAGCTTGTCTTATGAGGGATCGAACACGCGACCTTCGCATTTTTAACAAAACGCACTAACCAACTGAGCTAATTTGTCCCGTATGCCCTAACGTCGTAAATATAATCCCATCTCATACAATACATTTCATTAAAAATATGAACACTAAAAAGTTTCAAGTCCTTAGAAGAAGTATATGCAGACATTACGATTTGAAATAAGAAATTATTTGCTTGGCCCATGAGGGGATCGAACCCGCGACCTTCGCGTTATTAACACGACGCTCTAACCAACTGAGCTAATGGGCCACGTTTACTAATGTGCTAAAAATTCAACTGATACAATAGGCTTCAATGAAAATATGAACACTGAAATTTTCAACTCTATAAAAAAATAACTATGCAGATTTTCCGATTCAAAACAAAGTAAAAGCTTGTCTTATGAGGGATCGAACACGCGACCTTCGCATTTTTAACAAAACGCTCTAACCAACTGAGCTAATGGGCCACGTTTACTAATGTGCTAAAAATTCAACTGATACAATAGGCTTCAATGAAAATATGAACACTGAAATTTTCAACTCTATAAAAAAAGAACTATGCAGATGTTCCGTTTCAAAACAAAGTAAAAGCTTGTCCTATGAGGGATCTAACACGCGACCTTCGCATTTTTAACAAAACGCACTAACCAACTGAGCTAATTGGTCCCGTATGCCCTAACGTCGTAAATATAATCCCATCTCATACAATACATTTCATTAGAAATATAATCTCTTAAAAGTTACAATCGCATAAATAACGTCTATGCAAACATCATGGTTTTAAAAAAACAAACTATCTGCTTGGCCCATGAGGGGATCCAACCCGCGACCTTCGCGTTATTAGCACGACGCTCTAGCCAACTGAGCTAATGGGCCAAGTTTACACAAGTGCTAATAATTCAACTGATACAATAGGATTCAATGAAAATATGAACACTGAAATTTTCAACTCTATAAAAAAATAACTATGCAGATTTTCCGATTCAAAACAAAGTAAAAGCTTGTCTTATAAGGGATCGAACAGGCGACCTTCGCATTTTTAACAAAACACACTAACCAACTGAGCTAATTGGTCCCGTATGCCCTAACGTCGTAAATATAATCCCATCTGATACAATACATTTCATTAAACATATGAACACTAAAAGGTTTCAAGTCCTTAAATAAGCCTATGCAGAAATTACGATTTCAAAAAAGAAATTTCCTGTTGGCCCATGATGGGATCGAACCCGCGACCTTCGCGTTATTAGCACGACGCTCTAACCAACTGAGCTAATGAATCACGTTTATTAATGTGCTAATAATTCAACTGATAGAATTGGCTTCAATGAAAATATGAACACTGAAATTTTCAACTCTATAAAAAAATAACTATGCAGATTTTCCGATTCAAAACAAAGTAAAAGCTTGTCTTATAAGGGATCGAACACGCGACCTTCGCATTTTTAACAAAACACACTAACCAACTGAGCTAATTGGTCCCGTATGCCCTACCGTCGTAAATATTATCTCATCTCATACACACAATACATTTCATTAAAAATATAATCTCTTAAAAGTTACAATTGCATAAATAAAGTCTATGCATACATCATGGTTTTGAAAAAACAAACTATCTGCTTGGCCCGTGAGGGGATGGAACCCGCGAACTTCCCGTTATTAGCACGACGCTCTAACCAACTGAGCAAATGGGCCACGTTTACAAAAGTGCTAATAATTCAACTGATACAATAGGCTAAAATGAAAATATGAACACTGCAATTTTCAACTCTATAAAAAAAGAACAATGCAGATTTTCCGTTTCAAAACAAAGTTAAAGCTTGTCCTATGAGGGATCTAACACGCGACCTTCGCATTTTTAACAAAACGCACTGACCAACTGAGCTAATTGGCCCCGTATGCCCTACCGTCGTAAATATTATCTCATCTCATACACACAATACATTTCATTAAAAATATAATCTCTTAAAAGTTACAATTGCATAAATAAAATCTACGCATACATCATGGTTTTGAAAAAACAAACTATCTGCTTGGCCCATGAGGGGATGGAACCCGCGAACTTCCCGTTATTAGCACGACGCTCTAACCAACTGAGCAAATAGGCCACGTTTACAAAAGTGCTAATAATTCAACTGATACAATAGGCTTCAATGAAAATATGAACACTGAAATTTTCAACTCTATAAAAAAAGAACTATGCAGATTTTCCGATTCTAAACAAAGTAAAAGCTTGTCCTATGAGGGATCTAACACGCGACCTTCGCATTTTTAACAAATTGCATTGACCAACTGAGCTATTTGGTCCCGTATGCCCTAACGTCGTAAATATAATCCCATCTCATACAATACATTTCATTAAACATATGAACACTAAAAGGTTTCAAGTCCTTAAAATAAGCCTATGCAGAAATTACGATTTCAAAAAAGAAATTTTCTGTTGGCGCATGAGAGGATCGATCCCGCGACCTTCGCGTTATTAGCACGACGCTCTAACCAACTGAGCTAATGGGCCACGTTTGTTAGTGTGCTAATAATTCAACTGATACAATTGGCTTCAATGAATATATGAACACTGAAATTTTCAACTCTATAAAAAAATAACTATGCAGATTTTCCGATTCAAAACAAAGTAAAAGCTTGTCCTATGAGGGATCTAACACGCGACCTTCGCATTTTTAACAAAACGCACTAACCAACTGAGCTAATTGGTCCCGTATGCCCTAACGTCGTAAATATAATCCCATCTCATACAATACATTTCATTAGAAATATAATCTCTTAAAAGTTACAATCGCATAAATAACGTCTATGCAAACATCATGGTTTTAAAAAAACAAACTATCTGCTTGGCCCATGAGGGGATCCAACCCGCGACCTTCGCGTTATTAGCACGACGCTCTAGCCAACTGAGCTAATGGGCCAAGTTTACACAAGTGCTAATAATTCAACTGATACAATAGGATTCAATGAAAATATGAACACTGAAATTTTCAACTCTATAAAAAAATAACTATGCAGATTTTCCGATTCAAAACAAAGTAAAAGCTTGTCTTATAAGGGATCGAACAGGCGACCTTCGCATTTTTAACAAAACACACTAACCAACTGAGCTAATTGGTCCCGTATGCCCTAACGTCGTAAATATAATCCCATCTGATACAATACATTTCATTAAACATATGAACACTAAAAGGTTTCAAGTCCTTAAATAAGCCTATGCAGAAATTACGATTTCAAAAAAGAAATTTCCTGTTGGCCCATGATGGGATCGAACCCGCGACCTTCGCGTTATTAGCACGACGCTCTAACCAACTGAGCTAATGAATCACGTTTATTAATGTGCTAATAATTCAACTGATAGAATTGGCTTCAATGAAAATATGAACACTGAAATTTTCAACTCTATAAAAAAATAACTATGCAGATTTTCCGATTCAAAACAAAGTAAAAGCTTGTCTTATAAGGGATCGAACACGCGACCTTCGCATTTTTAACAAAACACACTAACCAACTGAGCTAATTGGTCCCGTATGCCCTACCGTCGTAAATATTATCTCATCTCATACACACAATACATTTCATTAAAAATATAATCTCTTAAAAGTTACAATTGCATAAATAAAGTCTATGCATACATCATGGTTTTGAAAAAACAAACTATCTGCTTGGCCCGTGAGGGGATGGAACCCGCGAACTTCCCGTTATTAGCACGACGCTCTAACCAACTGAGCAAATGGGCCACGTTTACAAAAGTGCTAATAATTCAACTGATACAATAGGCTAAAATGAAAATATGAACACTGCAATTTTCAACTCTATAAAAAAAGAACAATGCAGATTTTCCGTTTCAAAACAAAGTTAAAGCTTGTCCTATGAGGGATCTAACACGCGACCTTCGCATTTTTAACAAAACGCACTGACCAACTGAGCTAATTGGCCCCGTATGCCCTACCGTCGTAAATATTATCTCATCTCATACACAATACATTTCATTAAAAATATAATCTCTTAAAAGTTACAATTGCATAAATAAAATCTACGCATACATCATGGTTTTGAAAAAACAAACTATCTGCTTGGCCCATGAGGGGATGGAACCCGCGAACTTCCCGTTATTAGCACGACGCTCTAACCAACTGAGCAAATAGGCCACGTTTACAAAAGTGCTAATAATTCAACTGATACAATAGGCTTCAATGAAAATATGAACACTGAAATTTTCAACTCTATAAAAAAAGAACTATGCAGATTTTCCGATTCTAAACAAAGTAAAAGCTTGTCCTATGAGGGATCTAACACGCGACCTTCGCATTTTTAACAAATTGCATTGACCAACTGAGCTATTTGGTCCCGTATGCCCTAACGTCGTAAATATAATCCCATCTCATACAATACATTTCATTAAACATATGAACACTAAAAGGTTTCAAGTCCTTAAAATAAGCCTATGCAGAAATTACGATTTCAAAAAAGAAATTTTCTGTTGGCGCATGAGAGGATCGATCCCGCGACCTTCGCGTTATTAGCACGACACTCTAACCAACTGAGCTAATGGGCCACGTTTGTTAGTGTGCTAATAATTCAACTGATACAATTGGCTTCAATGAATATATGAACACTGAAATTTTCAACTCTATAAAAAAATAACTATGCAGATTTTCCGATTCAAAACAAAGTAAAAGCTTGTCTTATGAGGGATCGAACACGCGACCTTCGCATTTTTAACAAAACGCACTAACCAACTGAGCTAATTTGTCCCGTATGCCCTAACGTCGTAAATATAATCCCATCTCATACAATACATTTCATTAAAAATATGAACACTAAAAAGTTTCAAGTCCTTAGAAGAAGTCTATGCAGACATTACGATTTGAAATAAGAAATTAATTGCTTGGCCCATGAGGGAATCGAACCCGCGACCTTCGCGTTATTAACACGACGCTCTAACCAACTGAGCTAATGGGCCACGCTTACAAAAGTGCTAATAATTCAACTGATACAATAGGCTTCAATGAAAATATGAACACTGAAATTTTCAACTCTATAAAAAAATAACTATGCAGATTTTCCGATTCAAAACAAAGTAAAAGCTTGTCTTATGAGGGATCGAACACGCGACCTTCGCATTTTTAACAAAACACACTAACCAACTGAGCTAATTGGTCCCGTATGCCCTAACGTCGTAAATATAATCCCATCTCATACAATACATTTCATTAAACATATGAACACTAAAAGGTTTCAAGTCCTTAAAATAAGCCTATGCAGAAATTACGATTTCAAAAAAGAAATTTCCTGTTGGCCCATGAGTGGATCGAACCCGCGACCTTCGCGTCATTAGCACGACGCTCTAACCAACTGAGCTAATGAATCACGTTTATTAATGTGCTAATAATTCAACGGATACAATTGGCTTCAATGAAAATATGAACACTGAAATTTTCAACTCTATAAAAAAATAACTATGCAGATTTTCCGATTCAAAACAAAGTAAAAGCTTGTCTTATGATTGATCAAACACGCGACCTTCACATTTTTAACAAAACGCACTAACCAACTGAGCTAATTGGTCCCGTATGCCCTAACGTCGTAAATATAATCCCATCTCATACAATACATTTCATTAAAAAGTTTCAAGTCCTTAGAAGAAGTCTATGCAGACATTACGATTTGAAATAGGAAATTTTTTGCTTGGCCCATGAGGGGACCGAACCCGCGACCTTCGCGTTGTTAACACGTCGCTCTAACCAACTGAGCTAATGAGCCACGTTTACTAATGTGCTAAAAATTCAACTGATACAATAGGCTTCAATGAAAATATGAACACTGAAATTTTCAACTCTATAAAAAAATAACTATGCAGATTTTCCGATTCAAAACAAAGTAAAACCTTGTCTTATGAGGGATCGAACACGCGACCTTCGCATTTTTAACAAAACGCACTAACCAACTGAGCTAATTGGTCCCGTATGCCCTAACGTCGTAAATATAATCCCATCTCATACAATACATTTCATTAGAAATATAATCTCTTAAAAGTTACAATCGCATAAATAACGTCTATGCAAACATCATGGTTTTGAAAAAACAAACTATCTGCTTGGCCCATGAGTGGATCGAACCCGCGACCTTCGCGTTATTAGCACGACGCTCTAACCAACTGAGCTAATGGGCCACGTTTACAAAAGTGCTAATAATTCAACTGATACAATAGGATTCAATGAAAATATGAACACTCTGAAAGTTTCAACTCTATAAAAAAATAACTATGCAGATTTTCCGATTCAAAACAAAGTAAAAGCTTGTCTTATGAGGGATCGAACACGCGACCTTCGCATTTTTAACAAAACGCACTAACCAACTGAGCTTATTGGTCCCGTATGCCCTAACGTCGTAAATATAATCACATCTCATACAATACATTTCATTAAACATATGAACACTAAAAGGTTTCAAGTCCTTAAAATAAGCCTATGCAGAAATTACGATTTCAAAAAAGAAATTTCCTGTTGGCCCATGAGGGGATCGAACCCGCTACCTCCGCGTTATTAGCACGACGCTCTAACCAACTGAGCTGATGGGCCACGTTTACAAAAGTGCTAATAATTCAACTGATACAATTGGCTTCAATGAAAATATGAACACTGAAATTTTCAACTCTATAAAAAAAGAACTATGCAGATGTTCCGTTTCAAAACAAAGTAAAAGCTTGTCCTATGAGGGATCTAACACGCGACCTTCGCATTTTTAACAAAACGCACTAACCAACTGAGCTAATTGGTCCCGTATGCCCTAACGTCGTAAATATAATCCCATCTCATACAATACATTTCATTAGAAATATAATCTCTTAAAAGTTACAATCGCATAAATAACGTCTATGCAAACATCATGGTTTTGAAAAAACAAACTATCTGCTTGGCCCATGAGGGGATCGAACCCGCGACCTTCGCGTTATTAGCACGACGCTCTAGCCAACTGAGCTAATGGGCCAAGTTTACAGAAGTGCTAATAATTCAACTGATACAATAGGATTCAATGAAAATATGAACACTGAAATTTTCAACTCTATAAAAAAATAACTATGCAGATTTTCCGATTCAAAACAAAATAAAAGCTTGTCTTATGAGGGATCGAACACGCGACCTTCGCATTTTTAACAAAACACACTAACCAACTGAGCTAATTGGTCCCGTATGCCCTAACGTCGTAAATATAATCCCATCTGATACAATACATTTCATTAAACATATGAACTCTAAAAGGTTTCAAGTCCTTAAATAAGCCTATGCAGAAATTACGATTTCAAAAAAGAAATTTCCTGTTGGCCCATGAGGGGATCGAACCCGCGACCTTCGCGTTATTAGCACGACGCTCTAACCAACTGAGCTAATGAATCACGTTTATTGATGTGCTAATAATTCAACTGATAGAATAGGCTTCAATGAAAATATGAACACTGAAATTTTCAACTCTATAAAAAAATAACTATGCAGATTTTCCGATTCAAAACAAAGTAAAAGCTTGTCTTATGAGGGATCGAACACGCGACCTTCGCATTTTTAACAAAACGCACTAACCAACTGAGCTAATTTGTCCCGTATGCCCTAACGTCGTAAATATAATCCCATCTCATACAATACATTTCATTAAAAATATGAACACTAAAAAGTTTCAAGTCCTTAGAAGAAGTATATGCAGACATTACGATTTGAAATAAGAAATTATTTGCTTGGCCCATGAGGGGATCGAACCCGCGACCTTCGCGTTATTAACACGACGCTCTAACCAACTGAGCTAATGGGCCACGTTTACTAATGTGCTAAAAATTCAACTGATACAATAGGCTTCAATGAAAATATGAACACTGAAATTTTCAACTCTATAAAAAAATAACTATGCAGATTTTCCGATTCAAAACAAAGTAAAAGCTTGTCTTATGAGGGATCGAACACGCGACCTTCGCATTTTTAACAAAACGCTCTAACCAACTGAGCTAATGGGCCACGTTTACTAATGTGCTAAAAATTCAACTGATACAATAGGCTTCAATCAAAATATGAACACTGAAATTTTCAACTCTATAAAAAAAGAACTATGCAGATGTTCCGTTTCAAAACAAAGTAAAAGCTTGTCCTATGAGGGATCTAACACGCGACCTTCGCATTTTTAACAAAACGCACTAACCAACTGAGCTAATTGGTCCCGTATGCCCTAACGCGTCGTAAATATAATCCCATCTCATACAATACATTTCATTAGAAATATAATCTCTTAAAAGTTACAATCGCATAAATAACGTCTATGCAAACATCATGGTTTTGAAAAAACAAACTATCTGCTTGGCCCATGAGGGGATCGAACCCGCGACCTTCGCGTTATTAGCACGACGCTCTAGCCAACTGAGCTAATGGGCCAAGTTTACACAAGTGCTAATAATTCAACTGATACAATAGGATTCAATGAAAATATGAACACTGAAATTTTCAACTCTATAAAAAAATAACTATGCAGATTTTCCGATTCAAAACAAAGTAAAAGCTTGTCTTATAAGGGATCGAACACGCGACCTTCGCATTTTTAACAAAACACACTAACCAACTGAGCTAATTGGTCCCGTATGCCCTAACGTCGTAAATATAATCCCATCTCATACAATGCATTTCATTAAACATATGAACACTAAAAGGTTTCAAGTCCTTAAATAAGCCTATGCAGAAATTACGATTTCAAAAAAGAAATTTCCTGTTGTCCCATGAGGGGATCGAACCCGCGACCTTCGCGTTATTAACACGACGCTCTAACCAACTGAGCTAATGAATCACGTTTATTAATGTGCTAATAATTCAACTGATAGAATTGGCTTCAATGAAAATTTGAACACTGAAATTTTCAACTCTATAAAAAAATAACTATGCAGATTTTCCGATTCAAAACAAAGTAAAAGCTTGTCTTATGAGGGATCGAACACGCGACCTTCGCATTTTTAACAAAACGCACTAACCAACTGAGCTAATTTGTCCCGTATGCCCTAACGTCGTAAATATAATCCAATCTCATACAATACATTTCATTAAAAATATGAACACTAAAAAGTTTCAAGTCCTTAGAAGAAGTCTATGCAGACATTACGATTTGAAATAAGAAATTATTTGCTTGGCCCATGAGGGGACCGAACCCGCCACCTTCGCGTTATTAACACGACGCTCTAACAAACTGAGCTAATGGGCCACGTTTACTAATGTGCTAAAAATTCAACTGATACAATAGGCTTCAATGAAAATATGAACACTGAAATTTTCAACTCTATAAAAAAAGAACTATGCAGATGTTCCGTTTCAAAACAAAGTAAAAGCTTGTCCTATGAGGGATCTAACACGCGACCTTCGCATTTTTAACAAAACGCACTAACCAACTGAGCTAATTGGTCCCGTATGCCCTAACGTCGTAAATATAATCCCATCTCATACAATACATTTCATTAGAAATATAATCTCTTAAAAGTTACAATCGCATAAATAACGTCTATGCAAACATCATGGTTTTGAAAAAACAAACTATCTGCTTGGCCCATGAGGGGATCGAACCCGCGACCTTCGCGTTATTAGCACGACGCTCTAGCCAACTGAGCTAATGGGCCAAGTTTACAGAAGTGCTAATAATTCAACTGATACAATAGGATTCAATGAAAATATGAACACTGAAATTTTCAACTCTATAAAATAATAACTATGCAGATTTTCCGATTCAAAACAAAGTAAAAGCTTGTCTTATGAGGGATCGAACACGCGACCTTCGCATATTTTTACAAAACACACTAACCAACTGAGCTAATTGGTCCCGTATACCCTAACGTCGTAAATATAATCCCATCTCATACAATACATTTCATTAAACATATGAACACTAAAAGGTTTCAAGTCCTTAAAATAAGCCTATGCAGAAATAACGATTTCAAAAAAAGAAATTTTCTGTTGGCCCATGAAGGGAGCGAACCCGCGACCTTCGTGTTATTATCACGACGCTCTAACCAACTGAGCTAATGGGCAACATTTATTAATGTGCTAATAATTCAACTGATACAATTGGCTTCAATGAAAATATGAACACTGAAATTTTCAACTCTATAAAAAAAGAACTATGCAGATGTTCCGTTTAAAAACAAAGTAAAAGCTTGTCCTATAAGGGATCTAACACGCGACCTTCGCATTTTTAACAAATTGCATTGACCAACTGAGCTATTTGGCCCCGTATTCCCTACCGTCGTAAATATTATCTCATCTCATACAATACATTTCATTAGAAATATAATCTCTTAAAAGTTACAATCGCATAAATAACCTCTATGCAAACCTCATGGTTTTGAAAAACCAAACTATCTGCTTGGCCCATGAGGAGATCGAACCCGCGACATTCGCGTTATTAGCATGACGCTCTAACCAACTGAGCTAATGGGCCACGCTTACAAACGTGCTAATAATTCAACTGATACAATAGGCTTCAATGAAAATATGAACACTGAAATTTTCAACTCTATAAAAAAATAACTTTGCAGATTTTCCGATTCAAAACAAAGTAAAAGCTTGTCTTATGAGGAATCGAACACGCGACCTTCGCATTTTTAACAAAACGCACTAACCAACTGAGCTAATTGGTCCCGTATGCCCTAACGTCGTAAATATAATCCCATCTCATACAATACATTTCATTAAAAATATGAACACTAAAAAGTTTCAAGTCCTTAGAAGAAGTCTATGCAGACATGACGATTTGAAATAAGAAATTATATGCTTGGCCCATGAGGGGATCGAACCCGCGACCTTCGCGTTATTAGCACGACGCTCTAACCAACTGAGCTAATGGGCCACGTTTATTAATGTGCTAAAAATTCAACTGATACAATAGGCTTCAATGAAAATATGAACACTGAAATTTTCAACTCTATAAAAAAAGAACTATGCAGATGTTCCGTTTAAAAACAAAGTAAAAGCTTGTCCTATGAGGGATCTAACACGCGACCTTCGCATTTTTAACAAATTGCATTGACCAACTGAGCTATTTGGCCCCGTATTCCCTACCGTCGTAAATATTATCTCATCTCATACAATACATTTCATTAGAAATATAATCTCTTAAAAGTTACAATCGCATAAATAACGTCTATGCAAACATCATGGTTTTGAAAAACCAAACTATCTGCTTGGCCCATGAGGAGATCGTACCCGCGACATTCGCGTTATCAGCATGACGCTCTAACCAACTGAGCTAATGGGCCACGTTTACAAAATTGCTAATAATTCAACTGATACAATAGGATTCAATGAAAATATGAACACTGAAAGTTTCAACTCTATAAAAAAATAACTATGCAGATTTTCCGATTCAAAACAAAGTAAAAGCTTGTCTTATGAGG
Source organism: Metellina segmentata (assembly GCA_947359465.1). Taxonomy (NCBI): domain Eukaryota; kingdom Metazoa; phylum Arthropoda; class Arachnida; order Araneae; family Tetragnathidae; genus Metellina; species Metellina segmentata. The sequence continues at coordinate 59,329,428 of OX375884.1, read as the reverse complement.
GATCGAACACGCGACCTTCGCATTTTTAACAAATTGCATTGACCAACTGAGCTATTTGGCCCCGTATTCCCTACCGTCGTAAATATTATCTCATCTCCTACAATACATTTCATTAGAAATATAATCTCTTAAAATTTACAATCGCATAAATAACGTCTATGCAAACATCATGGTTTTGAAAAACCAAACTATCTGCTTGGCCCATGAGGAGATCGAACCCGCGAACTTCGCGTTATTAGCACGACGCTCTAACCAACTGAGCTAATGGGCCACGCTTACAAACGTGCTAATAATTCAACTCATACAATAGGCTTCAATGAAAATATGAACACTGAAATTTTCAACTCTATAAAAAAATAACTATGCAGATTTTCCGATTCAAAACAAAGTAAAAGCTTGTCTTATGAGGGATCGAACACGCGACCTTCGCATTTTTAACAAAACGCACTAACCAACTGAGCTAATTGGTCCCGTATGCACTAACGTCGTAAATATAATCCCATCTCATACAATACATTTCATTAAACATATGAACACTAAAAGGTTTCAAGTCCTTAAAATAAACCTATGCAGAAATTACGTTTTGAAATAAGAAATTATTTGCTTGTCCCATGAGGGGATTGAACCCGCGACCTTCGCGTTATTAGCACGACGCTCTAACCAACTGAGCTAATGGGCCACGTTTACTAATGTGCTAAAACTTCAACTGATACAATAGGCTTCAATGAAAACATGAACACTGAAATTTTCAACTCTATAAAAAAAGAACTATGCAAATGTTCCGTTTCAAAACAAAGTAAAAGCTTGTCTTATGAGGGATCGAACACGCGACCTTCGCATTTTTAACAAAACGCACTAACCAACTGAGCTAATTTGTCCCGTATGCCCTAACGTCGTAAATATAATCCCATCTCATACAATACATTTCATTAAAAATATGAACACTAAAAAGTTTCAAGTCCTTAGAAGAAGTCTATGCAGACATTACGATTTTAAATAAGAAATTATTTGCTTGGTCCATGAGGGGACCGAACCCGCGACCTTCGCGTTATTAACACGACGCTCTAACCAACTGAGCTAATGGGCCACGTTTACTAATGTGCTAAAAATTCAACTGATACAATAGGCTTCAATGAAAATATGAACACTGAAATTTTCAACTCTATAAAAAAATAACTATGCAGATTTTCCGATTCAAAACAAAGTAAAAGCTTGTCTTATGAGGGATGGAACACGCGACCTTCGCATTTTTAACAAAACGCACTAACCAACTGAGCTAATTGGTCCCTTATGCCCTAACGTCGTAAATATAATCCCATCTCATACAATACATTTCATTAGAAATATAATCTCTTAAAAGTTACAATCGCATAAATAACGTCTATGCAAACATCATGGTTTTGAAAAAACAAACTATCTGCTTGGCCCATGAGGGGATCGAACCCGCGACCTTCGCGTTATTAGCACGACGCTCTAGCCAACTGAGCTAATGGGCCAAGTTTACAAAAGTGCTAATAATTCAACTGATACAATAGGCTTCAATGAAAATATGAACACTGAAATTTTCAACTCTATAAAAAAAGAACTATGCAGATGTTCCGTTTCAAAACAAAGTAAAAGATTGTCCTATGAGGGATCTAACACGCCACCTTCGCATTTTTAACAAATTGCACTGACCAACTGAGCTATTTGGCCCCGTATTCCCTACCGTCGTAAATATTATCTCATCTCATACAATACATTTTATTAGAAATATAATCTCTTAAAAGTTACAATCGCATAAATAACGTCTATACAAACATCATGGTTTTGAAAAAACAAACTATCTGCTTGGCCCATGAGGGGATCGAACCCGCGACCTTCGCGTTATTAGCACGACGCTCTAACCAACTGGGCTAATGGGCCACGTTTATTAATGTGCTAATAATTCAACTGATACAATAGGCTTCAATGAAAATATGAACACTGAAATTTTCAACTCTATAAAAAAATAACTATGCAGATTTTCCGATTTAAAACAAAGTAAAAGCTTGTCTTATGAGGGATCGAACACGCGACCTTCGCATTTTTAACAAAACGCACTAACCAACTGAGCTAATTGGTCCCGTATGCCCTAACGTCGTAAATATAATCCCATCTCATACAATACATTTCATTAAACATATGAACACTAAAAGGTTTCATGTCCTTAAAATAAGCCTATGCAGAAATTACGATTTGAAATAAGAAATTGTTTGCTTCGCCCATGAGGGGATCGAAACCGCGACCTTCGCGTTATTAGCACGACGCTCTAACCAACTGATCTAATGGGCCACGTTTATTAATGTGCTAATAATTCAACTGATACAATAGGCTTCAATGAAAATATGAACACAGAAATTTTCAACTCTATAAAAAAATAACTTTGCAGATTTTCCGGTTCAAAACAAAGTAAAAGCTTGTCTTATGAGGGATCGAACACGCGACCTTCGCATTTTTAACAAAACGCACTAACCAACTGAGCTAATTGGTCCCGTATGCCCCAACGTCGTAAATATAATCCCATCTCATACAATACATTTCATTAAACATATGAACACTAAAAGGTTTCAAGTCCTTAAAATAAGCCTATGCAGAAATTTCGATTTCAAAAAAGAAATTTTCTGTTGGCCCATGAGGGGATAGAACCCGCGACCTTCGCGTTATTAGCACGACGCTCTAACCAACTGAGCTAATGGGCCACGTTTATTAATTTGCTAATAATTCAACTGATACAATAGGCTTCAATGAAAATATGAACACTGAAATTTTCAACTCTATAAAAAAATAACTTTGCAGATTTTCCGATTCAAAACAAAGTAAAAGCTTGTCTTATGAGGAATCGAACACGCGACCTTCGCATTTTTAACAAAACGCACTAACCAACTGAGCTAATTGGTCCCGTATGCCCTAACGTCGTAAATATAATCCCATCTCATACAATACATTTCATTAAACATATGAACACTAAAAGGTTTCATGTCCTTAAAATAAGCCTATGCAGAAATTACGATTTGAAATAAGAAATTGTTTGCTTCGCCCATGAGGGGATCGAAACCGCGACCTTCGCGTTATTAGCACGACGCTCTAACCAACTGATCTAATGGGCCACGTTTACTAATGTGCTAATAATTCAACTGATACAATAGGCTTCAATGAAAATATGAACACTGAAATTTTCAACTCTATAAAAAAATAACTTTGCAGATTTTCCGGTTCAAAACAAAGTAAAAGCTTGTCTTATGAGGGATCGAACACGCGACCTTCGCATTTTTAACAAAACGCACTAACCAACTGAGCTAATTGGTCCCGTATGCCCCAACGTCGTAAATATAATCCCATCTCATACAATACATTTCATTAAGCATATGAACACTAAAAGGTTTCAAGTCCTTAAAATAAGCCTATGCAGAAATTTCGATTTCAAAAAAGAAATTTTCTGTTGGCCCATGAGGGGATAGAACCCGCGACCTTCGCGTTATTAGCACGACGCTCTAACCAACTGAGCTAATGGGCCACGTTTATTAATTTGCTAAAAATTCAACTGATACAATAGGCTTCAATGAAAATATGAACACTGAAATTTTCAACTCTATAAAAAAAGAACTATGCAGATGTTCCGTTTAAAAACAAAGTAAAAGCTTGTCCTATAAGGGATCTAACACGCGACCTTCGCATTTTTAACAAATTGCATTGACCAACTGAGCTATTTGGCCCCGTATTCCCTACCGTCGTAAATATTATCTCATCTCATACAATACATTTCATTAGAAATATAATCTCTTAAAAGTTACAATCGCATAAATAACGTCTATGCAAACATCATGGTTTTGAAAAAACAAACTATCTGCTTGGCCCATGAGGAGATCGAACCCGCGACATTCGCGTTATTAGCATGACGCTCTAACCAACTGAGCTAATGGTCCACGCTTACAAACGTGCTAATAATTCAACTGATACAATAGGATTCAATGAAAATCTGAACACTGAAAGTTTCAATTCTATAAAAAAATAACTATGCAGATTTTCCGATTCAAAACAAAGTAAAAGCTTGTCTTATGAGGGATCGAACACGCGACCTTCGCATTTTTAACAAAACGCACTAACCAACTGAGCTAATTGGTCCCGTATGCACTAACGTCGTAAATATAATCCCATCTCATACAATACATTTCATTTGAAATATAATCTCTTAAAAGTTACAATCGCATAAATAACGTCTATGCAAACATCATGGTTTTGAAAAAACAAACTATCTGCTTGGCCCATGAGGGGATCGAACATGCGACCTTCGCTTTATTAGCACGACGCTCTAACCAACTGAGCTAATGGGCCACGTTTACTAATGTGCTAATAATTCAACTCATACAATAGGCTTCAATGAAAATATGAACACTGAAATTTTCAACTCTATAAAAAAATAACTATGCAGATTTTCCGATTCAAAACAAAGTAAAAGCTTGTCTTATGAGGGATCGAACACGCGACCTTCGCATTTTTAACAAAACGCACTAACCAACTGAGCTAATTGGTCCCGTATGCACTAACGTCGTAAATATAATCCCATCTCATACAATACATTTCATTAAACATATGAACACTAAAACGTTTCAAGTCCTTAAAATAAGCCTATGCAGAAATTACGTTTTGAAGTAAGAAATTATTTGCTTGTCCCATGAGGTGATCGAACCCGCGACCTTCGCGTTATTAGCAAGACGCTCTAACCAACTGAGCTAATGGGCCACGTTTACTAATGTGCTAAAAATTCAACTGATACAATAGGCTTCAATGAAAACATGAACACTGAAAGTTTCAACTCTATAAAAAAAGAACTATGCAGATGTTCCGTTTCAAAACAAAGTAAAAGCTTGTCCTATGAGGGATCTAACACGCGACCTTCGCATTTTTAACAAATTGCACTGACCAACTGAGCTATTTGGCCCCATATTCCCTACCGTCGTAAATATTATCTCATCTCATACAATACATTTCATTAGAAATATAATCTCTTAAAAGTTACAATCGCATAAATAACGTCTATGCAAACATCATGGTTTTGAAAAAACAAACTATCTGCTTGGCCCATTAGGGGATCGAACCCGCGACCTTCGCGTTATTAGCACGACGCTCTAACCAACTGAGCTAATGGGCCACGTTTACAAAAGTGCTAATAATTCAACTGATACAATAGGATTCAATGAAAATATGGACACTGAAAGTTTCAACTCTATAAAAAAATAACTCTGCAGATTTTCCGATTCAAAACAAAGTAAAAGCTTGTCTTATGAGGGATCGAACACGCGACCTTCGCATTTTTAACAAAACTCACTAACCAACTGAGCTAATTGGTCCCGTATGCCCCAACGTCGTAAATATAATCCCATCTCATACAATACATTTCATTAAACATATGAACACTAAAAGGTTTCAAGTCCTTAAAATAAGCCTATGCAGAAATTTCGATTTCAAAAAAGAAATTTCCTGTTGGCCCATGAGGGGATCGAACCCGCGATCTTCGCGTTATTAGCACGACGATCTAACCAACTGAGCTAATGGGCCACGTTTACAAAAGTGCTAATAATTCAACTGATACAATAGGATTCAATGAAAATATGGACACTGAAAGTTTCAACTCTATAAAAAAATAACTATGCAGATTTTCCGATTCAAAACAAAGTAAAAGCTTGTCTTATGAGGGATCGAACACGCGACCTTCGCATTTTTAACAAAACTCACTAACCAACTGAGCTAATTGGTCCCGTATGCCCCAACGTCGTAAATATAATCCCATCTCATACAATACATTTCATTAAACATATGAACACTAAAAGGTTTCAAGTCCTTAAAATAAGCCTATGCAGAAATTTCTATTTCAAAAAAGAAATTTTCTGTTGTCCCATGAGGGGATCGAACCCGCGACCTTCGCGTCATTAGTACGACGCTCTAACCAACTGAGCTAATGGGCCACGTTTACAAAATTGCTAATAATTCAACTGATACAATAGGATTCAATGAAAATATGAACACTGAAAGTTTCAACTCTATAAAAAAATAACTATGCAGATGTTCCGTTTCAAAACAAAGTAAAAGCTTGTCTTATGAGAGATCGAACACGCGACCTTCGCATTTTTAACAAATTGCATTGACCAACTGAGCTATTTGGCCCCGTATTCCCTACCGTCGTAAATATTATCTCATCTCCTACAATACATTTCATTAGAAATATAATCTCTTAAAATTTACAATCGCATAAATAACGTCTATGCAAACATCATGGTTTTGAAAAACCAAACTATCTGCTTGGCCCATGAGGAGATCGAACCCGCGAACTTCGCGTTATTAGCACGACGCTCTAACCAACTGAGCTAATGGGCCACGCTTACAAACGTGCTAATAATTCAACTCATACAATAGGCTTCAATGAAAATATGAACACTGAAATTTTCAACTCTATAAAAAAATAACTATGCAGATTTTCCGATTCAAAACAAAGTAAAAGCTTGTCTTATGAGGGATCGAACACGCGACCTTTGCATTTTTAACAAAACGCACTAACCAACTGAGCTAATTGGTCCCGTATGCACTAACGTCGTAAATATAATCCCATCTCATACAATACATTTCATTAAACATATGAACACTAAAAGGTTTCAAGTCCTTAAAATAATCCTATGCAGAAATTACGTTTTGAAATAAGAAATTATTTGCTTGTCCCATGAGGGGATTGAACCCGCGACCTTCGCGTTATTAGCACGACGCTCTAATCAACTGAGCTAATTGGCCACGTTTACTAATGTGCTAAAAATTCAACTGATACAATAGGCTTCAATGAAAACATGAACACTGAAATTTTCAACTCTATAAAAAAAGAACTATGCAAATGTTCCGTTTCAAAACAAAGTAAAAGCTTGTCCTATGAGGGATCTAACACGCGAAATTCGCATTTTTAACAAATTGCACTGACCAACTGAGCTATTTGGCCCCATATTCCCTACCGTCGTAAATATCATCTCATCTCATACAATACATTTCATTAGAAATATAATCTCTTAAAAGTTACAATCGCATAAATAACGTCTATGCAAACATCATGGTTTTGAAAAAACAAACTATCTGCTTGGCCCATGAGGGGATCGAACCCGCGACCTTCGCGTTATTAGCACGACGCTCTAACCAACTGAGCTAATGGGCCACGCTTACAAACGTGCTAATAATTCAACTGATACAATAGGATTCAATGAAAATATGAACACTGAAAGTTTCAACTCTATAAAAAAATAACTATGCAGATTTTCCGATTCAAAACAAAGTAAAAGCTTGTCTTATGAGGGATCGAACACGCGACCTTCGAATTTTAACAAAACGCACTAACCAACTGAGCTAATTGGTCCCGTATGCCCCAACGTCGTAAATATAATCCCATCTCATACAATACATTTCATTAAACATATGAACACTAAAAGGTTTCAAGTCCTTAAAATAAGCCTATGCAGAAATTTCGATTTCAAAAAGAAATTTTCTGTTGGCCCATGAAGGGATCGAACCCGCGACCTTCGCGTCATTAGCACGACGCTCTAACCAACTGAGCTAATGGGCCACGTTTACAAAAGTGCTAATAATTCAACTGATACAATAGGATTCAATGAAAATATGAACACTGAAAGTTTCAACTCTATAAAAAAATAACTATGCAGATTTTCCGATTAAAAACAAAGTAAAAGCTTGTCTTATGAGGGATCGAACACGCGACCTTCGCATTTTTAACAAAACGCTCTAACCAACTGAGCTAATTGGTCCCGTATGCCCCAACGTCGTAAATATAATCCCATCTCATACAGTACATTTCATTAAACATATGAACACTAAAAGGTTTCAAGTCCTTAAAATAAGCCTATGCAGAAATTTCGATTTCAAAAAAGAAATTTCCTGTTGGCCCATGAGGGGATCGAACCCGCGATCTTCGCGTTATTAGCACGACGATCTAACCAACTGAGCTAATGGGCCACGTTTACAAAAGTGCTAATAATTCAACTGATACAATAGGATTCAATGAAAATATGGACACTGAAAGTTTCAACTCTATAAAAAAATAACTATGCAGATTTTCCGATTCAAAACAAAGTAAAAGCTTGTCTTATGAGGGATCGAACACGCGACCTTCGCATTTTTAACAAAACGCACTAACCAACTGAGCTAATTGGTCCCGTATGCCCTAACTTCGTAAATATAATCCCATCTCATACAATACATTTCATTAAACATATGAACACTAAAAGGTTTCAAGTCCTTAAAATAAGCCTATGCAGAAATTACGATTTGAAATAAGAAATTGTTTGCTTGGCCCATGAGGGGATCGAACCCGCGACCTTCGCGATATTAGCACGACGCTCTAACCAACTGAGCTAATGGGCAACGTTTACAAATGTGCTAATAATTCAACTGATACAATAGGATTCAATGAAAATCTGAACACTGAAAGTTTCAACTCTATAAAAAAATAACTATGCAGATTTTCCGATTCAAAACAAAGTAAAAGCTTGTCTTATGAGGGATCGAACACGCGACCTTCGCATTTTTAACAAATTGCATTGACCAACTGAGCTATTTGGCCCCGTATTCCCTACCGTCGTAAATATTATCTCATCTCCTACAATACATTTCATTAGAAATATAATCTCTTAAAATTTACAATCGCATAAATAACGTCTATGCAAACATCATGGTTTTGAAAAACCAAACTATCTGCTTGGCCCATGAGGAGATCGAACCCGCGAACTTCGCGTTATTAGCACGACGCTCTAACCAACTGAGCTAATGGGCCACGCTTACAAACGTGCTAATAATTCAACTCATACAATAGGCTTCAATGAAAATATGAACACTGAAATTTTCAACTCTATAAAAAAATAACTATGCAGATTTTCCGATTCAAAACAAAGTAAAAGCTTGTCTTATGAGGGATCGAACACGCGACCTTCGCATTTTTAACAAAACGCACTAACCAACTGAGCTAATTGGTCCCGTATGCACTAACGTCGTAAATATAATCCCATCTCATACAATACATTTCATTAAACATATGAACACTAAAAGGTTTCAAGTCCTTAAAATAAGCCTATGCAGAAATTACGTTTTGAAATAAGAAATTATTTGCTTGTCCCATGAGGGGATTGAACCCGCGACCTTCGCGTTATTAGCACGACGCTCTAACCAACTGAGCTAATTGGCCACGTTTACTAATGTGCTAAAAATTCAACTGATACAATAGGCTTCAATGAAAACATGAACACTGAAATTTTCAACTCTATAAAAAAAGAACTATGCAAATGTTCCGTTTCAAAACAAAGTAAAAGCTTGTCCTATGAGGGATCTAACACGCGAAATTCGCATTTTTAACAAATTGCACTGACCAACTGAGCTATTTGGCCCCATATTCCCTACCGTCGTAAATATCATCTCATCTCATACACAATACATTTCATTAGAAATATAATCTCTTAAAAGTTACAATCGCATAAATAACGTCTATGCAAACATCATGGTTTTGAAAAAACAAACTATCTGCTTGGCCCATGAGGGGATCGAACCCGCGACCTTCGCGTTATTAGCACGACGCTCTAACCAACTGAGCTAATGGGCCACGCTTACAAACGTGCTAATAATTCAACTGATACAATAGGATTCAATGAAAATATGAACACTGAAAGTTTCAACTCTATAAAAAAATAACTATGCAGATTTTCCGATTCAAAACAAAGTAAAAGCTTGTCTTATGAGGGATCGAACACGCGACCTTCGAATTTTAACAAAACGCACTAACCAACTGAGCTAATTGGTCCCGTATGCCCCAACGTCGTAAATATAATCCCATCTCATACAATACATTTCATTAAACATATGAACACTAAAAGGTTTCAAGTCCTTAAAATAAGCCTATGCAGAAATTTCGATTTCAAAAAGAAATTTTCTGTTGGCCCATGAAGGGATCGAACCCGCGACCTTCGCGTCATTAGCACGACGCTCTAACCAACTGAGCTAATGGGCCACGTTTACAAAAGTGCTAATAATTCAACTGATACAATAGGATTCAATGAAAATATGAACACTGAAAGTTTCAACTCTATAAAAAAATAACTATGCAGATTTTCCGATTCAAAACAAAGTAAAAGCTTGTCTTATGAGGGATCGAACACGCGACCTTCGCATTTTTAACAAAACGCTCTAACCAACTGAGCTAATTGGTCCCGTATGCCCCAACGTCGTAAATATAATCCCATCTCATACAGTACATTTCATTAAACATATGAACACTAAAAGGTTTCAAGTCCTTAAAATAAGCCTATGCAGAAATTTCGATTTCAAAAAAGAAATTTCCTGTTGGCCCATGAGGGGATCGAACCCGCGATCTTCGCGTTATTAGCACGACGATCTAACCAACTGAGCTAATGGGCCACGTTTACAAAAGTGCTAATAATTCAACTGATACAATAGGATTCAATGAAAATATGGACACTGAAAGTTTCAACTCTATAAAAAAATAACTATGCAGATTTTCCGATTCAAAACAAAGTAAAAGCTTGTCTTATGAGGGATCGAACACGCGACCTTCGCATTTTTAACAAAACGCACTAACCAACTGAGCTAATTGGTCCCGTATGCCCTAACTTCGTAAATATAATCCCATCTCATACAATACATTTCATTAAACATATGAACACTAAAAGGTTTCAAGTCCTTAAAATAAGCCTATGCAGAAATTACGATTTGAAATAAGAAATTGTTTGCTTGGCCCATGAGGGGATCGAACCCGCGACCTTCGCGATATTAGCACGACGCTCTAACCAACTGAGCTAATGGGCCACGTTTACAAACGTGCTAATAATTCAACTGATACAATAGGATTCAATGAAAATCTGAACACTGAAAGTTTCAACTCTATAAAAAAATAACTATGCAGATTTTCCGATTCAAAACAAAGTAAAAGCTTGTCTTATGAGGGATCGAACACGCGACCTTCGCATTTTTAACAAATTGCATTGACCAACTGAGCTATTTGGCCCCGTATTCCCTACCGTCGTAAATATTATCTCATCTCCTACACAATACATTTCATTAGAAATATAATCTCTTAAAATTTACAATCGCATAAATAACGTCTATGCAAACATCATGGTTTTGAAAAACCAAACTATCTGCTTGGCCCATGAGGAGATCGAACCCGCGAACTTCGCGTTATTAGCACGACGCTCTAACCAACTGAGCTAATGGGCCACGCTTACAAACGTGCTAATAATTCAACTCATACAATAGGCTTCAATGAAAATATGAACACTGAAATTTTCAACTCTATAAAAAAATAACTATGCAGATTTTCCGATTCAAAACAAAGTAAAAGCTTGTCTTATGAGGGATCGAACACGCGACCTTCGCATTTTTAACAAAACGCACTAACCAACTGAGCTAATTGGTCCCGTATGCACTAACGTCGTAAATATAATCCCATCTCATACAATACATTTCATTAAACATATGAACACTAAAAGGTTTCAAGTCCTTAAAATAAGCCTATGCAGAAATTACGTTTTGAAATAAGAAATTATTTGCTTGTCCCATGAGGGGATTGAACCCGCGACCTTCGCGTTATTAGCACGACGCTCTAACCAACTGAGCTAATGGGCCACGCTTACAAACGTGCTAATAATTCAACTGATACAATAGGATTCAATGAAAATATGAACACTGAAAGTTTCAACTCTATAAAAAAATAACTATGCAGATTTTCCGATTCAAAACAAAGTAAAAGCTTGTCTTATGAGGGATCGAACACGCGACCTTCGAATTTTAACAAAACGCACTAACCAACTGAGCTAATTGGTCCCGTATGCCCCAACGTCGTAAATATAATCCCATCTCATACAATACATTTCATTAAACATATGAACACTAAAAGGTTTCAAGTCCTTAAAATAAGCCTATGCAGAAATTTCGATTTCAAAAAAGAAATTTCCTGTTGGCCCATGAGGGGATCGAACCCGCGATCTTCGCGTTATTAGCACGACGATCTAACCAACTGAGCTAATGGGCCACGTTTACAAAAGTGCTAATAATTCAACTGATACAATAGGATTCAATGAAAATATGGACACTGAAAGTTTCAACTCTATAAAAAAATAACTATGCAGATTTTCCGATTCAAAACAAAGTAAAAGCTTGTCTTATGAGGGATCGAACACGCGACCTTCGCATTTTTAACAAAACGCACTAACCAACTGAGCTAATTGGTCCCGTATGCCCTAACGTCGTAAATATAATCCCATCTCATACAATAACATTTCATTAAACATATGAACACTAAAAGGTTTCAAGTCCTTACAATAAGCCTATGCAGAAATTACGATTTGAAATAAGAAATTGTTTGCTTGGCCCATGAGGGGATCGAACCCGCGACCTTCGCGATATTAGCACGACGCTCTAACCAACTGATCAAATGGGCCACGTTTATTAATGTGCTAATAATTCAACTGATACAATAGGCTTCAATGAAAACATGAACACTGAAATTTTCAACTCTATAAAAAAAGAACTATGCATATGTTCCGTTTCAAAACAAAGTAAAAGCTTGTCCTATGAGGGATCTAACACGCGAAATTCGCATTTTTAACAAATTGCACTGACCAACTGAGCTATTTGGCCCCATATTCCCTACCGTCGTAAATATCATCTCATCTCATACACAATACATTTCATTAGAAATATAATCTCTTAAAAGTTACAATCGCATAAATAACGTCTATGCAAACATCATGGTTTTGAAAAAACAAACTATCTGCTTGGCCCATGAGGGGATCGAACCCGCGACCTTCGCGTTATTAGCACGACGCTCTAACCAACTGAGCTAATGGGCCACGCTTACAAACGTGCTAATAATTCAACTGATACAATAGGATTCAATGAAAATATGAACACTGAAAGTTTCAACTCTATAAAAAAATAACTATGCAGATTTTCCGATTCAAAACAAAGTAAAAGCTTGTCTTATGAGGGATCGAACACGCGACCTTCGAATTTTAACAAAACGCACTAACCAACTGAGCTAATTGGTCCCGTATGCCCCAACGTCGTAAATATAATCCCATCTCATACAATACATTTCATTAAACATATGAACACTAAAAGGTTTCAAGTCCTTAAAATAAGCCTATGCAGAAATTTCGATTTCAAAAAAGAAATTTTCTGTTGGCCCATGAGGGGATCGAACCCGCGACCATCGCGTCATTAGCACGACGCTCTAACCAACTGAGCTAATGGGCCACGTTTACAAAAGTGCTAATAATTCAACTGATACAATAGGATTCAATGAAAATATGAACACTGAAAGTTTCAACTCTATAAAAAAATAACTATGCAGATTTTCCGATTCAAAACAAAGTAAAAGCTTGTCTTATGAGGGATCGAACACGCGACCTTCGCATTTTTAACAAAACGCACTAACCAACTGAGCTAATTGGTCCCGTATGCCCCAACGTCGTAAATATAATCCCATCTCATACAATACATTTCATTAAACATATGAACACTAAAAGGTTTCAAGTCCTTAAAATAAGCCTATGCAGAAATTTCGATTTCAAAAAAGAAATTTCCTGTTGGACCATGAATTGATCGAACCCGCGATCTTCGCGTTATTAGCACGACGCTCTAACCAACTGAGCTAATGGGCCACGTTTACAAAAGTGCTAATAATTCAACTGATACAATAGGATTCAATGAAAATATGAACACTGAAAGTTTCAACTCTATAAAAAAATAACTATGCAGATTTTCCGATTCAAAACAAAGTAAAAGCTTGTCTTATGAGGGATCGAACACGCGACCTTCGCATTTTTAACAAAACGCTCTAACCAACTGAGCTAATTGGTCCCGTATGCCCCAACGTCGTAAATATAATCCCATCTCATACAATACATTTCATTAAACATATGAACACTAAAAGGTTTCAAGTCCTTAAAATAAGCCTATGCAGAAATTTCGATTTCAAAAAAGAAATTTCCTGTTGGCCCATGAGGGGATCGAACCCGCGATCTTCGCGTTATTAGCACGACGATCTAACCAACTGAGCTAATGGGCCACGTTTACAAAAGTGCTAATAATTCAACTGATACAATAGGATTCAATGAAAATATGGACACTGAAAGTTTCAACTCTATAAAAAAATAACTATGCAGATTTTCCGATTCAAAACAAAGTAAAAGCTTGTCTTATGAGGGATCGAACACGCGACCTTCGCATTTTTAACAAAACGCACTAACCAACTGAGCTAATTGGTCCCGTATGCCCTAACTTCGTAAATATAATCCCATCTCATACAATACATTTCATTAAACATATGAACACTAAAAGGTTTCAAGTCCTTAAAATAAGCCTATGCAGAAATTACGATTTGAAATAAGAAATTGTTTGCTTGGCCCATGAGGGGATCGAACCCGCGACCTTCGCGATATTAGCACGACGCTCTAACCAACTGATCAAATGGGCCACGTTTATTAATGTGCTAATAATTCAACTGATACAATAGGCTTCAATGAAAACATGAACACTGAAATTTTCAACTCTATAAAAAAATAACTATGCAGATTTTCCGATTCAAAACAAAGTAAAAGCTTGTCTTATGAGGGATCGAACACGCGACCTTCGCATTTTTAACAAAACGCTCTAACCAACTGAGCTAATTGGTCCCGTATGCCCCAACGTCGTAAATATAATCCCATCTCATACAATACATTTCATTAAACATGTGAACACTAAAAGGTTTCAAGTCCTTAAAATAAGCCTATGCAGAAATTTCGATTTCAAAAAAGAAATTTCCTGTTGGCCCATGAGGGGATCGAACCCGCGATCTTCGCGTTATTAGCACGACGATCTAACCAACTGAGCTAATGGGCCACGTTTACAAAAGTGCTAATAATTCAACTGATACAATAGGATTCAATGAAAATATGGACACTGAAAGTTTCAACTCTATAAAAAAATAACTATGCAGATTTTCCGATTCAAAACAAAGTAAAAGCTTGTCTTATGAGGGATCGAACACGCGACCTTCGCATTTTTAACAAAACGCACTAACCAACTGAGCTAATTGGTCCCGTATGCCCTAACGTCGTAAATATAATCCCATCTCATACAATAACATTTCATTAAACATATGAACACTAAAAGGTTTCAAGTCCTTACAATAAGCCTATGCAGAAATTACGATTTGAAATAAGAAATTGTTTGCTTGGCCCATGAGGGGATCGAACCCGCGACCTTCGCGATATTAGCACGACGCTCTAACCAACTGATCAAATGGGCCACGTTTATTAATGTGCTAATAATTCAACTGATACAATAGGCTTCAATGAAAACATGAACACTGAAATTTTCAACTCTATAAAAAAAGAACTATGCATATGTTCCGTTTCAAAACAAAGTAAAAGCTTGTCCTATGAGGGATCTAACACGCGAAATTCGCATTTTTAACAAATTGCACTGACCAACTGAGCTATTTGGCCCCATATTCCCTACCGTCGTAAATATCATCTCATCTCATACACAATACATTTCATTAGAAATATAATCTCTTAAAAGTTACAATCGCATAAATAACGTCTATGCAAACATCATGGTTTTGAAAAAACAAACTATCTGCTTGGCCCATGAGGGGATCGAACCCGCGACCATCGCGTCATTAGCACGACGCTCTAACCAACTGAGCTAATGGGCCACGTTTACAAAAGTGCTAATAATTCAACTGATACAATAGGATTCAATGAAAATATGAACACTGAAAGTTTCAACTCTATAAAAAAATAACTATGCAGATTTTCCGATTCAAAACAAAGTAAAAGCTTGTCTTATGAGGGATCGAACACGCGACCTTCGCATTTTTAACAAAACGCACTAACCAACTGAGCTAATTGGTCCCGTATGCCCCAACGTCGTAAATATAATCCCATCTCATACAATACATTTCATTAAACATATGAACACTAAAAGGTTTCAAGTCCTTAAAATAAGCCTATGCAGAAATTTCGATTTCAAAAAAGAAATTTCCTGTTGGACCATGAAGGGATCGAACCCGCGATCTTCGCGTTATTAGCACGACGCTCTAACCAACTGAGCTAATGGGCCACGTTTACAAAAGTGCTAATAATTCAACTGATACAATAGGATTCAATGAAAATATGAACACTGAAAGTTTCAACTCTATAAAAAAATAACTATGCAGATTTTCCGATTCAAAACAAAGTAAAAGCTTGTCTTATGAGGGATCGAACACGCGACCTTCGCATTTTTAACAAAACGCTCTAACCAACTGAGCTAATTGGTCCCGTATGCCCCAACGTCGTAAATATAATCCCATCTCATACAATACATTTCATTAAACATATGAACACTAAAAGGTTTCAAGTCCTTAAAATAAGCCTATGCAGAAATTTCGATTTCAAAAAAGAAATTTCCTGTTGGCCCATGAGGGGATCGAACCCGCGATCTTCGCGTTATTAGCACGACGATCTAACCAACTGAGCTAATGGGCCACGTTTACAAAAGTGCTAATAATTCAACTGATACAATAGGATTCAATGAAAATATGGACACTGAAAGTTTCAACTCTATAAAAAAATAACTATGCAGATTTTCCGATTCAAAACAAAGTAAAAGCTTGTCTTATGAGGGATCGAACACGCGACCTTCGCATTTTTAACAAAACGCACTAACCAACTGAGCTAATTGGTCCCGTATGCCCTAACTTCGTAAATATAATCCCATCTCATACAATACATTTCATTAAACATATGAACACTAAAAGGTTTCAAGTCCTTAAAATAAGCCTATGCAGAAATTACGATTTGAAATAAGAAATTGTTTGCTTGGCCCATGAGGGGATCGAACCCGCGACCTTCGCGATATTAGCACGACGCTCTAACCAACTGAGCTAATGGGCCACGTTTACAAACGTGCTAATAATTCAACTGATACAATAGGATTCAATGAAAATCTGAACACTGAAAGTTTCAACTCTATAAAAAAATAACTATGCAGATTTTCCGATTCAAAACAAAGTAAAAGCTTGTCTTATGAGGGATCGAACACGCGACCTTCGCATTTTTAACAAATTGCATTGACCAACTGAGCTATTTGGCCCCGTATTCCCTACCGTCGTAAATATTATCTCATCTCCTACAATACATTTCATTAGAAATATAATCTCTTAAAATTTACAATCGCATAAATAACGTCTATGCAAACATCATGGTTTTGAAAAACCAAACTATCTGCTTGGCCCATGAGGAGATCGAACCCGCGAACTTCGCGTTATTAGCACGACGCTCTAACCAACTGAGCTAATGGGCCACGCTTACAAACGTGCTAATAATTCAACTCATACAATAGGCTTCAATGAAAATATGAACACTGAAATTTTCAACTCTATAAAAAAATAACTATGCAGATTTTCCGATTCAAAACAAAGTAAAAGCTTGTCTTATGAGGGATCGAACACGCGACCTTCGCATTTTTAACAAAACGCACTAACCAACTGAGCTAATTGGTCCCGTATGCACTAACGTCGTAAATATAATCCCATCTCATACAATACATTTCATTAAACATATGAACACTAAAAGGTTTCAAGTCCTTAAAATAAGCCTATGCAGAAATTACGTTTTGAAATAAGAAATTATTTGCTTGTCCCATGAGGGGATTGAACCCGCGACCTTCGCGTTATTAGCACGACGCTCTAACCAACTGAGCTAATGGGCCACGTTTACTAATGTGCTAAAAATTCAACTGATACAATAGGCTTCAATGAAAACATGAACACTGAAATTTTCAACTCTATAAAAAAAGAACTATGCAAATGTTCCGTTTCAAAACAAAGTAAAAGCTTGTCCTATGAGGGATCTAACACGCGAAATTCGCATTTTTAACAAATTGCACTGACCAACTGAGCTATTTGGCCCCATATTCCCTACCGTCGTAAATATCATCTCATCTCATACAATACATTTCATTAGAAATATAATCTCTTAAAAGTTACAATCGCATAAATAACGTCTATGCAAACATCATGGTTTTGAAAAAACAAACTATCTGCTTGGCCCATGAGGGGATCGAACCCGCGACCTTCGCGTTATTAGCACGACGCTCTAACCAACTGAGCTAATGGGCCACGCTTACAAACGTGCTAATAATTCAACTGATACAATAGGATTCAATGAAAATATGAACACTGAAAGTTTCAACTCTATAAAAAAATAACTATGCAGATTTTCCGATTCAAAACAAAGTAAAAGCTTGTCTTATGAGGGATCGAACACGCGACCTTCGAATTTTAACAAAACGCACTAACCAACTGAGCTAATTGGTCCCGTATGCCCCAACGTCGTAAATATAATCCCATCTCATACAATACATTTCATTAAACATATGAACACTAAAAGGTTTCAAGTCCTTAAAATAAGCCTATGCAGAAATTTCGATTTCAAAAAAGAAATTTCCTGTTGGCCCATGAGGGGATCGAACCCGCGATCTTCGCGTTATTAGCACGACGATCTAACCAACTGAGCTAATGGGCCACGTTTACAAAAGTGCTAATAATTCAACTGATACAATAGGCTTCAATGAAAATATGAACACTGAAATTTTCAACTCTATAAAAAAATAACTATGCAGATTTTCCGATTCAAAACAAAGTAAAAGCTTGTCTTATGAGGGATCGAACACGCGACCTTCGCATTTTTAACAAAACGCACTAACCAACTGAGCTAATTGGTCCCGTATGCACTAACGTCGTAAATATAATCCCATCTCATACAATACATTTCATTAAACATATGAACACTAAAAGGTTTCAAGTCCTTAAAATAAGCCTATGCAGAAATTACGTTTTGAAATAAGAAATTATTTGCTTGTCCCATGAGGGGATTGAACCCGCGACCTTCGCGTTATTAGCACGACGCTCTAACCAACTGAGCTAATGGGCCACGTTTACTAATGTGCTAAAAATTCAACTGATACAATAGGCTTCAATGAAAACATGAACACTGAAATTTTCAACTCTATAAAAAAAGAACTATGCAAATGTTCCGTTTCAAAACAAAGTAAAAGCTTGTCCTATGAGGGATCTAACACGCGAAATTCGCATTTTTAACAAATTGCACTGACCAACTGAGCTATTTGGCCCCATATTCCCTACCGTCGTAAATATCATCTCATCTCATACAATACATTTCATTAGAAATATAATCTCTTAAAAGTTACAATCGCATAAATAACGTCTATGCAAACATCATGGTTTTGAAAAAACAAACTATCTGCTTGGCCCATGAGGGGATCGAACCCGCGACCTTCGCGTTATTAGCACGACGCTCTAACCAACTGAGCTAATGGGCCACGCTTACAAACGTGCTAATAATTCAACTGATACAATAGGATTCAATGAAAATATGAACACTGAAAGTTTCAACTCTATAAAAAAATAACTATGCAGATTTTCCGATTCAAAACAAAGTAAAAGCTTGTCTTATGAGGGATCGAACACGCGACCTTCGCATTTTTAACAAAACGCACTAACCAACTGAGCTAATTGGTCCCGTATGCCCTAACCGTCGTAAATATAATCCCATCTCATACAATACATTTCATTAAACATATGAACACTAAAATGTTTCAAGTCCTTAAAATAAGCCTATGCAGAAATTACGATTTGAAATAAGAAATTGTTTGCTTGGCCCATGAGGGGATCGAACCCGCGACCTTCGCGATATTAGCACGACGCTCTAACCAACTGAGCTAATGGGCCACGTTTACAAACGTGCTAATAATTCAACTGATACAATAGGATTCAATGAAAATCTGAACACTGAAAGTTTCAACTCTATAAAAAAATAACTATGCAGATTTTCCGATTCAAAACAAAGTAAAAGCTTGTCTTATGAGGGATCGAACACGCGACCTTCGCATTTTTAACAAAACGCACTAACCAACTGAGCTAATCGGTCCCGTATGCCCTAACGTCGTAAATATAATCCCATCTCATACAATAACATTTCATTAAACATATGAACACTAAAAGGTTTCAAGTCCTTACAATAAGCCTATGCAGAAATTACGATTTGAAATAAGAAATTGTTTGCTTGGCCCATGAGGGGATCGAACCCGCGACCTTCGCGATATTAGCACGACGCTCTAACCAACTGATCAAATGGGCCACGTTTATTAATGTGCTAATAATTCAACTGATACAATAGGCTTCAATGAAAACATGAACACTGAAATTTTCAACTCTATAAAAAAAGAACTATGCATATGTTCCGTTTCAAAACAAAGTAAAAGCTTGTCCTATGAGGGATCTAACACGCGAAATTCGCATTTTTAACAAATTGCACTGACCAACTGAGCTATTTGGCCCCATATTCCCTACCGTCGTAAATATCATCTCATCTCATACACAATACATTTCATTAGAAATATAATCTCTTAAAAGTTACAATCGCATAAATAACGTCTATGCAAACATCATGGTTTTGAAAAAACAAACTATCTGCTTGGCCCATGAGGGGATCGAACCCGCGACCTTCGCGTTATTAGCACGACGCTCTAACCAACTGAGCTAATGGGCCACGCTTACAAACGTGCTAATAATTCAACTGATACAATAGGATTCAATGAAAATATGAACACTGAAAGTTTCAACTCTATAAAAAAATAACTATGCAGATTTTCCGATTCAAAACAAAGTAAAAGCTTGTCTTATGAGGGATCGAACACGCGACCTTCGAATTTTAACAAAACGCACTAACCAACTGAGCTAATTGGTCCCGTATGCCCCAACGTCGTAAATATAATCCCATCTCATACAATACATTTCATTAAACATATGAACACTAAAAGGTTTCAAGTCCTTAAAATAAGCCTATGCAGAAATTTCGATTTCAAAAAAGAAATTTTCTGTTGGCCCATGAGGGGATCGAACCCGCGACCATCGCGTCATTAGCACGACGCTCTAACCAACTGAGCTAATGGGCCACGTTTACAAAAGTGCTAATAATTCAACTGATACAATAGGCTTCAATGAAAATATGAACACTGAAATTTTCAACTCTATAAAAAAATAACTATGCAGATTTTCCGATTCAAAACAAAGTAAAAGCTTGTCTTATGAGGGATCGAACACGCGACCTTCGCATTTTTAACAAAACGCACTAACCAACTGAGCTAATTGGTCCCGTATGCACTAACGTCGTAAATATAATCCCATCTCATACAATACATTTCATTAAACATATGAACACTAAAAGGTTTCAAGTCCTTAAAATAAGCCTATGCAGAAATTACGTTTTGAAATAAGAAATTATTTGCTTGTCCCATGAGGGGATTGAACCCGCGACCTTCGCGTTATTAGCACGACGCTCTAACCAACTGAGCTAATGGGCCACGTTTACTAATGTGCTAAAAATTCAACTGATACAATAGGCTTCAATGAAAACATGAACACTGAAATTTTCAACTCTATAAAAAAAGAACTATGCAAATGTTCCGTTTCAAAACAAAGTAAAAGCTTGTCCTATGAGGGATCTAACACGCGAAATTCGCATTTTTAACAAATTGCACTGACCAACTGAGCTATTTGGCCCCATATTCCCTACCGTCGTAAATATCATCTCATCTCATACAATACATTTCATTAGAAATATAATCTCTTAAAAGTTACAATCGCATAAATAACGTCTATGCAAACATCATGGTTTTGAAAAAACAAACTATCTGCTTGGCCCATGAGGGGATCGAACCCGCGACCTTCGCGTTATTAGCACGACGCTCTAACCAACTGAGCTAATGGGCCACGCTTACAAACGTGCTAATAATTCAACTGATACAATAGGATTCAATGAAAATATGAACACTGAAAGTTTCAACTCTATAAAAAAATAACTATGCAGATTTTCCGATTCAAAACAAAGTAAAAGCTTGTCTTATGAGGGATCGAACACGCGACCTTCGCATTTTTAACAAAACGCACTAACCAACTGAGCTAATTGGTCCCGTATGCCCTAACCGTCGTAAATATAATCCCATCTCATACAATACATTTCATTAAACATATGAACACTAAAATGTTTCAAGTCCTTAAAATAAGCCTATGCAGAAATTACGATTTGAAATAAGAAATTGTTTGCTTGGCCCATGAGGGGATCGAACCCGCGACCTTCGCGATATTAGCACGACGCTCTAACCAACTGAGCTAATGGGCCACGTTTACAAACGTGCTAATAATTCAACTGATACAATAGGATTCAATGAAAATCTGAACACTGAAAGTTTCAACTCTATAAAAAAATAACTATGCAGATTTTCCGATTCAAAACAAAGTAAAAGCTTGTCTTATGAGGGATCGAACACGCGACCTTCGCATTTTTAACAAAACGCACTAACCAACTGAGCTAATCGGTCCCGTATGCCCTAACGTCGTAAATATAATCCCATCTCATACAATAACATTTCATTAAACATATGAACACTAAAAGGTTTCAAGTCCTTACAATAAGCCTATGCAGAAATTACGATTTGAAATAAGAAATTGTTTGCTTGGCCCATGAGGGGATCGAACCCGCGACCTTCGCGATATTAGCACGACGCTCTAACCAACTGATCAAATGGGCCACGTTTATTAATGTGCTAATAATTCAACTGATACAATAGGCTTCAATGAAAACATGAACACTGAAATTTTCAACTCTATAAAAAAAGAACTATGCATATGTTCCGTTTCAAAACAAAGTAAAAGCTTGTCCTATGAGGGATCTAACACGCGAAATTCGCATTTTTAACAAATTGCACTGACCAACTGAGCTATTTGGCCCCATATTCCCTACCGTCGTAAATATCATCTCATCTCATACACAATACATTTCATTAGAAATATAATCTCTTAAAAGTTACAATCGCATAAATAACGTCTATGCAAACATCATGGTTTTGAAAAAACAAACTATCTGCTTGGCCCATGAGGGGATCGAACCCGCGACCTTCGCGTTATTAGCACGACGCTCTAACCAACTGAGCTAATGGGCCACGCTTACAAACGTGCTAATAATTCAACTGATACAATAGGATTCAATGAAAATATGAACACTGAAAGTTTCAACTCTATAAAAAAATAACTATGCAGATTTTCCGATTCAAAACAAAGTAAAAGCTTGTCTTATGAGGGATCGAACACGCGACCTTCGAATTTTAACAAAACGCACTAACCAACTGAGCTAATTGGTCCCGTATGCCCCAACGTCGTAAATATAATCCCATCTCATACAATACATTTCATTAAACATATGAACACTAAAAGGTTTCAAGTCCTTAAAATAAGCCTATGCAGAAATTTCGATTTCAAAAAAGAAATTTTCTGTTGGCCCATGAGGGGATCGAACCCGCGACCATCGCGTCATTAGCACGACGCTCTAACCAACTGAGCTAATGGGCCACGTTTACAAAAGTGCTAATAATTCAACTGATACAATAGGATTCAATGAAAATATGGACACTGAAAGTTTCAACTCTATAAAAAAATAACTATGCAGATTTTCCGATTCAAAACAAAGTAAAAGCTTGTCTTATGAGGGATCGAACACGCGACCTTCGCATTTTTAACAAAACGCACTAACCAACTGAGCTAATTGGTCCCGTATGCCCTAACGTCGTAAATATAATCCCATCTCATACAATACATTTCATTAAAAATATGAACACTAAAAAGTTTCAAGTCCTTAGAAGAAGTCTATGCAGACATTACGATTTGAAATAAGAAATTATATGCTTGGCCCATGAGAGGATCGAACCCGCGACCTTCGCGTTATTAGCACGACGCTCTAACCAACTGAGCTAATGGGCCACGCTTACAAACGTGCTAATAATTCAACTGATACAATAGGATTCAATGAAAATCTGAACACTGAAAGATTCAACTCTATAAAAAAATAACTATGCAGATTTTCCGATTCAAAACAAAGTAAAAGCTTGTCTTATGAGGGATCGAACACGCGACCTTCGCATTTTTAACAAAACGCACTAACCAACTGAGCTAATTGGTCCCGTATGCCCCAACGTCGTAAATATAATCCCATCTCATACAATGCATTTCATTAAACATATGAACACTAAAAGGTTTTAAGTCCTTAAAATAAGCCTATGCAGAAATTTCGATTTCAAAAAAGAAATTTTCTGTTGGCCCATGAGGGGATCGAACCCGCGACCTTCGCGTTATTAGCACGACGCTCTAACCAACTGAGCTAATGGGCCACGTTTACAAAAGTGCTAATAATTCAACTGATACAATAGGATTCAATGAAAATATGAACACTGAAAGTTTCAACTCTATAAAAAAATAACTATGCAGATTTTCCGATTCAAAACAAAGTAAAAGCTTGTCTTATGAGGGATCGAACACGCGACCTTCGCATTTTTAACAAAACGCACTAACCAACTGAGCTAATTGGTCCCGTATGCCCCAACGCGTCGTAAATATAATCCCATCTCATACAATACATTTCATTAAACATATGAACACTAAAAGGTTTCAAGTCCTTAAAATAAGCCTATGCAGAAATTACGTTTTGAAATAAGAAATTATTTGATTGGCCCATGAGGGGATCGAACCTGCGACCTTCGCGTTATTAGCACGACGCTCTAACCAACTGAGCTAATGGGCCACGTTTACTAATGTGCTAAAAATTCAACTGATACAATAGGCTTCAATGAAAACATGAACACTGAAATTTTCAACTCTATAAAAAAAGAACTATGCAGATGTTCCGTTTCAAAACAAAGTAAAAGCTTGTCCTATGAGGGATCTAACACGCGACCTTCGCATTTTTAACAAATTGCACTGACCAACTGAGCTATTTGGCCCCATATTCCCTACCGTCGTAAATATTATCTCATCTCATACAATACATTTCATTAGAAATATAATCTCTTAAAAGTTACAATCGCATAAATAACGTCTATGCAAACATCATGGTTTTGAAAAAACAAACCATCTGCTTGGCCCATGAGGGGATCGAACCCGCGACCTTCGCGTTATTAGCACGACGCTCTAACCAACTGAGCTAATGGGCCACGCTTACAAACGCGCTAATAATTCAACTGATACAATAGGATTCAATGAAAATATGAACACTGAAAGTTTCAACTCTATAAAAAAATAACTATGCAGATTTTCCGATTCAAAACAAAGTAAAAGCTTGTCTTATGAGGGATCGAACACTCGACCTTCGCATTTTTAACAAAACGCACTAACCAACTGAGCTAATTGGTCCCGTATGCCCCAACGTCGTAAATATAGTCCCATCTCATACATTGCATTTCATTAAACATATGAACACTAAAAGGTTTTAAGTCCTTAAAATAAGCCTATGCAGAAATTTCGATTTCAAAAAAGAAATTTCCTGTTGGCCCATGAGGGGATCGAACCCGCGATCTTCGCGTTATTAGCACGACGATCTAACCAACTGAGCTAATGGGCCACGTTTACAAAAGTGCTAATAATTCAACTGATACAATAGGCTTCAATGAAAATATGAACACTGAAATTTTCAACTCTATAAAAAAATAACTTTGCAGATTTTCCGATTCAAAACAAAGTAAAAGCTTGTCTTATGAGGGATCGAACACGCGACCTTCGCATTTTTAACAAAACGCACTAACCAACTGAGCTAATTGGTCCCGTATGCCCCAACGTCGTAAATATAATCCCATCTCATACAATACATTTCATTAAACATGTGAACACTAAAAGGTTTCAAGTCCTTAAAATAAGCCTATGCAGAAATTTCGATTTCAAAAAAGAAATTTTCTGTTGGCCCATGAGGGGATCGAACCCGCGACCTTCGCGTTATTAGCACGACGCTCTAACCAACTGAGCTAATGGGCCACGTGTACAAAAGTGCTAATAATTCAACTGATACAATAGGCTTCAATGAAAATATGAACACTGAAATTTTCAACTCTATAAAAAAATAACTATGCAGATTTTCCGATTCAAAACAAAGTAAAAGCTTGTCTTATGAGGGATCGAACACGCGACCTTCGCATTTTTAACAAAACGCACTAACCAACTGAGCTAATTGGTCCCGTATGCACTAACGTCGTAAATATAATCCCATCTCATACAATACATTTCATTAAACATATGAACACTAAAAGGTTTCAAGTCCTTAAAATAAGCCTATGCAGAAATTACGTTTTGAAATAAGAAATTATTTGCTTGTCCCATGAGGGGATTGAACCCGCGACCTTCGCGTTATTAGCACGACGCTCTAACCAACTGAGCTAATGGGCCACGTTTACTAATGTGCTAAAAATTCAACTGATACAATAGGCTTCAATGAAAACATGAACACTGAAATTTTCAACTCTATAAAAAAAGAACTATGCAAATGTTCCGTTTCAAAACAAAGTAAAAGCTTGTCCTATGAGGGATCTAACACGCGAAATTCGCATTTTTAACAAATTGCACTGACCAACTGAGCTATTTGGCCCCATATTCCCTACCGTCGTAAATATCATCTCATCTCATACAATACATTTCATTAGAAATATAATCTCTTAAAAGTTACAATCGCATAAATAACGTCTATGCAAACATCATGGTTTTGAAAAAACAAACTATCTGCTTGGCCCATGAGGGGATCGAACCCGCGACCTTCGCGTTATTAGCACGACGCTCTAACCAACTGAGCTAATGGGCCACGCTTACAAACGTGCTAATAATTCAACTGATACAATAGGATTCAATGAAAATATGAACACTGAAAGTTTCAACTCTATAAAAAAATAACTATGCAGATTTTCCGATTCAAAACAAAGTAAAAGCTTGTCTTATGAGGGATCGAACACGCGACCTTCGAATTTTAACAAAACGCACTAACCAACTGAGCTAATTGGTCCCGTATGCCCCAACGTCGTAAATATAATCCCATCTCATACAATACATTTCATTAAACATGTGAACACTAAAAGGTTTCAAGTCCTTAAAATAAGCCTATGCAGAAATTTCGATTTCAAAAAAGAAATTTTCTGTTGGCCCATGAGGGGATCGAACCCGCGACCTTCGCGTTATTAGCACGACGCTCTAACCAACTGAGCTAATGGGCCACGTGTACAAAAGTGCTAATAATTCAACTGATACAATAGGCTTCAATGAAAATATGAACACTGAAATTTTCAACTCTATAAAAAAATAACTATGCAGATTTTCCGATTCAAAACAAAGTAAAAGCTTGTCTTATGAGGGATCGAACACGCGACCTTCGCATTTTTAACAAAACGCACTAACCAACTGAGCTAATTGGTCCCGTATGCACTAACGTCGTAAATATAATCCCATCTCATACAATACATTTCATTAAACATATGAACACTAAAAGGTTTCAAGTCCTTAAAATAAGCCTATGCAGAAATTACGTTTTGAAATAAGAAATTATTTGCTTGTCCCATGAGGGGATTGAACCCGCGACCTTCGCGTTATTAGCACGACGCTCTAACCAACTGAGCTAATGGGCCACGTTTACTAATGTGCTAAAAATTCAACTGATACAATAGGCTTCAATGAAAACATGAACACTGAAATTTTCAACTCTATAAAAAAAGAACTATGCAAATGTTCCGTTTCAAAACAAAGTAAAAGCTTGTCCTATGAGGGATCTAACACGCGAAATTCGCATTTTTAACAAATTGCACTGACCAACTGAGCTATTTGGCCCCATATTCCCTACCGTCGTAAATATCATCTCATCTCATACAATACATTTCATTAGAAATATAATCTCTTAAAAGTTACAATCGCATAAATAACGTCTATGCAAACATCATGGTTTTGAAAAAACAAACTATCTGCTTGGCCCATGAGGGGATCGAACCCGCGACCTTCGCGTTATTAGCACGACGCTCTAACCAACTGAGCTAATGGGCCACGCTTACAAACGTGCTAATAATTCAACTGATACAATAGGATTCAATGAAAATATGAACACTGAAAGTTTCAACTCTATAAAAAAATAACTATGCAGATTTTCCGATTCAAAACAAAGTAAAAGCTTGTCTTATGAGGGATCGAACACGCGACCTTCGAATTTTAACAAAACGCACTAACCAACTGAGCTAATTGGTCCCGTATGCCCCAACGTCGTAAATATAATCCCATCTCATACAATACATTTCATTAAACATATGAACACTAAAAGGTTTCAAGTCCTTAAAATAAGCCTATGCAGAAATTTCGATTTCAAAAAAGAAATTTCCTGTTGGCCCATGAGGGGATCGAACCCGCGATCTTCGCGTTATTAGCACGACGATCTAACCAACTGAGCTAATGGGCCACGTTTACAAAAGTGCTAATAATTCAACTGATACAATAGGATTCAATGAAAATATGGACACTGAAAGTTTCAACTCTATAAAAAAATAACTATGCAGATTTTCCGATTCAAAACAAAGTAAAAGCTTGTCTTATGAGGGATCGAACACGCGACCTTCGCATTTTTAACAAAACGCACTAACCAACTGAGCTAATTGGTCCCGTATGCCCTAACCGTCGTAAATATAATCCCATCTCATACAATACATTTCATTAAACATATGAACACTAAAAGGTTTCAAGTCCTTAAAATAAGCCTATGCAGAAATTACGATTTGAAATAAGAAATTGTTTGCTTGGCCCATGAGGGGATCGAAACCGCGACCTTCGCGATATTAGCACGACGCTCTAACCAACTGAGCTAATGGGCCACGTTTACAAACGTGCTAATAATTCAACTGATACAATAGGATTCAATGAAAATCTGAACACTGAAAGTTTCAACTCTATAAAAAAATAACTATGCAGATTTTCCGATTCAAAACAAAGTAAAAGCTTGTCTTATGAGGGATCGAACACGCGACCTTCGCATTTTTAACAAAACGCACTAACCAACTGAGCTAATTGGTCCCGTATGCCCTAACGTCGTAAATATAATCCCATCTCATACAATAACATTTCATTAAACATATGAACACTAAAAGGTTTCAAGTCCTTACAATAAGCCTATGCAGAAATTACGATTTGAAATAAGAAATTGTTTGCTTGGCCCATGAGGGGATCGAACCCGCGACCTTCGCGATATTAGCACGACGCTCTAACCAACTGATCAAATGGGCCACGTTTATTAATGTGCTAATAATTCAACTGATACAATAGGCTTCAATGAAAACATGAACACTGAAATTTTCAACTCTATAAAAAAATAACTATGCAGATTTTCCGATTCAAAACAAAGTAAAAGCTTGTCTTATGAGGGATCGAACACGCGACCTTCGCATTTTTAACAAAACGCTCTAACCAACTGAGCTAATTGGTCCCGTATGCCCCAACGTCGTAAATATAATCCCATCTCATACAATACATTTCATTAAACATGTGAACACTAAAAGGTTTCAAGTCCTTAAAATAAGCCTATGCAGAAATTTCGATTTCAAAAAAGAAATTTTCTGTTGGCCCATGAGGGGATCGAACCCGCGACCTTCGCGTTATTAGCACGACGCTCTAACCAACTGAGCTAATGGGCCACGTGTACAAAAGTGCTAATAATTCAACTGATACAATAGGCTTCAATGAAAATATGAACACTGAAATTTTCAACTCTATAAAAAAATAACTATGCAGATTTTCCGATTCAAAACAAAGTAAAAGCTTGTCTTATGAGGGATCGAACACGCGACCTTCGCATTTTTAACAAAACGCACTAACCAACTGAGCTAATTGGTCCCGTATGCACTAACGTCGTAAATATAATCCCATCTCATACAATACATTTCATTAAACATATGAACACTAAAAGGTTTCAAGTCCTTAAAATAAGCCTATGCAGAAATTACGTTTTGAAATAAGAAATTATTTGCTTGTCCCATGAGGGGATTGAACCCGCGACCTTCGCGTTATTAGCACGACGCTCTAACCAACTGAGCTAATGGGCCACGTTTACTAATGTGCTAAAAATTCAACTGATACAATAGGCTTCAATGAAAACATGAACACTGAAATTTTCAACTCTATAAAAAAAGAACTATGCAAATGTTCCGTTTCAAAACAAAGTAAAAGCTTGTCCTATGAGGGATCTAACACGCGAAATTCGCATTTTTAACAAATTGCACTGACCAACTGAGCTATTTGGCCCCATATTCCCTACCGTCGTAAATATCATCTCATCTCATACAATACATTTCATTAGAAATATAATCTCTTAAAAGTTACAATCGCATAAATAACGTCTATGCAAACATCATGGTTTTGAAAAAACAAACTATCTGCTTGGCCCATGAGGGGATCGAACCCGCGACCTTCGCGTTATTAGCACGACGCTCTAACCAACTGAGCTAATGGGCCACGCTTACAAACGTGCTAATAATTCAACTGATACAATAGGATTCAATGAAAATATGGACACTGAAAGTTTCAACTCTATAAAAAAATAACTATGCAGATTTTCCGATTCAAAACAAAGTAAAAGCTTGTCTTATGAGGGATCGAACACGCGACCTTCGCATTTTTAACAAAACGCACTAACCAACTGAGCTAATTGGTCCCGTATGCCCTAACCGTCGTAAATATAATCCCATCTCATACAATACATTTCATTAAACATATGAACACTAAAAGGTTTCAAGTCCTTAAAATAAGCCTATGCAGAAATTACGATTTGAAATAAGAAATTGTTTGCTTGGCCCATGAGGGGATCGAACCCGCGACCTTCGCGATATTAGCACGACGCTCTAACCAACTGAGCTAATGGGCCACGTTTACAAACGTGCTAATAATTCAACTGATACAATAGGATTCAATGAAAATCTGAACACTGAAAGTTTCAACTCTATAAAAAAATAACTATGCAGATTTTCCGATTCAAAACAAAGTAAAAGCTTGTCTTATGAGGGATCGAACACGCGACCTTCGCATTTTTAACAAAACGCACTAACCAACTGAGCTAATTGGTCCCGTATGCCCTAACGTCGTAAATATAATCCCATCTCATACAATAACATTTCATTAAACATATGAACACTAAAAGGTTTCAAGTCCTTACAATAAGCCTATGCAGAAATTACGATTTGAAATAAGAAATTGTTTGCTTGGCCCATGAGGGGATCGAACCCGCGACCTTCGCGATATTAGCACGACGCTCTAACCAACTGATCAAATGGGCCACGTTTATTAATGTGCTAATAATTCAACTGATACAATAGGCTTCAATGAAAACATGAACACTGAAATTTTCAACTCTATAAAAAAAGAACTATGCATATGTTCCGTTTCAAAACAAAGTAAAAGCTTGTCCTATGAGGGATCTAACACGCGAAATTCGCATTTTTAACAAATTGCACTGACCAACTGAGCTATTTGGCCCCATATTCCCTACCGTCGTAAATATCATCTCATCTCATACAATACATTTCATTAGAAATATAATCTCTTAAAAGTTACAATCGCATAAATAACGTCTATGCAAACATCATGGTTTTGAAAAAACAAACTATCTGCTTGGCCCATGAGGGGATCGAACCCGCGACCTTCGCGTTATTAGCACGACGCTCTAACCAACTGAGCTAATGGGCCACGCTTACAAACGTGCTAATAATTCAACTGATACAATAGGATTCAATGAAAATATGAACACTGAAAGTTTCAACTCTATAAAAAAATAACTATGCAGATTTTCCGATTCAAAACAAAGTAAAAGCTTGTCTTATGAGGGATCGAACACGCGACCTTCGAATTTTAACAAAACGCACTAACCAACTGAGCTAATTGGTCCCGTATGCCCCAACGTCGTAAATATAATCCCATCTCATACAATACATTTCATTAAACATATGAACACTAAAAGGTTTCAAGTCCTTAAAATAAGCCTATGCAGAAATTTCGATTTCAAAAAAGAAATTTTCTGTTGGCCCATGAGGGGATCGAACCCGCGACCATCGCGTCATTAGCACGACGCTCTAACCAACTGAGCTAATGGGCCACGTTTACAAAAGTGCTAATAATTCAACTGATACAATAGGATTCAATGAAAATATGGACACTGAAAGT
Source organism: Metellina segmentata (assembly GCA_947359465.1). NCBI lineage: Eukaryota > Metazoa > Arthropoda > Arachnida > Araneae > Tetragnathidae > Metellina > Metellina segmentata. The sequence continues at coordinate 59,297,255 of OX375884.1, read as the reverse complement.
TTCAACTCTATAAAAAAATGACTATGCAGATTTTCCGATTCAAAACAAAGTAAAAGCTTGTCTTATGAGGGATCGAACACGCGACCTTCGCATTTTTAACAAAACGCACTAACCAACTGAGCTAATTGGTCCCGTATGCCCTAACGTCGTAAATATAATCCCATCTCATACAATACATTTCATTAAAAATATGAACACTAAAAAGTTTCAAGTCCTTAGAAGAAGTCTATGCAGACATTACGATTTGAAATAAGAAATTATATGCTTGGCCCATGAGAGGATCGAACCCGCGACCTTCGCGTTATTAGCACGACGCTCTAACCAACTGAGCTAATGGGCCACGCTTACAAACGTGCTAATAATTCAACTGATACAATAGGATTCAATGAAAATCTGAACACTGAAAGATTCAACTCTATAAAAAAATAACTATGCAGATTTTCCGATTCAAAACAAAGTAAAAGCTTGTCTTATGAGGGATCGAACACGCGACCTTCGCATTTTTAACAAAACGCACTAACCAACTGAGCTAATTGGTCCCGTATGCCCCAACGTCGTAAATATAATCCCATCTCATACAATGCATTTCATTAAACATATGAACACTAAAAGGTTTTAAGTCCTTAAAATAAGCCTATGCAGAAATTTCGATTTCAAAAAAGAAATTTTCTGTTGGCCCATGAGGGGATCGAACCCGCGACCTTCGCGTTATTAGCACGACGCTCTAACCAACTGAGCTAATGGGCCACGTTTACAAAAGTGCTAATAATTCAACTGATACAATAGGATTCAATGAAAATATGAACACTGAAAGTTTCAACTCTATAAAAAAATAACTATGCAGATTTTCCGATTCAAAACAAAGTAAAAGCTTGTCTTATGAGGGATCGAACACGCGACCTTCGCATTTTTAACAAAACGCACTAACCAACTGAGCTAATTGGTCCCGTATGCCCCAACGCGTCGTAAATATAATCCCATCTCATACAATACATTTCATTAAACATATGAACACTAAAAGGTTTCAAGTCCTTAAAATAAGCCTATGCAGAAATTACGTTTTGAAATAAGAAATTATTTGATTGGCCCATGAGGGGATCGAACCTGCGACCTTCGCGTTATTAGCACGACGCTCTAACCAACTGAGCTAATGGGCCACGTTTACTAATGTGCTAAAAATTCAACTGATACAATAGGCTTCAATGAAAACATGAACACTGAAATTTTCAACTCTATAAAAAAAGAACTATGCAGATGTTCCGTTTCAAAACAAAGTAAAAGCTTGTCCTATGAGGGATCTAACACGCGACCTTCGCATTTTTAACAAATTGCACTGACCAACTGAGCTATTTGGCCCCATATTCCCTACCGTCGTAAATATTATCTCATCTCATACAATACATTTCATTAGAAATATAATCTCTTAAAAGTTACAATCGCATAAATAACGTCTATGCAAACATCATGGTTTTGAAAAAACAAACCATCTGCTTGGCCCATGAGGGGATCGAACCCGCGACCTTCGCGTTATTAGCACGACGCTCTAACCAACTGAGCTAATGGGCCACGCTTACAAACGCGCTAATAATTCAACTGATACAATAGGATTCAATGAAAATATGAACACTGAAAGTTTCAACTCTATAAAAAAATAACTATGCAGATTTTCCGATTCAAAACAAAGTAAAAGCTTGTCTTATGAGGGATCGAACACTCGACCTTCGCATTTTTAACAAAACGCACTAACCAACTGAGCTAATTGGTCCCGTATGCCCCAACGTCGTAAATATAATCCCATCTCATACATTGCATTTCATTAAACATATATGAACACTAAAAGGTTTTAAGTCCTTAAAATAAGCCTATGCAGAAATTTCGATTTCAAAAAAGAAATTTCCAGTTGGCCCATGAGGGGATCGAACCCGCGATCTTCGCGTTATTAGCACGACGATCTAACCAACTGAGCTAATGGGCCACGTTTACAAAAGTGCTAATAATTCAACTGATACAATAGGCTTCAATGAAAATATGAACACTGAAATTTTCAACTCTATAAAAAAATAACTTTGCAGATTTTCCGATTCAAAACAAAGTAAAAGCTTGTCTTATGAGGGATCGAACACGCGACCTTCGCATTTTTAACAAAACGCACTAACCAACTGAGCTAATTGGTCCCGTATGCCCCAACGTCGTAAATATAATCCCATCTCATACAATACATTTCATTAAACATGTGAACACTAAAAGGTTTCAAGTCCTTAAAATAAGCCTATGCAGAAATTTCGATTTCAAAAAAGAAATTTTCTGTTGGCCCATGAGGGGATCGAACCCGCGACCTTCGCGTTATTAGCACGACGCTCTAACCAACTGAGCTAATGGGCCACGTGTACAAAAGTGCTAATAATTCAACTGATACAATAGGCTTCAATGAAAATATGAACACTGAAATTTCAACTCTATAAAAAAATAACTTTGCAGATTTTCCGATTCAAAACAAAGTAAAAGCTTGTCTTATGAGGGATCGAACACGCGACCTTCGCATTTTTAACAAAACGCACTAACCAACTGAGCTAATTGGTCCCGTATGCCCCAACGTCGTAAATATAATCCCATCTCATACAATACATTTCATTAAACATGTGAACACTAAAAGGTTTCAAGTCCTTAAAATAAGCCTATGCAGAAATTTCGATTTCAAAAAAGAAATTTTCTGTTGGCCCATGAGGGGATCGAACCCGCGACCTTCGCGTTATTAGCACGACGCTCTAACCAACTGAGCTAATGGGGCGCGTTCAAAAAAGTGCTAATAATTCAACTCATACAATAGGCTTCAATGAAAATATGAACACTGAAATTTTCAACTCTATAAAAAAATAACTATGCAGATTTTCCGATTCAAAACAAAGTAAAAGCTTGTCTTATGAGGGATCGAACACGCGACCTTCGCATTTTTAACAAATTGCACTGACCAACTGAGCTATTTGGCCCCATATTCCCTACCGTCGTAAATATTATCTCATCTCATACAATACATTTCATTAGAAATATAATCTCTTAAAAGTTACAATCGCATAAATAACGTCTATGCAAACATCATGGTTTTGAAAAAACAAACTATCTGCTTGGCCCATGAGGGGATCGAACCCGCGACCTTCGCTTTATTAGCACGACGCTCTAACCAACTGAGCTAATGGGCCACGTTTACAAAAGTGCTAATAATTCAACTGATACAATAGGATTCAATGAAAATATGAACACTGAAAGTTTCAACTCTATAAAAAAATAACTATGCAGATTTTCCGATTCAAAACAAAGTAAAAGCTTGTCTTATGAGGGATCGAACACGCGACCTTCGCATTTTTAACAAAACGCACTAACCAACTGAGCTAATTGGTCCCGTATGCCCCAACGTCGTAAATATAATCCCATCTCATACAATACATTTCATTAAACATATGAACACTAAAAGGTTTCAAGTCCTTAAAATAAGCCTATGCAGAAATTTCGATTTCATAAAAGAAATTTCCTGTTGGCCCATGAGGGGATCGAACCCGCGATCTTCGCGTTATTAGCACGACGATCTAACCAACTGAGCTAATGGGCCACGTTTACAAAAGTGCTAATAATTCAACTGATACAATAGGATTCAATGAAAATATGGACACTGAAAGTTTCAACTCTATAAAAAAATAACTATGCAGATTTTCCGATTCAAAACAAAGTAAAAGCTTGTCTTATGAGGGATCGAACACGCGACCTTCGCATTTTTAACAAAACGCACTAACCAACTGAGCTAATTGGTCCCGTATGCCCTAACGTCGTAAATATAATCCCATCTCATACAATACATTTCATTAAACATATGAACACTAAAAGGTTTCAAGTCCTTAAAATAAGCCTATGCAGAAATTACGATTTGAAATAAGAAATTGTTTGCTTGGCCCATGAGGGGATCGAACCCGCGACCTTCGCGTTATTAGCACGACGCTCTAACCAACTGAGCTAATGGGCCACGTTTACAAAAGTGCTAATAATTCAACTGATACAATAGGATTCAATGAAAATATGAACACTGAAAGTTTCAACTTTATAAAAAAATAACTATGCAGATTTTCCGATTCAAAACAAAGTAAAAGCTTGTCTTATGAGGGATCGAACACGCGACCTTCGCATTTTTAACAAAACGCACTAACCAACTGAGCTAATTGGTCCCGTATGCCCCAACGTCGTAAATATAATCCCATCTCATACAATACATTTCATTAAACATATGAACACTAAAAGGTTTCAAGTCCTTAAAATAAGCCTATGCAGAAATTTCGATTTCAAAAAAGAAATTTCCTGTTGGCCCATGAGGGGATCGAACCCGCGATCTTCGCGTTATTAGCACGACGATCTAACCAACTGAGCTAATGGGCCACGTTTACAAAAGTGCTAATAATTCAACTGATACAATAGGATTCAATGAAAATATGGACACTGAAAGTTTCAACTCTATAAAAAAATAACTATGCAGATTTTCCGATTCAAAACAAAGTAAAAGCTTGTCTTATGAGGGATCGAACACGCGACCTTCGCATTTTTAACAAAACGCACTAACCAACTGAGCTAATTGGTCCCGTATGCCCTAACGTCGTAAATATAATCCCATCTCATACAATACATTTCATTAAACATATGAACACTAAAAGGTTTCAAGTCCTTAAAATAAGCCTATGCAGAAATTACGATTTGAAATAAGAAATTGTTTGCTTGGCCCATGAGGGGATCGAACCCGCGACCTTCGCGTTATTAGCACGACGCTCTAACCAACTGAGCTAATGGGCCACGTTTACAAAAGTGCTAATAATTCAACTGATACAATAGGATTCAATGAAAATATGAAGACTGAAAGTTTCAACTCTATAAAAAAATAACTATGCAGATTTTCCGATTCAAAACAAAGTAAAAGCTTGTCTTATGAGGGATCGAACACGCGACCTTCGCATTTTTAACAAAACGCACTAACCAACTGAGCTAATTGGTCCCGTATGCCCCAACGTCGTAAATATAATCCCATCTCATACAATACATTTCATTAAACATATGAACACTAAAAGGTTTCAAGTCCTTAAAATAAGCCTATGCAGAAATTTCGATTTCAAAAAAGAAATTTCCTGTTGGCCCATGAGGGGATCGAACCCGCGATCTTCGCGTTATTAGCACGACGATCTAACCAACTGAGCTAATGGGCCACGTTTACAAAAGTGCTAATAATTCAACTGATACAATAGGATTCAATGAAAATATGGACACTGAAAGTTTCAACTCTATAAAAAAATAACTATGCAGATTTTCCGATTCAAAACAAAGTAAAAGCTTGTCTTATGAGGGATCGAACACGCGACCTTCGCATTTTTAACAAAACGCACTAACCAACTGAGCTAATTGGTCCCGTATGCCCTAACGTCGTAAATATAATCCCATCTCATACAATACATTTCATTAAACATATGAACACTAAAAGGTTTCAAGTCCTTAAAATAAGCCTATGCAGAAATTACGATTTGAAATAAGAAATTGTTTGCTTGGCCCATGAGGGGATCGAACCCGCGACCTTCGCGATATTAGCACGACGCTCTAACCAACTGAGCTAATGGGCCACGTTTACAAACGTGCTAATAATTCAACTGATACAATAGGATTCAATGAAAATCTGAACACTGAAAGTTTCAACTCTATAAAAAAATAACTATGCAGATTTTCCGATTCAAAACAAAGTAAAAGCTTGTCTTATGAGGGATCGAACACGCGACCTTCGCATTTTTAACAAAACGCACTAACCAACTGAGCTAATTGGTCCCGTATGCCCTAACGTCGTAAATATAATCCCATCTCATACAATACATTTCATTAAACATATGAACACTAAAAGGTTTCAAGTCCTTACAATAAGCCTATGCAGAAATTACGATTTGAAATAAGAAATTGTTTGCTTGGCCCATGAGGGATCGAACCCGCGACCTTCGCGATATTAGCAAGACGCTCTAACCAACTGATCAAATGGGCCACGTTTATCAATGTGCTAATAATTCAACTGATACAATAGGCTTCAATGAAAATATGAACACTGAAATTTTCAACTCTATAAAAAAATAACTTTGCAGATTTTCCGATTCAAAACAAAGTAAAAGCTTGTCTTATGAGGAATCGAACACGCGACCTTCGCATTTTTAACAAAACGCACTAACCAACTGAGCTAATTGGTCCCGTATGCCCTAACGTCGTAAATATAATCCCATCTCATACAATACATTTCATTAAAAATATGAACACTAAAAAGTTTCAAGTCCTTAGAAGAAGTCTATGCAGACATTACGATTTGAAATAAGAAATTATATGCTTGGCCCATGAGAGGATCGAACACGCGACCTTCGCGTTATTAGCACGACGCTCTAACCAACTGAGCTAATGGGCCACGCTTACAAACGTGCTAATAATTCAACTGATACAATAGGATTCAATGAAAATCTGAACACTGAAAGTTTCAACTCTATAAAAAAATAACTATGCAGATTTTCCGCGACCTTCGCGTTATTAGCACGACGCTCTAACCAACTGAGCTAATGGGCCACGCTTACAAACGTGCTAATAATTCAACTGATACAATAGGCTTCAATGAAAATATGAACACTGAAATTTTCAACTCTATAAAAAAACAACTATGCAGATTTTCCGATTCAAAACAAAGTAAAAGCTTGTCTTATGAGGGATCGAACACGCGACCTTCGCATTTTTAACAAAACGCACTAACCAACTGAGCTAATTGGTCCCGTATGCCCTAACGTCGTAAATATAATCCCCATCTCATACAATACATTTCATTAAACATATGAACACTAAAAGGTTTCAAGTCCTTAAAATAAGCCTATGCAGAAATTACGTTTTGAAATAAGAAATTATTTGAATGGCCCATGAATGGATCGAACCTGCGACCTTCGCGTTATTAGCACGACGCTCTAACCAACTGAGCTAATGGGCCACGTTTACTAATGTGCTAAAAATTCAACTGATACAATAGGCTTCAATGAAAACATGAACACTGAAATTTTCAACTCTATAAAAAAAGAACTATGCAGATGTTCCGTTTCAAAACAAAGTAAAAGCTTGTCCTATGAGGGATCTAACACGCGACCTTCGCATTTTTAACAAATTGCACTGACCAACTGAGCTATTTGGCCCCATATTCCCTACCGTCGTAAATATTATCTCATCTCATACAATACATTTCATTAGAAATATAATCTCTTAAAAGTTACAATCGCATAAATAACGTCTATGCAAACATCATGGTTTTGAAAAAACAAACCATCTGCTTGGCCCATGAGGGGATCGAACCCGCGACCTTCGCGTTAATAGCACGACGCTCTAACCAACTGAGCTAATGGGCCACGCTTACAAACGCGCTAATAATTCAACTGATACAATAGGATTCAATGAAAATATGAACACTGAAAGTTTCAACTCTATAAAAAAATAACTATGCAGATTTTCCGATTCAAAACAAAGTAAAAGCTTGTCTTATGAGGGATCGAACACTCGACCTTCGCATTTTTAACAAAACGCACTAACCAACTGAGCTAATTGGTCCCGTATGCCCCAACGTCGTAAATATAATCCCATCTCATACAATGCATTTCATTAAACATATGAACACTAAAAGGTTTTAAGTCCTTAAAATAAGCCTATGCAGAAATTTCGATTTCAAAAAAGAAATTTTCTGTTGGCCCATGAGGGGATCAAACCCGCGACCTTCGCGTTATTAGCACGACGCTCTAACCAACTGAGCTAATGGGCCACGTTTACAAAAGTGCTAATAATTCAACTGATACAATAGGCTTCAATGAAAATATGAACACTGAAATTTTCAACTCTATAAAAAAATAACTTTGCAGATTTTCCGATTCAAAACAAAGTAAAAGCTTTTCTTATGAGGGATCGAACACGCGACCTTCGCATTTTTAACAAAACGCACTAACCAACTGAGCTAATTGGTCCCGTATGCCCCAACGTCGTAAATATAATCCCATCTCATACAATACATTTCATTAAACATGTGAACACTAAAAGGTTTCAAGTCCTTAAAATAAGCCTATGCAGAAATTTCGATTTCAAAAAAGAAATTTTCTGTTGGCCCATAATGGGATCGAACCCGCGACCTTCGCGTTATTAGCACGACGCTCTAACCAACTGAGCTAATGGGCCACGTTTACAAAAGTGCTAATAATTCAACTGATACAATAGGCTTCAATGAAAATATGTGTGAACACTGAAATTTTCAACTCTATAAAAAATAACTTTGCAGATTTTCCGATTCAAAACAAAGTAAAAGCTTGTCTTATGAGGGATCGAACACGCGACCTTCGCATTTTTAACAAAACGCACTAACCAACTGAGCTAATTGGTCCCGTATGCCCCAACGTCGTAAATATAATCCCATCTCATACAATACATTTCATTAAACATGTGAACACTAAAAGGTTTCAAGTCCTTAAAATAAGCCTATGCAGAAATTTCGATTTCAAAAAAGAAATTTTCTGTTGGCCCATGAGGGGATCGAACCCCCGACCTTCGCATTATTAGCACGACGCTCTAACCAACTGAGCTAATTTGCCACGTTTACTAATGTGCTAATAATTCAACTCTTACAATAGGCTTCAATGAAAACATGAACACTGAAATTTTCAACTCTATAAAAAAATAACTATGCAGATTTTCCGATTCAAAACAAAGTAAAAGCTTGTCTTATGAGGTATCGAACACGCGACCTTCGCATTTTTAACAAATTGCACTGACCAACTGAGCTATTTGGCCCCATATTCCCTACCGTCGTAAATATTATCTCATCTCATACAATACATTTCATTAGAAATATAATCTCTTAAAAGTTACAATCGCATAAATAACGTCTATGCAAACATCATGGTTTTGAAAAAACAAACTATCTGCTTGGCCCATGAAGGGATCGAACCCGCGACCTTCGCGTTATTAGCACGACGCTCTAACCAACTGAGCTAATGGGCCACGTTTACAAAAGTGCTAATAATTCAACTGATACAATAGGCTTCAATGAAAATATGAACACTGAAATTTTCAACTCTATAAAAAAATAACTTTGCAGATTTTCCGATTCAAAACAAAGTAAAAGCTTTTCTTATGAGGAATCGAACACGCGACCTTCGCATTTTTAACAAAACGCACTAACCAACTGAGCTAATTGGACCCGTATGCCCTAACTTCGTAAATATAATCCCATCTCATACAATACATTTCATTAAAAATATGAACACTAAAAAGTATCAAGTCCTTAGAAGAAGTAAATGCAGACATTACGGTTTGAAATAAGAAATTATATGCTTGGCACATGAGAGGATCGAACCCGCGACCTTCGTGTTATTAGCACGACGCTCTAACCAACTGAGCTAATGGGCCACGTTTAATAATGTGCTAAAAATTCAACTGATACAATAGGCTTCAATGAAAATATGAACACTGAAATTTTCAACTCTATAAAAAAAGAACTATGCAGATGTTCCGTTTAAAAACAAAGTAAAAGCTTGTCCTATGAGGGATCTAACACGCGACCTTCGCATTTTTAACAAATTGCATTGACCAACTGAGCTATTTGGCCCCGTATTCCCTACCGTCGTAAATATTATCTCATCTCATACAATACATTTCATTAGAAATATAATCTCTTAAAAGTTACAATCGCGGAAATAACGTCTATGCAAACATCATGGTTTTGAAAAAACAAACTATCTGCTTGGCCCATGAGTTGATCGAACTCGCGACCTTCGCGTTATTAGCACGACGCTCTAACCAACTGAGCTAATGGGCCACGCTTACAAACGTGCTAATAATTCAACTGATACAATAGGATTCAATGAAAATCTGAACACTGAAAGTTTCAACTCTATAAAAAAATAACTATGCAGATTTTCCGATTCAAAACAAAGTAAAAGCTTGTCTTATGAGGGATCGAACACGCGACTTTCGCATTTTTAACAAAACGCATTAACCAACTGAGCTAATTGGTCCCGTATGCCCTAACGTCGTAAATATAATCCCATCTCATACAATACATTTCATTAAACATAAGAACACTAAAAGGTTGCAAGTCCTTAAAATAAGCCTATGCAGAAATTACGTTTTGAAATAAGAAATTATTTGATTGGCCCATGAGGGGATCGAACCCGCGACCTTCGCGTTATTAGCACGACGCTCTAACCAACTGAGCTAATGGGCCACGTTTACTAATGTGCTAAAAATTCAACTGATACAATAGGCTTCAATGAAAACATGAACACTGAAATTTTCAACTCTATAAAAAAAGAACTATGCAGATGTTCCGTTTCAAAACAAAGTAAAAGCTTGTCCTATGAGGGATCTAACACGCGACCTTCGCATTTTTAACAAATTGCACTGACCAACTGAGCTATTTGGCCCCATATTCCCTACCGTCGTAAATATTATCTCATCTCATACAATACATTTCATTAGAAATATAATCTCTTAAAAGTTACAATCGCATAAATAACGTCTATGCAAACATCATGGTTTTGAAAAAACAAACTATCTGCTTGGCCCATGAGGGGATCGAACCCGCGACCTTCGCGTTATTAGCACGACGCTCTAACCAACTGAGCTAATGGGCCACGCTTACAAACGTGCTAATAATTCAACTGATACAATAGGATTCAATGAAAATATGAACACTGAAAGTTTCAACTCTATAAAAAAATAACTATGCAGATTTTCCGATTCAAAACAAAGTAAAAGCTTGTCTTATGAGGGATCGAACACTCGACCTTCGCATTTTTAACAAAACGCACTAACCAACTGAGCTAATTGGTCCCGTATGCCCCAACGTCGTAAATATAATCCCATCTCATACAATGCATTTCATTAAACATATGAACACTAAAAGGTTTTAAGTCCTTAAAATAAGCCTATGCAGAAATTTCGATTTCAAAAAAGAAATTTTCTGTTGGCCCATGAGGGGATCGAACCCGCGACCTTCGCGTTATTAGCACGACGCTCTAACCAACTGAGCTAATGGGCCACGTTTACAAAAGTGCTAATAATTCAACTGATACAATAGGATTCAATGAAAATATGAACACTGAAAGTTTCAACTCTATAAAAAAATAACTATGCAGATTTTCCGATTCAAAACAAAGTAAAAGCTTGTCTTATGAGGGATCGAACACGCGACCTTCGCATTTTTAACAAAACGCACTAACCAACTGAGCTAATTGGTCCCGTATGCCCTAACGTCGTAAATATAATCCCATCTCATACAATACATTTCATTAAACATATGAACACTAAAAGGTTTCAAGTCCTTAAAATAAGCCTATGCAGAAATTACGATTTGAAATAAGAAATTGTTTGCTTGGCCCATGAGGGGATCGAACCCGCGACATTCGCGATATTAGCACGACGCTCTAACCAACTGATCTAATGGGCCACGTTTATTAATGTGCTAATAATTCAACTGATACAATAGGCTTCAATGAAAATATGAACACTGAAATTTTCAACTCTATAAAAAAATAACTTTGCAGAATATCCGATTCAAAACAAAGTAAAAGCTTGTCTTATGAGGAATCGAACACGCGACCTTCGCATTTTTAACAAAACGCACTAACCAACTGAGCTAATTGGTCCCGTATGCCCTAACGTCGTAAATATAATCCCATCTCGTACAATACATTTCATTAAAAATATGAACTTTAAAAAGTTTCAAGTCCTTAGAAGAAGTCTATGCAGACATTACGATTTGAAATAAGAAATTATATGCTTGGCCCATGGGGGGATCGAACCCGCGAACTTCGCGTTATTAGCACGACGCTCTAACCAACTGATCTAATGGGCCACGCTTGCAAACGTGCTAATAATTCAACTGATACAATAGGATTCAATGAAAATCTGAACACTGAAAGTTTCAACTCTATAAAAAAATAACTATGCAGATTTTCCGATTCAAAACAAAGTAAAAGATTGTCTTATGAGGGATCGAACACGCGACCTTCGCATTTTTAACAAAACGCACTAACCAACTGAGCTAATTGGTCCCGTATGCCCTAACGTCGTAAATATAATCCCATCTCATGCAATACATTTCATTAAACATATGAACACTAAAAGGTTTCAAGTCCTTAAAATAAGCCTATGCAGAAATTTCGATTTCAAAAAAGAAATTTTCTGTTGGCCCATGAGGGGATCGAACCCGCGACCTTCGCGTTATTAGCACAACGCTCTAACCAACTGAGCTAATGGGCCACGTTTACTAATGTGCTAATAATTCAACTCATACAATAGGCTTCAATGAAAATATGAACACTGAAATTTTCAACTCTATAAAAAAATAACTATGCAGATTTTCCGATTCAAAACAAAGTAAAAGCTTGTCTTATGAGGGATAGAACACGCGACCTTCGCATTTTTAACAAAACGCACTAACCAACTGAGCTAATTGGTCCCGTATGCCCTAACGTCGTAAATATAATCCCATCTCATACAATACATTTCATTAAACATATGAACACTAAAAGGTTTCAAGTCCTTAAAATAAGCCTATGCAGAAATTACGTTTTGAAATAAGAAATTATTTGATTGGCCCATGAGGGGATAGAACCCGCGACCTTCGCGTTATTAGCACGACGCTCTAACCAACTGAGCTAATGGGCCACGTTTACTAATGTGCTAAAAATTCAACTGATACAATAGGCTTCAATGAAAACATGAACACTGAAATTTTCAACTCTATAAATAAAGAACTATGCAGATGTTCCGTTTCAAAACAAAGTAAAAGCTTGTCCTATGAGGGATCTAACACGCGACCTTCGCATTTTTAACAAATTGCACTGACCATCTGAGCTATTTGGCCCCATATTCCCTACCGTCGTAAATATTATGTCATCTCATACACACAATACATTTCATTAGAAATATAATCTCTTAAAAGTTACAATCGCATAAATAACGTCTATGCAAACATCATGGTTTTGAAAAAACAAACTATCTGCTTGGCCCATGAGGGGATCGAACCCGCGACCTTCGCGTTATTAGCACGACGCTCTAACCAACTGAGCTAATGTGCCACGCTTACAAAAGTGCTAATAATTCAACTGATACAATAGGATTCAATGAAAATATGAACACTGAAAGTTTCAACTCTATAAAAAAATAACTATGCAGATTTTCCGATTCAAAACAAAGTAAAAGCTTGTCTTATGAGGGATCGAACACGCGACCTTCGCATTTTTAACAAAACGCAATAACCAACTGAGCTAATTGGTCCCGTATGCCCTAACGTCGTAAATATAATCCCATCTCATACAATACATTTCATTAAACATATGAACACTAAAAAGTTTCAAGTCCTTAAAATAAGCCTATGCAGAAATTACGATTTCAAAAAAGAAATTTCTTGTTATCCCATGAGGGGATCGAACCCGCGACCTTCGCGTTATTAGCACGACGCTCTAACCAACTGAGCTAATGGGCCACGCTTACAAAAGTGCTAATAATTCAACTGATACAATAGGCTTCAATGAAAATATGAACACTGAAATTTTCAACTCTATAAAAAAAGAACTATGCAGATGTTCCGTTTCAAAACAAAGTAAAAGCTTGTCCTATGAGGGATCTAACACGCGACCTTCGCATTTTTAACAAATTGCACTGACCAACTGAGCTATTTGGCCCCGTATTCCATACCGTCGTAAATATTATCTCATCTCATACACAATATACATTTGATTAGAAATATAATCTCTTAAAAGTTACAATCGCATAAATAACGTCTATGCAAACAACATGCTTTTGAAAAAACAAACTATCTGCTTGGCCCATGAGGAGATCGAACCCGCGACCTTCGCGTTATTAGCACGACGCTCTAACCAACTGAGCTAATGGGCCACTCTTACAAACGTGCTAATAATTCAACTGATACAATAGGATTCAATGAAAATATGAACACTGAAAGTTTCAACTCTATAAAAAAATAACTATGCAGATTTTCCGATTCAAAACAAAGTAAAGGCTTGTCTTATAAGGGATCGAACACGCGACCTTAGCATTTTTAACAAAACGCACTAACCAACTGAGCTAATTGGTCCCGTATGCCCTAACGTCGTAAATATAATCCCATCTCATGCAATACATTTCATTAAACATATGAACACTAAAAGGTTTCAAGTCCTTAAAATAAGCCTATTCAGAAATTTCGATTTCAAAAAAGAAATTTTCTGTTGGCCCATGAGGGGATCGAACCCGTGACCTTCGCGTTATTAGCACGACGCTCTAACCAACTGAGCTAATGGTTCACGCTTATAAAAGTGCTAATAATTCAACTGATACAATAGGCTTCAATGAAAACATGAACACTGAAATTTTCAACTCTATAAATAAAGAACTATGCAGATGTTCCGTTTCAAAACAAAGTAAAAGCTTGTCCTATGAGGGATCTAACACGCGACCTTCGCATTTTTAACAAATTGCACTGACCAACTGAGCTATTTGGCCCCAAATTCCCTACCGTCGTAAATATTATCTCATCTCATACAATACATTTCATTAGAAATATAATCTCTTAAAAGTTACAATCGCATAAATAACGTCTATGCAAACATCATTGTTTTGAAAGAACAAACTATCTGCTTAGCCCATGAGGGGATCGAACCCGCGACCTTCGCGTTATTAGCACGACGCTCTAACCAACTGAGCTAATGGGCCACGCCTTCAAAAGTGCTAATAATTCAACTGATACAATAGGATTCAATGAAAATATGAACACTGAAAGTTTCAACTCTATAAAAAAATAACTATGCAGATTTTCCGATTCAAAACAAAGTAAAAGCTTGTCTTATGAGGGATCTAACACGCGACCTTCGCATTTTTAACAAATTGCATTGACCAACTGAGCTATTTGGCCCCGTATTCCCTACCGTCGTAAATATTATCTCATCTCATACACAATACATTTGATTAGAAATATAATCTCTTAAAAGTTACAATCGCATAAATAACGTCTATGCAAACAACATGCTTTTGAAGAATCAAACTATCTGCTTGGCCCATGAGGAGATAGAACCCGCGACCTTCGCGTTATTAGCACGACGCTCTAACCAACTGATCTAATGGGCCACGCTTGCAAACGTGCTAATAATTCAACTGATACAATAGGATTCAATGAAAATCTGAACACTGAAAGTTTCAACTCTATAAAAAAATAACTATGCAGATGTTCCTATTCAAAACAAAGTAAAAGCTTGTCTTATGAAGGATAGAACACGCGACCTTCGCATTTTTAACAAAACGCACTAACCAACTGAGCTAATTGGTCCCGTATGCCCTAACGTCGTAAATATAATCCCATCTCATACAATACATTTCATTAAACATATGAACACTAAAAGGTTTCAAGTCCTTAAAATAAGCCTATGCAGAAATTACGTTTTGAAATAAGAAATTATTTGATTGGCCCATGAGGGGATAGAACCCGCGACCTTCGCGTTATTAGCACGACGCTCTAACCAACTGAGCTAATGGGCCACGTTTACTAATGTGCTAAAAATTCAACTGATACATAGGCTTCAATGAAAACATGAACACTGAAATTTTCAACTCTATAAATAAAGAACTATGCAGATGTTCCGTTTCAAAACAAAGTAAAAGCTTGTCCTATGAGGGATCTAACACGCGACCTTCGCATTTTTAACAAATTGCACTGACCAACTGAGCTATTTGGCCCCATATTCCCTACCGTCGTAAATATTATCTCATCTCATACAATACATTTCATTAGAAATATAATCTCTTAAAAGTTACAATCGCATAAATAACGTCTATGCAAACATCATTGTTTTGAAAGAACAAACTATCTGCTTAGCCCATGAGGGGATCGAACCCGCGACCTTCGCGTTATTAGCACGACGCTCTAACCAACTGAGCTAATGGGCCACGATTTCAAAAGTGCTAATAATTCAACTGATACAATAGGATTCAATGAAAATATGAACACTGAAAGTTTCAACTCTATAAAAAAATAACTATGCAGATTTTCCGATTCAAAACAAAGTAAAAGCTTGTCTTATGAGGGATCGAACACGCGACCTTCGCATTTTTAACAAAACGCAATAACCAACTGAGCTAATTGGTCCCGTATGCCCTAACGTCGTAAATATAATCCCATCTCATGCAATACATTTCATTAAACATATGAACACTAAAAATTTTCAAGTCCTTAGAAGAAGTCTATGCAGACATTACGATTTGAAATAAGAAATTATATGCTTGGCCCATGAGGGGATCGAACCCGCGACCTTCGCGTTATTAGCACGACGCTCTAACCAACTGAGATAATGGGCCACGTTTACTAATGTGCTAAAAATTCAACTGATACAATAGGCTTCAATGAAAACATGAACACTGAAATTTTCAACTCTATAAAAAAAGAACTATGCAGATGTTCCGTTTCAAAACAAAGTAAAAGCTTGTCCTATGAGGGATCTAACACGCGACCTTCGCATTTTTAACAAATTGCACTGACCAACTGAGCTATTTGGCCCCATATTCCCTACCGTCGTAAATATTATCTCATCTCATACAATACATTTCATTAGAAATATAATCTCTTAAAAGTTACAATCGCATAAATAACGTCTATGCAAACATCATGGTTTTGAAAAAACAAACTATCTGCTTGGCCCATGAGGGGATCGAACCCGCGACCTTCGCGTTATTAGCACGACGCTCTAACCAACTGAGCTAATGGGCCACGCTTACAAACGTGCTAATAATTCAACTGATACAATAGGATTCAATGAAAATATGAACACTGAAAGTTTCAACTCTATAAAAAAAGAACTATGCAGATTTTCCGATTCAAAACAAAGTAAAGGCTTGTCTTATAAGGGATCGAACACGCGACCTTAGCATTTTTAACAAAACGCACTAACCAACTGAGCTAATTGGTCCCGTATGCCCTAACGTCGTAAATATAATCCCATCTCATGCAATACATTTCATTAAACATATGAACACTAAAAGGTTTCAAGTCCTTAAAATAAGCCTATGCAGAAATTTCGATTTCAAAAAAGAAATTTCCTGTTGGCCCATGAGGGGATCGAACCCGTGACCTTCGCGTTATTAGCACGACGCTCTAACCAACTGAGCTAATGGTTTACGCTTACAAACGTGCTAATAATTCAACTGATACAATAGGCTTCAATGAAAACATGAACACTGAAATTTTCAACTCTATAAATAAAGAACTATGCAGATGTTCCGTTTCAAAACAAAGTAAAAGCTTGTCCTATGAGGGATCTAACACGCGACCTTCGCATTTTTAACAAATTGTACTGACCAACTGAGCTATTTGGCCCCAAATTCCCTACCGTCGTAAATATTATCTCATCTCATACAATACATTTCATTAGAAATATAATCTCTTAAAAGTTACAATCGCATAAATAACGTCTATGCAAACATCATGGTTTTGAAAAAACAAACTATCTGCTTGGCCCATGAGGGGATCGAACCCGCGACCTTCGCTTTATTAGCACGACGCTCTAACCAACTGAGCTAATGGGCCACGTTTACTAATGTGCTAATAATTCAACTCATACAATAGGCTTCAATGAAAATATGAACACTGAAATTTTCAACTCTATAAAAAAATAACTATGCAGATTTTCCGATTCAAAACAAAGTAAAAGCTTGTCTTATGAGGGATCGAACACGCGACCTTCGCATTTTTAACAAAACGCACTAACCAACTGAGCTAATTGGTCCCGTATGCCCTAACGTCGTAAATATAATCCCATCTCATACAATACATTTCATTAAACATATGAACACTAAAAGGTTTCAAGTCCTTAAAATAAGCCTATGCAGAAATTACGATTTCAAAAAAGAAATTTCTTGTTGGCCCATGAGGGGATCGATCCCGAGACCTTCGCGTTATTAGCACGACGCTCTAACCAACTGAGCTAATGGGCCACGCTTACAAAAGTGCTAATAATTCAACTGATACAATAGGATTCAATGAAAATATGAACACTGAAAGTTTCAACTCTATAAAAAAATAACTATGCAGATTTTCCGATTCAAAACAAAGTAAAAGCTTGTCTTATGAGGGATCGAACACGCGACCTTCGCATTTTTAACAAAACGCAATAACCAACTGAGCTAATTGGTCCCGTATGCCCTAACGTCGTAAATATAATCCCATCTCATACAATACATTTCATTAAAAATATGAACACTAAAAAGTTTCAAGTCCTTAGAAGAAATCTATGCAGACATTACGATTTGAAATAAGAAATTATTTGCTTGGCCCATGAGGGGATCGAACCCGCGACCTTCGCGTTATTAGCACAACGCTCTAACCAACTGAGCTAATGGGCCACGTTTACAAATGTGCTAAAAATTCAACTGATACAATAGGCTTCAATGAAAATATGAACACTGAAATTTTCAACTCTATAAAAAAAGAACTATGCAGATGTTCCGTTTCAAAACAAAGTAAAAGCTTGTCCTATAAGGGATCTAACACGCGACCTTCGCATTTTTAACAAATTGCACTGACCAACTGAGCTATTTGGCCCCGTATGCCCTACCGTCGTAAATATTATCTCATCTCATACAATACATTTCATTAGAAATATAATCTCTTAAAAGTTACAATCGCATAAATAACGTCTATGCAAACATCATGGTTTTGAAAAAACAAACTATCTGCTTGGCCCATGAGGAGATCGAAACCGCGACATTCGCGTTATTAGCACGACGCTCTAACCAACTGAGCTAATGGGCCACTCTTACAAACGTGCTAATAATTCAACTGATACAATAGGATTCAATGAAAATATGAACACTGAAAGTTTCAACTCTATAAAAAAATAACTATGCAGATTTTCCGATTCAAAACAAAGTAAAAGCTTGTCTTATAAGGGATCGAACACGCGACCTTCGCATTTTTAACAAAACGCACTAACCAACTGAGCTAATTGGTTCCGTATGCCCTAACGTAGTAAATATAATCCCATCTCATACAATACATTTCATTAAACATATGAACACTAAAAGGTTTCAAGTCCTTAAAATAAGCCTATGCAGAAATTACGTTTTGAAATAAGAAATTATTTGCTTGGCCCATTAGGGGATCGAACCCTCGACCTTCGCGTTATTAGCACGACTCTCTAACCAACTGAGCTAATGGGCCACGTTTACTAATGTGCTAAAAATTCAACTGATACAATAGGCTTCAATGAAAACATGAACACTGAAAGTTTCAACTCTATAAAAAAATAACTATGCAGATTTTCCGATTCAAAACAAAGTAAAAGCTTGTCTTATGAGGGATCGAACACGCGACCTTCGCATTTTTAACAAAACGCACTAACCAACTGAGCTATTTGGTCCCGTATGCCCTAACGTCGTAAATATAATCCCATCTCATACAATACATTTCATTAGAAATATAATCTTTTAAAAGTTACAATCGCATAAATAACGTCTATGCAAACATCATTGTTTTGAAAAAACAAGCTACCTGCTTGGCCCATGAGAGGGTCGAAGCCGCGACGTTCGCGTTATTAGCACGACGCTCTAACCAACTGAGCTAATGGGCCACGTTTACAAAAGTGCTAATAATTCAACTGATACAATAGGATTCAATGAAAATATGAACACTGAAAGTTTCAACTCTATAAAAAAATAACTATGCAGATTTTCCGATTCAAAACAAAGTAAAAGCTTGTCTTATGAGGGATCGAACACGCGACCTTCGCATTTTTAACAAACCGCAATAACCAACTGAACTTATTGGTCCCGTATGCCCTAACGTCGTAAATATAATCCCATCTCATACAATACATTTCAATAAACATATATGAACACTAAAAAGTTTCAAGTCCTTAAAATAAGCCTATGCAGAAATTACGATTTCAAAAAAGAAATTTCTTGTAGGCCCATGAGGGGATCGAACCCGCGACCTTCGCGTTATTAGCACGACGCTCTAACCAACTGAGCTAATGGGCCACGCTTACAAAAGTGCTAATAATTCAACTGATACAATAGGATTCAATGAAAATATGAACACTGAAAGTTTCAACTCTATAAAAAAATAACTATGCAGATTTTCCGATTCAAAACAAAGTAAAAGCTTGTCTTATGAGGGATCGAACACGCGACCTTCGCATTTTTAACAAATTGCACTGACCAACTGAGCTATTTTGTCCCGTATTCCCTAACGTCGTAAATATTATCTCATCTCATACACAATACATTTCATTAGAAATATAATCTCTTAAAAGTTACAATCGCATAAATAACGTCTATGCAAACATCATGGTTTTGAAAAAACAAACTATCTGGTTTACCCATGAGGGGATCGAACCCGCGACCGCGTTATTAGCACGACGCTCTAACCAACTGAGCTAATGGGCCGCGCTTACAATAGTGCTAATAATTCAACTGATACAATAGTATTCAATGAAAATATGAACACTGAAAGTTTCAACTCTATAAAAAAATATTTATGCAGATTTTCCGATTCAAAACAAAGTAAAAGCTTGTCTTATGAGGGATCGAACACGCGACCTTCGCATTTTTAACAAAACGCACTAACCAACTGAGCTAATTGGTCCCGTATGCCCTAACGTCGTAAATATAATCCCATCTCATACAATACATTTCATTAAACATATGATCACTAAAAGGTTTCAAGTCCTTAAAATAAGCCTATGCAGAAATTACGATTTGAAATAAGAAATTATTCGCTTGGCCTATGAGGGGATCGAACCCGCGAACTTCGCGTTATTAGCACGACGCTCTAACCAACTGAGCTAATGGGCCGCGTTTACTAATGTGCTAAAAATTCAACTGATACAATAGGCTTCAATGAAAACATGAACACTGAAATTTTCAACTCTATAAAAAAAGAACTATGCAGATGTTCCGTTTCAAAACAAAGTAAAAGCTTGTCCTATGAGGGATCTAACACGCGACCTTCGCATTTTTAACAAATTGCATTGACCAACTGAGCTATTTGGCCCCATATTCCCTACCGTCGTAAATATTATCTCATCTCATACAATACATTTCATTAGAAATATAATCTCTTAAAAGTTACAATCGCATATATAACGTCTATGCAAACATCATGGTTTTGAAAAAACTAACTATCTGCTTGGCCCATGAGGGGATCGAACCCGCGACCTTCGCGTTATTAGCACGACGCTCTAACCAACTGAGCTAATGGGCCACGTTTACTAATGTGCTAAAAATTCAACTGATACAATAGGCTTCAATGAAAACATGAACACTGAAAGTTTCAACTCTATAAAAAAATAACTATGCAGATTTTCCGATTCAAAACAAAGTAAAAGC
Source organism: Metellina segmentata (assembly GCA_947359465.1). Classification (NCBI taxonomy): domain Eukaryota; kingdom Metazoa; phylum Arthropoda; class Arachnida; order Araneae; family Tetragnathidae; genus Metellina; species Metellina segmentata. Next base: position 59,275,811 of record OX375884.1, on the reverse strand, counting down.
TTGTCTTATGAGGGATCGAACACGCGACCTTCGCATTATTAACAAAACGCACTAACCAACTGAGCTATTTGGTCCCGTATGCCCTAACGTCGTAAATATAATCCCATCTCATACAATACATTTCATTAGAAATATAATCTTTTAAAAGTTACAATCGCATAAATAACGTCTATGCAAACATCATTGTTTTGAAAAAACAAACTACCTGCTTGGCCCATGAGAGGGTCGAACCCGCGACGTTCGCGTTATTAGCACGACGCTCTAACCAACTGAGCTAATGGGCCACGTTTACAAAAGTGCTAATAATTCAACTGATACAATAGGATTCAATGAAAATATGAACACTGAAAGTTTCAACTCTATAAAAAAATTACTATGCAGATTTTCCGATTCAAAACAAAGTAAAAGCTTGTCTTATGAGGGATCGAACACGCGACCTTCGCATTTTTAACAAACCGCAATAACCAACTGAGCTTATTGGTCCCGTATGCACTAACGTCGTAAATATAATCCCATCTCATACAATACATTTCATTAAACATAATATGAACACTAAAAAGTTTCAAGTCCTTAAAATAAGCCTATGCAGAAATTACGATTTCAAAAAAGAAATTGCTTGTAGGCCCATGAGGGGATCGAACCCGCGACCTTCGCGTTATTAGCACGACGCTCTAACCAACTGAGCTAATGGGCCACGCTTACAAAAGTGCTAATAATTCAACTGATACAATAGGATTCAATGAAAATATGAACACTGAAAGTTTCAACTCTATAAAAAAATAACTATGCAGATTTTCCGATTCAAAACAAAGTAAAAGCTTGTCTTATGAGGGATCGAACACGCGACCTTCGCATTTTTAACAAAACGCAATAACCAACTGAGCTTATTGGTCCCGTATGCTCTAACGTCGTAAATATAATCCCATCTCATACAATACATTTCATTAAAAATATGAACACTAAAAAGTTTCAAGTCCTTAGAAGAAGTCTATGCAGACATTACGATTTGAAATAAGAAATTATATGCTTGGCCCATGAGGGGATCGAACCCGCGACCTTCGCGTTATTAGCACGACGCTCTAACCAACTGAGCTAATGGGCCACGTTTATTAATGTGCTAAAAATTCAACTGATACAATAGGCTTCAATGAAAATATGAATACTGAAATTTTCAACTCTATAAAAAAAGAACTATTTAGATGTTCCGTTTAAAAACAAAGTAAAAGCTTGTTGTATGAGGGATGTAACACGCGACCTTCGTATTTTTAACAAATTGCATTGACCAACTGAGCTATTTGGCCCCGTATTCCCTACCGTCGTAAATATTATCTCATCTCATACAATACATTTCATTAGAAATATAATCTCTTAAAAGTTACAATCGCATAAATAACGTCTATGCAAACATCATGGTTTTGAAAAAACAAACTATCTGCTTGGCCTATGAGGGGATCGAACCCGCGACCTTCGCGTTATTAGCACAACGCTCTAACCAACTGAGCTAATGGGCCACTCTTACAAAATTGCTAATAATTCAACTGATACAATAGGATTCAATGAAAATATGAACACTGAAAGTTTCAACTCTATAAAAAAATAACTATGCAGATTTTCCGATTCAAAACAAAGTAAAAGCTTGTCTTATGAGGGATCGAGCACGCGACCTTCGCATTTTTAAAAAACGCAATAACCAACTGAGCTAACTGGTCCCGTATGCCCTAACGTCGTAAATATAATCCCATCTCATACAATACATTTCATTAAACATATGAACACTAAAAAGTTTCAAGTCCTTAAAATAAGCCTATGGAGAAATTACGATTTCAAAAAAGAAATTTCTTGTTGTCCCAGGAGGGGATCAAACCCGCGACCTTCGCGTTATTAGCACGACGCTCTAACCAACTGAGCTAATGGGCCACGCTTACAAAAGTGCTAATAATTCAACTGATACAATAGGCATCAATGAAAATATGAACACTGAAATTTTCAACTCTATAAAAAAAGAACTATGCAGATGTTCCGTTTCAAAACAAAGTAAAAGCTTGTCCTATGAGGGATCTAACACGCGACCTTCGCATTTTTAACAAATTGCACTGACCAACTGAGCTATTTGGCCCCATATTCCCTACCGTCGTAAATATTATCTCATCTCATACACAATACATTTCATTAGAAATATAATCTCTTAAAAGTTACAATCGCATAAATAACGTCTATGCAAACATCATGGTTTTGAAAAAACAAACTATCTGCTTGGCCCATAAGGGGATCGAACCCGCGACCTTCGCGTTATTAGCACGACGCTCTAACCAACTGAGCTAATGGGCCACGCTTACAAAAGTGCTAATAATTCAACTGATACAATAGGATTCAATGAAAATATGAACACTGAAAGTTTCAACTCTATAAAAAAATAACTATGCAGATTTTCCGATTCAAAACAAAGTAAAAGCTTGTCTTATGTGGGATCGAACACGCGACCTTCGCATTTTTAACAAAACGCAATAACCAACTGAGCTAATTGGTCCCGTATGCCCTAACGTCGTAAATATAATCCCATCTCATACAATACATTTCATTAAACATATGAACACTAAAAAGTTTCAAGTCCTTAAAATAAGCCTATGCAGAAATTACGATTTCAAAAAAGAAATTTCTTGTTGGCCCATGAGGGGATCGAACCCGCGACCTTCGCGTTATTAGCACGACGCTCTAACCAACTGAGCTAATGGGCCACGTTAATTGATGTGCTAAAAATTCAACTGATACAATAGGCTTCAATGAAAATATGAACACTGAAATTTTCAACTCTATAAAAAAAGAACTATGCAGATGTTCCGTTTAAAAACAAAGTAAAAGCTTGTCGTATGAGGGATCTAACACACAACCTTCGCATTTTTAACAAATTGCATTGACCAACTGAGCTATTTGGCCCCGTATTCCCTACCGTCGTAAATATTATCTCATCTCATACAATACATTTCATTAGAAATATAATCTCTTAAAAGTTACAATCGCGTAAATAACGTCTATGCAAACATCATGGTTTTGAAAAAACAAACTATCTGCTTGGCCCATGAGGGGATCGAACCCGCGACCTTCGCTTTATTAGCACGACGCTCTAACCAACTGAGCTAATGGGCCACGTTTATTAATGTGCTAATAATTCAACTCATACAATAGGCTTCAATGAAAATATGAACACTGAAATTTTCAACTCTATAAAAAAATAACTATGCAGATTTTCCTATTCAAAACAAAGTAAAAGCTTGTCTTATGAGGGATCGAACACGCGACCTTCGCATTTTTAACAAAACGCACTAACCAACTGAGCTAATTGGTCCCGTATGCCCTAACGTCGTAAATATAATCCCATCTCATACAATACATTTCATTAAACATATGAACACTAAAAGGTTTCAAGTCCTTAAAATAAGCCTATGCAGAAATTACGTTTTGAAATAAGAAATCATTTGCTTGGCCCATGATGGGATCGAACCCGCGACCTTCGCGTTATTAGCACGACGCTCTAACCAACTGAGCTAATGGACCACGTTTACTAATGTGCTAAAAATTCAACTGATACAATAGGCTTCAATGAAAACATGAACACTGAAATTTTCAACTCTATAAAAAAAGAACTATGCAGATGTTCCGTTTCAAAGCAAAGTAAAAGCTTGTCTTTTGAGGGATCGAACACGCGACCTTCGCATTTTTAACAAATTGCACTGACCAACTGAGCTATTTGGCCCCATATTCCCTACCGTCGTAAATATTATCTCATCTCACACACACACAATACATTTCATTAGAAATATAATCTCTTAAAAGTTACAATCGCATAAATAACGTCTATGCAAACACCATGGTTTTGAAAAAACAAACTATCTGCTTGGCCCATGAGGGGATCGAACCCGCGACCTTCGCGTTATTAGCACGACGCTCTAACCAACTGAGCTAATGGGCCACGCTTACAAAAGTGCTAATAATTCAACTGATACAATAGGATTCAATGAAAATATGAACACTGAAAGTTTCAACTCTATAAAAAAATAACTATGCAGATTTTCCGATTCAAAACAAAGTAAAAGCTTGTCTTTTGAGGGATCGAACACGCGACCTTCGCATTTTTAACAAAACGCAATAACCAACTGAGCTAATTGGTCCCGTATGCCCTAACGTCGTAAATATAATCCCATCTCATACAATACATTTCATTAAAAATATGAACACTAAAAAGTTTCAAGTCCTTAGAAGAAGTCTATGCAGACATTACGATTTGAAATAAGAAATTATATGCTTGGCCCATGAGGGGATCGAACCCGCGACCTTCGCGTTATTAGCACGACGCTCTAACCAACTGAGCTAATGGGCCACGTTTATTAATGTGCTAAAAATTCAACTGATACAATAGGCTTCAATGAAAATATGAACACTGAAATTTTCAACTCTATAAAAAAAGAACTATTTAGATGTTCCGTTTAAAAACAAAGTAAAAGCTTGTTGTATGAGGGATGTAACACGCGACCTTCGCATTTTTAACAAATTGCATTGACCAACTGAGCTATTTGGCCCCGTATTCCCTACCGTCGTAAATATTATCTCCATCTCATACAATACATTTCATTAGAAATATAATCTCTTAAAAGTTACAATCGCATAAATAACGTCTATGCAAACATCATGGTTTTGAAAAAACAAACTATCTGCTTGGCCCATGAGGGGATCGAACCCGCGACCTTCGCTTAATTAGCACGACGCTCTAACCAACTGAGCTAATGGGCCACGTTTATTAATGTGCTAATAATTCAACTCATACAATAGGCTTCAATGAAAATATGAACACTGAAATTTTCAACTCTATAAAAAAATAACTATGCAGATTTTCCTATTCAAAACAAAGTAAAAGCTTGTCTTATGAGGGATCGAACACGCGACCTTCGCATTTTTAACAAAACGCACTAACCAACTGAGCTAATTGGTCCCGTATGCCCTAACGTCGTAAATATAATCCCATCTCATACAATACATTTCATTAAACATATGAACACTAAAAGGTTACAAGTCCTTAAAATAAGCCTATGCAGAAATTACGTTTTGAAATAAGAAATTATTTGCTTGGCCCATGACGGGATCGAACCCGCGACCTTCGCGTTATTAGCACGACGCTCTAACCAACTGAGCTAATGGGCCACTCTTACAAACGTGCTAATAATTCAACTGATACAATAGGATTCAATGAAAATATGAACACTGAAAGTTTCAACTCTATAAAAAAATAACTATGCAGATTTTCCGATTCAAAACAAAGTAAAAGCTTGTCTTATAAGGGATCGAACACGCGACCTTCGCATTTTTAACAAAACGCACTAACCAACTGAGCTAATTTGTCCCGTATGCCCTAACGTCGTAAATATAATCCCATCTCATACAATAGATTTCATTAAAAATATGAACACTAAAAAGTTTCAAGTCCTTAGAAGAAGTCTATGCAGACATTACGATTTGAAATAAGAAATTATATGCTTGGCCCATGAGGGGATCGAACCCGCGAACTTCGCGTTATTAGCACGACGCTCTAACCAACTGAGATAATGGACCACGTTTACTAATGTGCTAAAAATTCAACTGATACAATAGGCTTCAATGAAAACATGAACACTGAAATTTTGAACTCTATAAAAAAAGAACTATGCAGATGTTCCGTTTAAAAACAAAGTAAAAGCTTGTTGTATGAGGGATGTAACACGCGACCTTCGCATTTTTAACAAATTGCATTGACCAACTGAGCTATTTGGCCCCGTATTCCCTACCATCGTAAATATTATCTCATCTCATACAATACATTTCATTAGAAATATAATCTCTTAAAAGTTACAATCGCATAAATAACGTCTATGCAAACATCATGGTTTTGAAAAAACAAACTATCTGCTTGGCCCATGAGGGGATCGAACCCGCGACCTTCGCTTTATTAGCACGACGCTCTAACCAACTGAGCTAATGGGCCAAGTTTACTATTGTGCTAATAATTCAACTCATACAATAGGCTTCAATGAAAATATGAACACTGAAATTTTCAACTCTATAAAAAAATAACTATGCAGATTTTCCGATTCAAAACAAAGTAAAAGCTTGTCTTATGAGGGATCGAACACGCGACCTTCGCATTTTTAACAAAACGCACTAACCAACTGAGCTAATTGGTCCCGTATGCCCTAACGTCGTAAATATAATCCCATCTCATACAATACATTTCATTAAACATATGAACACTAAAAGGTTTCAAGTCCTTAAAATAAGCCTATGCAGATATTACGTTTTGAAATAAGAAATTATTTGCTTGGCCCATGAGGGGATCGAACCCGCGACCTTCGCGTTATTAGCACGACGCTCTAACCAACTGAGCTAATGGGCCACGCTTACAAAAGTGCTAATAATTCAACTGATACAATAGGATTCAATGAAAATATGAACACTGAAAGTTTCAACTCTATAAAAAAATAACTATGCAGATTTTCCGATTCAAAACAAAGTAAAAGCTTGTCTTATAAGGGATCGAACACGCGACCTTAGCAATTTTAACAAAACGCAATAACCAACTGAGCTAATTGGTCCCGTATGCCCTAACGTCGTAAATATAATCCCATCTCATACAATACATTTCATTAAACATATGAACACTAAAAGGTTTCAAGTCCTTAAAATTAGCCTATGCAGAAATTACGTTTTGAAATAAGAAATTATTTGCTTGGCCCATGAGGGGATCGAACCCGCGACCTTCGCGTTATTAGCACGACGCTCTAACCAACTGAGCTAATGGGCCACGTTTACAAATGTGCTAAAAATTCAACTGATACAATAGGCTCAATGAAAACATGAACACTGAAATTTTCAACTCTATAAAAAAAGAACTATGCAGATGTTCCGTTTCAAAACAAAGTAAAAGCTTGTCCTATGAGGGATCTAACACGCGACCTTCGCATTTTTAACAAATTGCACTGACCAACTGAGCTATTTGGCCCCATATTCCCTACCGTCGTAAATATTATCTCATCTCACACAATACATTTCATTAGAAATATAATCTCTTAATAGTTACAATCGCATAAATAACGTCTATGCAAACATCATGGTTTTGAAAAAACAAACTATCTGCTTGTCCCATGAGGATCGAACCCGCGACCTTCGCTTTATTAGCACGACGCTCTAACCAACTGAGCTAAAGGGCCCCGTTTACTAATGTGCTAATAATTCAACTCATACAATACGCTTCAATTTAAATATGAACACTGAAATTTTCAACTCTATAAAAAAATAACTATGCAGATTTTCCGATTCAAAACAAACTAAAAGCTTGTCTTATGAGGGATCGAACACGCGACCTTCGCTTTTTAACAAAACGCAATAACCAACTGAGCTAATTGGTCCCGTATGCCCTAACGTCGTAAATATAATCCCATCTCATACAATACATTTCATTAAACATATGAACACTAAAAAGTTTCAAGTCCTTAAAATAAGCCTATGGAGAAATTACGATTTCAAAAAAGAAATTTCTTGTTGTTAAAGGAGGGGATCGAACCCGCGACCCTCGCGTTATTAGCACGACGCTCTAACCAACTGAGCTAATTCGCCACGCTTACAAAAGTGCTAATAATTCAACTGATACAATAGGCTTCAATGAAAATATGAACACTGAAATTTTCAACTCTATAAAAAAAGAACTATGCAGATGTTCCGTTTCAAAACAAAGTAAAAGCTTGTCCTATGAGGGATCTAACACGCGACCTTCGCATTTTTAACAATTGCACTGACCAACTGAGCTATTTGGCCCCGTATTCCCTACCGTCGTAAATATTATCTCATCTCATACAATACATTTCATTAGAAATATAATCTCTTAAAAGTTACAATCGCATAAATAACGTCTATGCAAACATCATGGTTTTGAAAAAACAAACTATCTGCTTGGCCCATGAGCAGATCGAACCCGCGACCTTCGCGTTATTAGCACGACGCTCTAACCAACTGAGCTAATGGGCCACTCTTACAAACGTGCTAATAATTCAACTGATACAATAGGATTCAATGAAAATATGAACACTGAAAGTTTCAACTCTATAAAAAAATAACTACGCAGATTTTCCGATTCAAAACAAAGTAAAAGCTTGTCTTATAAGGGATCGAACACGCGACCTTCGCATTTTTAACAAAACGCACTAACCAACTGAGCTAATTTGTCCCGTATGCCCTAACGTCGTAAATATAATCCCATCTCATACAATACATTTCATTAAAAATATGAACACTAAAAAGTTTCAAGTCCTTAGAAGAAGTCTATGCCGACATTACGATTTGAAATAAGAAATTATATGCTTGGCCCATGAGGGGATCGAACCCGCGAACTTCGCGTTATTAGCACGACGCTCTAACCAACTGAGCTAATGAGCCACGTTTATTAATGTGCTAAAAATTCAACTGATACAATAGGCTTCAATGAAAATATGAACACTGAAATTTTCAACTCTATAAAAAAAGAATTATTTAGATGTTCCGTTTAAAAACAAAGTAAAAGCTTGTTGTATGAGGGATGTAACACGCGACCTTCGCATTTTTAACAAATTGCATTGACCAACTGAGCTATTTGGCCCCGTATTCCCTACCGTCGTAAATATTATCTCATCTCATACAATACATTTCATTAGAAATATAATCTCTTAAAAGTTACAATCGCATAAATAACGTCTATGCAAACATCATGGTTTTGAAAAAACAAACTATCTGCTTGGCCCATGAGGGGATCGAACCCGCGACCTTCGCTTTATTAGCACGACGTTCTAACCAACTGAGCTAATGGGCCAAGTTTACTATTGTGCTAATAATTCAATTCATACAATAGGATTCAATGAAAATATGAACACTGAAATTTTCAACTCTATAAAAAAATAACTATGCAGATTTTCCGATTCAAAACAAAGTAAAAGCTTGTCTTATGAGGGATCGAACACGCGACCTTCGCATTTTTAACAAAACGCACTAACCAACTGAGCTAATTGGTCCCGTATGCCCTAACGCGTCGTAAATATAATCCCATCTCATACAATACATTTCATTAAACATATGAACACTAAAAGGTTTCAAGTCCTTAAAATAAGCCTATGCAGATATTACGTTTTGAAATAAGAAATTATTTGCTTGGCCCATGAGGGGATCGAACCCGCGACCTTCGCGTTATTAGCACGACGCTCTAACCAACTGAGCTAATGGGCCACGTTTACAAATGTGCTAAAAATTCAACTGATACAATAGGCTTCAATGAAAACATGAACACTGAAATTTTCAACTCTATAAAAAAAGAACTATGCAGATGTTCCGTTTCAAAACAAAGTAAAAGCTTGTCCTACGAGGGATCTAACACGCGACCTTCGCATTTTTAACAAATTGCACTGACCAACTGAGCTATTTGGCCCCATATTCCCTACCGTCGTAAATATTATCTCATCTCACACAATACATTTCATTAGAAATATAATCTCTTAAAAGTTACAATCGCATAAATAACGTCTATGCAAACATCATGGTTTTGAAAAAACAAACTATCTGCTTGGCCCATGAGGGATCGAACCCGCGACCTTCGCTTTATTAGCACGACGCTCTAACCAACTGAGCTAAAGGGCCACGTTTACTAATGTGCTAATAATTCAACTCATACAATACGCTTCAATGAAAATATGAACACTGAAATTTTCAACTCTATAAAAAAAGAATTATTTAGATGTTCCGTTTAAAAACAAAGTAAAAGCTTGTTGTATGAGGGATGTAACACGCGACCTTCGCATTTTTAACAAATTGCATTGACCAACTGAGCTATTTGGCCCCGTATTCCCTACCGTCGTAAATATTATCTCATCTCATACAATACATTTCATTAGAAATATAATCTCTTAAAAGTTACAATCGCATAAATAACGTCTATGCAAACATCATGGTTTTGAAAAAACAAACTATCTGCTTGGCCCATGAGGGGATAGAACCCGCGACCTTCGCTTTATTAGCACGACGTTCTAACCAACTGAGCTAATGGGCCACGCTTACAAAAGTGCTAATAATTCAACTGATACAATAGGATTCAATGAAAATATGAACACTGAAAGTTTCAACTCTATAAAAAATAACTATGCAGATTTTCCGATTCAAAACAAAGTAAAAGCTTGTCTTATAAGGGATCGAACACGCGACCTTAGCATTTTTAACAAAACGCAATAACCAACTGAGCTAATTGGTCCCGTATGCCCTAACGTCGTAAATATAATCCCATCTCATACAATACATTTCATTAAACATATGAACACTAAAAGGTTTCAAGTCCTTAAAATAAGCCTATGCAGAAATTACGTTTTGAAATAAGAAATTATTTGCTTGGCCCATGAGGGGATCGAACCCGCGACCTTCGCGTTATTAGCACGACGCTCTAACCAACTGAGCTAATGGGCCACGTTTACAAATGTGCTAAAAATTCAACTGATACAATAGGCTTCAATGAAAACATGAACACTGAAATTTTCAACTATAAAAAAAGAACTATGCAGATGTTCCGTTTCAAAACAAAGTAAAAGCTTGTCCTATGAGGGATCTAACACGCGACCTTCGCATTTTTAACAATTGCACTGACCAACTGAGCTATTTGGCCCCGTATTCCCTACCGTCGTAAATATTATCTCATCTCATACACAATACATTTCATTAGAAATATAATCTCTTAAAAGTTACAATCGCATAAATAACGTCTATGCAAACATCATGGTTTTGAAAAAACAAACTATCTGCTTGGCCCATGAGGAGATCGAACCCGCGACCTTCGCGTTATTAGCACGACGCTCTAACCAACTGAGCTAATGGGCAACTCTTACAAACGTGCTAATAATTCAACTGATACAATAGGATTCAATGAAAATATGAACACTGAAAGTTTCAACTCTATAAAAAAATAACTATGCAGATTTTCCGATTCAAAACAAAGTAAAAGCTTGTCTTATAAGGGATCGAACACGCGACCTTCGCATTTTTAACAAAACGCACTAACCAACTGAGCTAATTTGTCCCGTATGCCCTAACGTCGTAAATATAATCCCATCTCATACAATACATTTCATTAAAAATATGAACACTAAAAAGTTTCAAGTCCTTAGAAGAAGTCTATGCAGACATTACGATTTGAAATAAGAAATTATATGCTTGGCCCATGAGGGGATCGAACCCGCGAACTTCGCGTTATTAGCACGACGCTCTAACCAACTGAGCTAATGGGCCACGTTTATTAATGTGCTAAAAATTCAACTGATACAATAGGCTTCAATGAAAATATGAACACTGAAATTTTCAACTCTATAAAAAAAGAATTATTTAGATGTTCCGTTTAAAAACAAAGTAAAAGCTTGTCTTATGAGGGATCGAACACGCGACCTTCGCATTTTTAACAAAACGCACTAACCAACTGAGCTAATTGGTCCCGTATGCCCTAACGTCGTAAATATAATCCCATCTCATACAATACATTTCATTAAACATATGAACACTAAAAGGTTTCAAGTCCTTAAAATAAGCTTATGCAGATATTACGTTTTGAAATAAGAAATTATTTGCTTGGCCCATGAGGGGAACGAACCCGCGACCTTCGCGTTATTAGCACGACGCTCTAACCAACTGAGCTAATGGGCCACGCTTACAAAAGTGCTAATAATTCAACTGATACAATAGGATTCAATGAAAATATGAACACTGAAAGTTTCAACTCTATAAAAAAATAACTATGTAGATTTTCCGATTCAAAACAAAGTAAAAGCTTGTCTTATAAGGGATCGAACACGCGACCTTAGCATTTTTAACAAAACGCAATAACCAACTGAGCTAATTGGTCCCGTATGCCCTAACCGTCGTAAATATAATCCCATCTCATACAATACATTTCATTAAACATATGAACACTAAAAGGTTTCAAGTCCTTAAAATAAGCCTATGCAGAAATTACGTTTTGAAATAAGAAATTATTTGCTTGGCCCATGAGGGGATCGAACCCGCGACCTTCGCGTTATTAGCACGACGCTCTAACCAACTGAGCTAATGGGCCACGCTTACAAAAGTGCTAATAATTCAACTGATACAATAGGATTCAATGAAAATATGAACACTGAAAGTTTCAACTCTATAAAAAAATAACTATGCAGATTTTCCGATTCAAAACAAAGTAAAAGCTTGTCTTATAAGGGATCGAACACGCGACCTTAGCATTTTTAACAAAACGCAATAACCAACTGAGCTAATTGGTCCCGTATGCCCTAACGTCGTAAATATAATCCCATCTCATACAATACATTTCATTAAACATATGAACACTAAAAAGTTTCGTTCGCGTTATTAGCACGACGCTCTAACCAACTGAGCTAATGGGCCACGTTTACTAATGTGCTAAAAATTCAACTGATACAATAGGCTTCAATGAAAACATGAACACTGAAATTTTCAACTCTATAAAAAAAGAACTATGCAGATGTTCCGTTTCAAAACAAAGTAAAAGCTTGTCCTATGAGGGATCTAACACGCGACCTTCGCATTTTTAACAAATTGCACTGACCAACTGAGCTATTTGGCCCCATATTCCCTACCGTCGTAAATATTATCTCATCTCATACAATACATTTCATTAGAAATATAATCTCTTAAAAGTTACAATCGCATAAATAACGTCTATGCAAACATCATGGTTTTGAAAAAACAAACTATCTGCTTGGCCCATTAGGGGATCGAACCCGCGACCTTCGCGTTATTAGCACGACGCTCTAACCAACTGAGCTAATGGGCCACGTTTACTAATGTGCTAAAAATTCAACTGATACAATAGGCTTCAATGAAAACATGAACACTGAAAGTTTCAACTCTATAAAAAAATAACTATGCAGATTTTCTGATTCAAAACAAAGTAAAAGCTTGTCTTAAGAGGGATCGAACACGCGACCTTCGCATTTTTAACAAAACGCACTAACCAACTGAGCTATTTGGTCCCGTATGCCCTAACGTCGTAAATATAATCCCATCTCATACTGTTTCTGTTGTTGGAAAAGGAACTCAGGCTGACGCCGTGATGACAAACAGAAAACAAGATTTAATAACAAAAGAATAAATGAAGACGCGCTTGCGTCCTGCTTGTTGACAATACAGGAGCATGAACTATAATGCGCATGAAGCGCCGAGAGGAAGTAAACAAAAGTATCGCCCTCTGGCGGATTTGCGCGTCACATCCATGTAGGCTGAACATACTCCCACCCTCAAGACCTCAGTCCTGATACTTGGGTAAGGGTATCACCTTCACGATTGAGCGCTTGAAAGTTCCAAGCCGTGTCTGTATGGAGACTGTCCGAACTAGTCCGTCTTGTCCTGGATGGACTGCAACAACACGTCCTAGTGGCCACGTCAGTGGAGACGTTTGCAGATCTTGTAGGAGAACCATGTCGTCCACGGCAAGATTAAGTTGCTTGGACTGCCACTTCTTACGGGGTTGAAGAGAAGTGACGTACTCTCTTTGCTCCACCTCTTCCAGAATCCACGTCTTAGGTTTTGAAGGAGCTCCCATCGGGACTTCAAGGACCGAGAGGCAATAGGATCATCTGGAATTGAGCTTAAAACATCTCCTGTAATGAAATGAGAAGGAGTGAGGGTGTTTATGGATTGAGTGTCAGACTCATTCACATAAGTGAGGGGTCTTGAATTGAAGATAGCCTCAATTTGTGCGAGAATTGTAGCAAGTTCTTCGAATGTTAAGAGTGTTCCGCACAAAATGCGTTTCAGATGAAATTTCGCTGACTTAATTGCAGCTTCCCAAACACCACCAACGTGAGGAGAGGCTGGTGGAACCATATGCCATTCAATAGTGGATTTTGTCAGATGATGTGACACAGCTTCGTTATCTTGAATGGTAGACATGAATTGATATAGTTCAGTTAACTTTCTACGGGCACCCACAAAATTAGTACCATTGTCACTATATATGTGTCGGGGGTTACCTCGAAGCGCGGTGAAACGTCTAAGTGCGGCTAAGAAAGCATCAGTTGTGAGATCGCTAACGGCCTCAATGTGTACAGCTTTTGTAGCCATGCAGACGAATAGTGCGATGTAGCCCTTAGTTGTTTTAGAGCCACGACCCTTGTTAAATTTAAGTTGAACTGGGCCAGCATAATCAATTCCACAGCTGAAGAAAGGTCTCTCTAAAGTTACACGGTGTTCAGGCAAATTACCCATTTGCTGTGGCGCTGTTGAAGCCTTGAATCTGCAACAAATCAAACACTTGTTGACACATTTATTAATGATTCGTTTAGCTCCGAGTATCCAGTGAGACTGTCTGATAATATGAGAAAGCAACGTAGGCCCGGCATGCAAATGAGTGATATGACGCTTCTTCACGAGTAATTCGCTAATTTTATGTTGCGAGGGAAGTATAATTGGATGCTTGATATTAAATGTTAATGGTGAATTTTGAATACGTCCTCCCACCCGTAGAAGACCGTCAACATCTACAAATGGGTTTAGTGAACGTAATTGACTTTTCTTTGGTAAAGGTTTTTTCTCTTTTACTGATTTCAAATCCTCAAAAAAATAAAGTTCTTGAATCCAAAGATTTATAGCTCGTTCGGCTGTGTGTATTTCTGTTAATGAGAGAGGTACAGAACGTTTCGATTGGTCATTGTGTTGAATTCTTTGACTATCAATACGTTTCTTGCAATTCTTAATAAATCGTTGGCAGTATGCAACAATGCGAATAAGTTTAGATAAACTTGAAAAATGTTCGAAAAGATTTGTAAATAGATCATTAGATTTTTGAAGATGACAACTGAATACCGGATCAGATCTCTGCTCGGCGTCGACTCCTTTGTAACCGTCTGCCTTAAGTTCGGTTTTCGGCCAACTCTCTTCGTTAAGAGCAAGAAAGTCTGGACCTTCCCACCACAATTTGCATTGTTGCAAGCTCTCAGGAGGAATGCCTCGAGATGCAATATCTGCCGGATTTTCTTTGGAAGGAACATGATGCCAGTGTTTAGTGGGTACTAATTCAATGATTTGAGATGTTCTATTGGCAACAAACGTTTTCCATTTTCGTGGATGTGCGTTTAGCCAGGAGAGAACCACCTTCGAATCAGTCCACGCAAACACTTCAAATTTGTATTTGCTTAGAGTGTTCAAAACTGCTTTGAGTAACTTGGATAATAAATTTGCACTGGAAAGTTCAAGTCGCGGTATTGAAACTTGTTTGATGGGCGCGACTTTAGTCTTAGCAACTAAAAGATGAACCTTTGCAGTGTTGTTGTGAACTTGACGGCAATATACAGCAGCCGCATAAGCCAATGAAGATGCGTCGCAAAAACCGTGTAATTGTATAACACACTCGCTGTTGATGATTACACGTCTTGGGATGTTGCAGTGATTTATCTGACTAAAAGTACTTTGAAATTTGATCCACTCGTTCACTAAATGTGGTGGAATATGTGTGTCCCAGTCTCCTTTCGTGAGCCACAATTTTTGATAAAATATTTTAATCAAAATAGTGCAAGGAGATAAGAGTCCTAATGGGTCAAATATGCGGGCCGACTCTGAAAGTACACTTCGTTTAGTTAAAGGGGTAGTTAGCTGTAAAACAGCTTTGAAATTGAAGTTATCCTCTCTTTGTGGAGTCCCAAAACATTCCTAAAACCTTAGAACTTTCTTTTGGAATGATTTCAAAATTGGATTCATGTGATTTGTGATCACGAAACTGAATTAATAATTCGGATGAATTTGAATTCCATTTTCTCAAATGAAAACCATGTGCTTCAAAAAGGGAAGTAATTTTCTTACAAATTGATGCAGCTTCGTTCACGGATTCAGCTCCACTGAGCAGATCATCCATGTAGAAGTCTTCTTGAATAATGCTAGTCATTTCTGTATCATCGCTAACCTGGAGCGATATTTGTTTCAAGCATCTTGTTGCCAAAAATGAAGCAGATGAAGTGCCATATGTGACTGTGTTTAACTTGTATTCCCGAATTGGATCATTGGGATTATAGCGCCAAAGTATGCGTTGAAAATTTTGATCTTCGTCAGCTACTAAAATTTGTCGGTACATTTTTTCCAAATCTGCGGTAAATACCACTTTTGGAATTCGGAAACTTAACAAAATTTCGAAAATGTCCCTCTGTAATTTAGGGCCTACTCCTAGAATGCTATTTAACGAAACGCCATTGCTACTTTTACTTGATGCGTCAAATACAACGCGTGTTGAAGTTGTTAGGCTCGATGGTTTCAAGATAGCGTGATGAGGGAGTATGTACTTGCCCCTACAAGGAGTGTCTGATGACTGATCATTTTCGATGACTGTCATGTGACCTAGCTGTTCATATTCCAGCATAAAATTTTTGTATTGCTTTTCAAACTCGTGATTAATTGCAAATTTTCTTTCCATTGCCAAGAAACGTGAAAGTGCTGCAGGTTTAGAGTCACCTAAGCTGAGATGTGTTTTATAGAAAGGGAGTTTAACCACAAAACGACCGCTTGGATTGATGGAATGAGTTTCCTTAAAATGTGTTTCGCAAAATTGCTCTTCTGGTGTCAAAAGATTCTTTTTCGTGTTCTCTATTTCCTCCATCTGCCAAAACCGCTGAAGCTCTGTATCAATGTTTAACTCGAACACATTAATGTGTGTAGAAGCATTTGTTTTGGAATAATTTTCAGGCAACTTCCCGGAAATGAGAAATCCGAGAGTTGAGTTCTGAGCAATTAAATTGTTGTTTGGAGATACTATTTTTTCCGGTAAAAGAATAGAGAAAAAATAGTCTGCACCAATAATTAAATCAATTTCTTTTGGAATGTAAAACTC
The DNA here is from genome assembly GCA_947359465.1 of Metellina segmentata. NCBI lineage: Eukaryota > Metazoa > Arthropoda > Arachnida > Araneae > Tetragnathidae > Metellina > Metellina segmentata. Next base: position 59,258,908 of record OX375884.1, on the reverse strand, counting down.
AGGATCTGCAAGTTTGAGGTTTTTTAAGTGTTGGAAGTCTTGGTGATTTATTTGTTTTGCAGGTAAAGGACCTGTCAAATTATTCAAGATGAAAGCGTTGATATTTAGTTCTGCCTGTGAATCATTTCCAGAATGTAATGTTAAACAAACCGACCCCTTGGTGAAACCAACTGGCGTCTTGCCTAGCCCTTTAACCGGATATCTATCCTTTTTTCTGACTACACATAAATCTTTCAATACGCCTTCTCGCACCATGGTAATTTGACTTCCGCTGTCGAGAAGAGCTGTAACATGTTTACAATTTCCTTCACTGTTGCTTACTGTTAATTTCGCTGTTGGGAGTAGAGCGCATAAATTTGTTGTATCGGGAGAAACTTCTTTCCCCGTCAAGTGGTTAGAACTCGGCTGCGGTTCAAGGTCAGTTTCTGGGGGTTCTGTCGCAGAGTTACGACTACGTGAAAATGCTGAAATGGGACCCTTGGATCTCTCGCATAAATAACTGCTGTGTTTTTCTCCACAATTCTTGCAACTACTTAACTTACACTTGTAGTGATTATGACTCTTTGAAATTAAACAGTTCTGGCAAATTTTATTACTTAATACGAATTGCTTCCTTTCTTTTACGCTTAGGTTTTTGAATTTAAAGCATTTGTACAAATAATGAGGGTTTGAACATAGTGAACAGTTGTTACCGTTGTTATTTACGAAACTTTTATTGCGAAAACCCTTTTCTTTGTTGTCGATTGAAATGTCATCGCCTTGATATAATTCTAATGACGCACACCTGTTATTTAGGAACTCGAAAAACCTTTCGAAAGACGGAAATTCGTCTTCGGTTGTGAGTTGTGCCCATGCTTGGCGTGTTTTAAAATCAACCTTTTGCAGTAATATAAAGATTAACCATGGATCTTTTGTAGTTGCCTTTTCATGCAGGGACTTTAAACCTCTGACTGTCTCGTCAGAGATGTCTGCTATTTTTCTTAATTCCCGAGAGTTTGGTTGACTGACTGCGGGGGGTTGATCAAGAAATGTTTTAATTAATGAGGCAGTGATTTGTTTTTTACAATCATACCTGCCCATTAATTTATCCCATGCTTCTTGATAGCTGGTTTCTGAAACCGGAATGTGCTTTATAATCGAAGCCGGTTCATGCATTAAAAGACCTTTGAGGTACTGAAATTTTTGAATTTCTGTAAGACATTCGTTATTATGTACAAGAGATATATACAAATCCTTAAATGAAGGCCAATCAATATATTTGCCAGTGAAGGACTGAATATTTATTCTAGGCAATTTAAAATTACTAATGTTATGCAATTGATTATGAGCATTTGATACATTTGGAATAGAAAATTCATCAATCATGTCCTGCAACTTGGCTTTGGTTTCGAAGTATTTTTCCTCGAAATCCTCCATTTCTGATTGTTGCGGAGGTAGTATGGCGTCTGCATTCTTGAAATCTGTATAAGCTTGTTCCAGTTTTTCAAGCCTGTTGCTTAGATCTCTTTTTGAAAATTGTGACGAACTGTCACTAATATAGTTCGCTATGCGCGTCAATGAACCACGGGCGTGGCCACGTAGTTGTTTTGCCGTCGCTTCTTTTTCAGTCATTGTGACTGAATGGCAATTGCTGATTGAATTCACAGTTTTGTAAAATTGATGCGATGAAACCAAAGACAAGCTTCAGCACGAAATGAAAAACCACTTAGCTTTTTGGTCTTGATGCGCTGTTGCTGCGTTGATCCGCGAATTCTTTAAATAATCTCGTCGGTGCCTCCAAATTGTTTCTGTTGTTGGAAAAGGAACTCAGGCTGACGCCGTGATGACAAACAGAAAACAAGATTTAATAACAAAAGAATAAATGAAGACGCGCTTGCGTCCTGCTTGTTGACAATACAGGAGCAGGAACTATAATGCGCATGAAGCGCCGAGAGGAAGTAAACAAAAGTATCGCCCTCTGGCAGATTTGCGCGTCACATCCATGTAGGCTGAACACATACACAATACATTTCATTAGAAATATAATCTCTTAAAAGTTACAATCGCATAAATAACGTCTATGCAAACATCATGGTTTTGAAAAAACAAACTTCCTGCTTGGCCCATGAGAGGGTCGAACCCGCGACGTTCTTTTTATTAGCACGACGCTCTAACCAACTGAGCTAATGGGCCACGTTTACAAAAGTGCTAATAATTCAACTGATACAATAGGATTCAATGAAAATATGAACACTGAAAGTTTCAACTCTATAAAAAAATAACTATGCAGATTTTCCGATTCAAAACAAAGTAAAAGCTTGTCTTATGAGGGATCGAACACGCGACCTTCGCATTTTTAACAAACCGCAATAACCAACTGAGCTAATTGGTCCCGTATGCCCTAACGTCGTAAATATAATCCCATCTCATACAATACATTTCATTAAACATATGAACACTAAAAAGTTTCAAGTCCTTAAAATAAGCCTATGCAGAAATTACGATTTCAAAAAAGAAATTTCTTGTTGGCCCATGAGGGGATCGAACCCGCGACCTTCGCGTTATTAGCACGACGCTCTAACCAACTGAGCTAATGGGCCACGCTTACAAAAGTGCTAATAATTCAACTGATACAATAGGATTCAATGAAAATATGAACACTGAAAGTTTCAACTCTATAAAAAAATAACTATGCAGATTTTCCAATTCAAAACAAAGTAAAAGCTTGTCTTATGAGGATCGAACACGCGACCTTCGCAATTTTAACAAAACGCAATAACCAACTGAGCTAATTGGTCCCGTATGCCCTAACGTCGTAAATATAATCCCATCTCATACAATACATTTCATTAAAAATATGAACACTAAAAAGTTTCAAGTCCTTAGAAGAAGTCTATGCAGACATTACGATTTGAAATAAGAAATTATATGCTTGGCCCATGAGGGGATCGAACCCGCGACCTTCGCGTTATTAGCACGACGCTCTAACCAACTGAGCTAATGGGCCACGCTTACAAAAGTGCTAATAATTCAACTGATACAATAGGCTTCAATGAAAATATGAACACTGAAATTTTCAACTCTATAAAAAAAGAACTATGCAGATGTTCCGTTTCAAAACAAAGTAAAAGCTTGTCCTATGAGGGATCTAACACGCGACCTTCGCATTTTTAACAAATTGCACTGACCAACTGAGCTATTTGGCCCCATATTCCCTACCGTCGTAAATATTATCTCATCTCATACAATACATTTCATTATAAATATAATCTCTTAAAAGTTACAATCGCATAAATAACGTCTATGCAAACATCATTGTTTTGAAAAAACAATCTATCTGCTTGGCCCATGAGGGGACCGAACCCGCGACCTTCGCGTTATTAGCACGACGCTCTAACCAACTGAGCTAATGGGCCACGTTTACTAATGTGCTAAAAATTCAACTGATACAATAGGCTTCAATGAAAATATGAACACTGAAATTTTCAACTCTATAAAAAAAGAACTATGCAGATTTTCCGATTCAAAACAAAGTAAAAGCTTGTCTTATGAGTGATCGAACACGCGACCTTCGCATTTTTAACAAAACGCACTAACCAACTGAGCTATTTGGTCCCGTATGCCCTAACGTCGTAAATATAATCCCATCTCATACACAATACATTTCATTAGAAATATAATCTCTTAAAAGTTACAATCGCATAAATAACGTCTATGCAAACATCATGGTTTTGAAAAAACAACCTACCTGCTTGGCCCATGAGAGGGTCGAACCCGCGACGTTCTTTTTATTAGCACGACGCTATAACCAACTGAGCTAATGGGCCACGTTTACAAAAGTGCTAATAATTCAACTGATACAATAGGATTCAATGAAAATATGAACACTGAAAGTTTCAACTCTATAAAAAAATAACTATGCAGATTTTCCGATTCAAAACAAACTAAAAGCTTGTCTTATGAGGGATCGAACACGCGACCTTCGCATTTTTAACAAACCGCAATAACCAACTGAGCTAATTGGTCCCGTATGCCCTAACGTCGTAAATATAATCCCCATCTCATACAATACATTTCATTAAACATATGAACACTAAAAAGTTTCAAGTCCTTAAAATAAGCCTATGCAGAAATTACGATTTCAAAAAAGAAATTTCTTGTTGGCCCATGAGGGGATCGAACCCGCGACCTTCGCGTTATTAGCACGACGCTCTAACCAACTGAGCTAATGGGCCACGCTTACAAAAGTGCTAATAATTCAACTGATACAATAGGATTCAATGAAAATATGAACACTGAAAGTTTCAACTCTATAAAAAAATAACTATGCAGATTTTCCGATTCAAAACAAAGTAAAAGCTTGTCTTATAAGGGATCGAACACGCGACCTTCGCAATTTTAACAAAACGCAATAACCAACTGAGCTAATTGGTCCCGTATGCCCTAACGTCGTAAATATAATCCCATCTCATACAATACATTTCATTAAAAATATGAACACTAAAAAGTTTCAAGTCCTTAGAAGAAGTCTATGCAGACATTACGATTTGAAATAAGAAATTATATGCTTGGCCCATGAGGGGATCGAACCCGCGACCTTCGCGTTATTAGCACGACGCTCAAACCAACTGAGCTAATGGGCCACGCTTACAAAAGTGCTAATAATTCAACTGATACAATAGGCTTCAATGAAAATATGAACACTGAAATTTTCAACTCTATAAAAAAAGAACTATGCAGATGTTCCGTTTCAAAACAAAGTAAAAGCTTGTCCTATGAGGGATCTAACACGCGACCTTCGCATTTTTAACAAATTGCACTGACCAACTGAGCTATTTGGCCCCATATTCCCTACCGTCGTAAATATTATCTCATCTCATACAATACATTTCATTAGAAATATAATCTCTTAAAAGTTACAATCGCATAAAACACGTCTATGCAAACTTCATGGTTTTGAAAAAACAAACTACCTGCTTGGCCCATGAGGGTATCGAACCCGCGACCTTCGCGTTATTAGCACGACGCTCTAACCAACTGAGCTAATGGGCCACGCTTACAAAAGTGCTAATAATTCAACTGATACAATAGGCTTCAATGAAAATATGAACACTGAAATTTTCAACTCTATAAAAAAAGAACTATGCAGATGTTCCGTTTCAAAACAAAGTAAAAGCTTGTCCTATGAGGGATCTAACACGCGACCTTCGCATTTTTAACAAATTGCACTGACCAACTGAGCTAATTGGTCCCGTATGCCCTAACGTCGTAAATATTATCTCATCTCATACAATACATTTCATTATAAATATAATCTCTTAAAAGTTACAATCGCATAAATAACGTCTATGCAAACATCATGGTTTTGAAAAAACAAACTTCCTGCTTGGCCCATGAGAGGGTCGAACCCGCGACGTTCTTTTTATTAGCACGACGCTCTAACCAACTGAGCTAATGGGCCACGTTTACAAAAGTGCTAATAATTCAACTGATACAATAGGATTCAATGAAAATATGAACACTGAAAGTTTCAACTCTATAAAAAAATAACTATGCAGATTTTCCGATTCAAAACAAAGTAAAAGCTTGTCTTATGAGGGATCGAACACGCGACCTTCGCATTTTTAACAAACCGCAATAACCAACTGAGCTAATTGGTCCCGTATGCCCTAACGTCGTAAATATAATCCCATCTCATACAATACATTTCATTAAACATATGAACACTAAAAAGTTTCAAGTCCTTAAAATAAGCCTATGCAGAAATTACGATTTCAAAAAAGAAATTTCTTGTTGGCCCATGAGGGGATCGAACCCGCGACCTTCGCGTTATTAGCACGACGCTCTAACCAACTGAGCTAATGGGCCACGCTTACAAAAGTGCTAATAATTCAACTGATACAATAGGATTCAATGAAAATATGAACACTGAAAGTTTCAACTCTATAAAAAAATAACTATGCAGATTTTCCAATTCAAAACAAAGTAAAAGCTTGTCTTATGAGGATCGAACACGCGACCTTCGCAATTTTAACAAAACGCAATAACCAACTGAGCTAATTGGTCCCGTATGCCCTAACGTCGTAAATATAATCCCATCTCATACAATACATTTCATTAAAAATATGAACACTAAAAAGTTTCAAGTCCTTAGAAGAAGTCTATGCAGACATTACGATTTGAAATAAGAAATTATATGCTTGGCCCATGAGGGGATCGAACCCGCGACCTTCGCGTTATTAGCACGACGCTCTAACCAACTGAGCTAATGGGCCACGCTTACAAAAGTGCTAATAATTCAACTGATACAATAGGCTTCAATGAAAATATGAACACTGAAATTTTCAACTCTATAAAAAAAGAACTATGCAGATGTTCCGTTTCAAAACAAAGTAAAAGCTTGTCCTATGAGGGATCTAACACGCGACCTTCGCATTTTTAACAAATTGCACTGACCAACTGAGCTATTTGGCCCCATATTCCCTACCGTCGTAAATATTATCTCATCTCATACAATACATTTCATTATAAATATAATCTCTTAAAAGTTACAATCGCATAAATAACGTCTATGCAAACATCATTGTTTTGAAAAAACAATCTATCTGCTTGGCCCATGAGGGGACCGAACCCGCGACCTTCGCGTTATTAGCACGACGCTCTAACCAACTGAGCTAATGGGCCACGTTTACTAATGTGCTAAAAATTCAACTGATACAATAGGCTTCAATGAAAATATGAACACTGAAATTTTCAACTCTATAAAAAAAGAACTATGCAGATTTTCCGATTCAAAACAAAGTAAAAGCTTGTCTTATGAGTGATCGAACACGCGACCTTCGCATTTTTAACAAAACGCACTAACCAACTGAGCTATTTGGTCCCGTATGCCCTAACGTCGTAAATATAATCCCATCTCATACACAATACATTTCATTAGAAATATAATCTCTTAAAAGTTACAATCGCATAAATAACGTCTATGCAAACATCATGGTTTTGAAAAAACAACCTACCTGCTTGGCCCATGAGAGGGTCGAACCCGCGACGTTCTTTTTATTAGCACGACGCTATAACCAACTGAGCTAATGGGCCACGTTTACAAAAGTGCTAATAATTCAACTGATACAATAGGATTCAATGAAAATATGAACACTGAAAGTTTCAACTCTATAAAAAAATAACTATGCAGATTTTCCGATTCAAAACAAACTAAAAGCTTGTCTTATGAGGGATCGAACACGCGACCTTCGCATTTTTAACAAACCGCAATAACCAACTGAGCTAATTGGTCCCGTATGCCCTAACGTCGTAAATATAATCCCCATCTCATACAATACATTTCATTAAACATATGAACACTAAAAAGTTTCAAGTCCTTAAAATAAGCCTATGCAGAAATTACGATTTCAAAAAAGAAATTTCTTGTTGGCCCATGAGGGGATCGAACCCGCGACCTTCGCGTTATTAGCACGACGCTCTAACCAACTGAGCTAATGGGCCACGCTTACAAAAGTGCTAATAATTCAACTGATACAATAGGATTCAATGAAAATATGAACACTGAAAGTTTCAACTCTATAAAAAAATAACTATGCAGATTTTCCGATTCAAAACAAAGTAAAAGCTTGTCTTATAAGGGATCGAACACGCGACCTTCGCAATTTTAACAAAACGCAATAACCAACTGAGCTAATTGGTCCCGTATGCCCTAACGTCGTAAATATAATCCCATCTCATACAATACATTTCATTAAAAATATGAACACTAAAAAGTTTCAAGTCCTTAGAAGAAGTCTATGCAGACATTACGATTTGAAATAAGAAATTATATGCTTGGCCCATGAGGGGATCGAACCCGCGACCTTCGCGTTATTAGCACGACGCTCAAACCAACTGAGCTAATGGGCCACGCTTACAAAAGTGCTAATAATTCAACTGATACAATAGGCTTCAATGAAAATATGAACACTGAAATTTTCAACTCTATAAAAAAAGAACTATGCAGATGTTCCGTTTCAAAACAAAGTAAAAGCTTGTCCTATGAGGGATCTAACACGCGACCTTCGCATTTTTAACAAATTGCACTGACCAACTGAGCTATTTGGCCCCATATTCCCTACCGTCGTAAATATTATCTCATCTCATACAATACATTTCATTAGAAATATAATCTCTTAAAAGTTACAATCGCATAAAACACGTCTATGCAAACTTCATGGTTTTGAAAAAACAAACTACCTGCTTGGCCCATGAGGGTATCGAACCCGCGACCTTCGCGTTATTAGCACGACGCTCTAACCAACTGAGCTAATGGGCCACGCTTACAAAAGTGCTAATAATTCAACTGATACAATAGGCTTCAATGAAAATATGAACACTGAAATTTTCAACTCTATAAAAAAAGAACTATGCAGATGTTCCGTTTCAAAACAAAGTAAAAGCTTGTCCTATGAGGGATCTAACACGCGACCTTCGCATTTTTAACAAATTGCACTGACCAACTGAGCTAATTGGTCCCGTATGCCCTAACGTCGTAAATATTATCTCATCTCATACAATACATTTCATTATAAATATAATCTCTTAAAAGTTACAATCGCATAAATAACGTCTATGCAAACATCATGGTTTTGAAAAAACAAGCTATCTGCTTGGCCCATGAGGGGACCGAACCCGCGACCTTCGCGTTATTAGCACGACGCTCTAACCAAGTGAGCTAATGGGCCACGTTTACTAATGTGCTAAAAATTCAACTGATACAATAGGCTTCAATGAAAATATGAACACTGAAATTTTCAACTCTATAAAAAAAGAACTATGCAGATGTTCCGTTTCAAAACAAAGTAAAAGCTTGTCCTATGAGGGATCTAACACGCGACCTTCGCATTTTTAACAAATTGCACTGACCAACTGCGCTATTTGGCCCCATATTCCCTACCGTCGTAAATATTATCTCATCTCATACACAATACATTTCATTAGAAATATAATCTCTTAAAAGTTACAATCGCATAAAACACGTCTATGCAAACATCATGGTTTTGAAAAAACAAACTACCTGCTTGGCCCATGAGGGTATCGAACCCGCGACATTCGCGTTATTAGCACGACGCTCTAACCAACTGAGCTAATGGGCCACGCTTACAAAAGTGCTAATAATTCAACTGATACAACAGGATTCAATGAAAATATGAACACTGAAAGTTTCAACTCTATAAAAAAATATTTATGCAGATTTTCCGATTCAAAACAAAGTAAAAGCTCGTCTTATGAGGGATCGAACACGCGACCTTCGCATTTTTAACAAAACGCACTAACCAACTGAGCTAATTGGTCCCGTATGCCCTAACGTCGTAAATATAATCCCATCTCATACAATACATTTCATTAAACATATGAACACTAAAAGGTTTCAAGTCCTTAAAATAAGCCTATGCAGAAATTACGATTTGAAATAAGAAATTATTTGCTTGGCCTATGAGGGGATCGAACCCGCGAACTTCGCGTTATTAGCACGACGCTCTAACCAACTGAGCTAATGGGCCGCGTTTACTAATGTGCTAAAAATTCAACTGATACAATAGGCTTCAATGAAAACATGAACACTGAAATTTTCAACTCTATAAAAAAAGAACTATGCAGATGTTCCGTTTCAAAACAAAGTAAAAGCTTGTCCTATGAGGGATCTAACACGCGACCTTCGCAATTTTAACAAATTGCATTGACCAACTGAGCTATTTGGCCCCATATTCCCTACCGTCGTAAATATTATCTCATCTCATACACAATACATTTCATTAGAAATATAATCTCTTAAATGTTACAATCGCATATATAACGTCTATGCAAACATCATGGTTTTGAAAAAACAAACTATCTGCTTGGCCCATGAGGGGATCGAAACCGCGACCTTCGCGTTAGTAGCACGACGCTCTAACCAACTGAGCTAATGGGCCACGTTTACTAATGTGCTAAAAATTCAACTGATACAATAGGCTTCAATGAAAACATGAACACTCTGAAAGTTTCAACTCTATAAAAAAATAACTATGCAGATTTTCCGATTCAAAACAAAGTAAAAGCTTGTCTTATGAGGGATCGAACACGCGACCTTCGCATTTTTAACAAAACGCACTAATCAACTGAGCTATTTGGTCCCGTATGCCCTAACGTCGTAAATATAATACCATCTCATACACAATACATTTCATTAGAAATATAATCTCTTAAAAGTTACAATCGCATAAATAACGTCTATGCAAACATCATGGTTTTGAAAAAACAAACTATCTGCTTGGCCCATGAGGGGATCGAACCCGCGACCTTCGCGTTATTAGCACGACGCTCTAACCAACTGAGCTAATGGGCCACTCTTACAAAAGTGCTAATAATTCAACTGATACAATAGGATTCAATGAAAATATGAACACTCTGAAAGTTTCAACTCTATAAAAAAATAACTATGCAGATTTTCCGATTCAAAACAAAGTAAAAGCTTGTCTTATGAGGGATCGAACACGCGACCTTCGCATTTTTAACAAAACGCAATAACCAACTGAGCTAATTGGTCCCGTATGCCCTAACGTCGTAAATATAATCCCATCTCATACAATACATTTCATTAAACATATGAACACTAAAAAGTTTCAAGTCCTTAAAATAAGCCTATGCAGAAATTACGATTTCAAAAAAGAAATTTCTTGTTGGCCCATGAGGGTATCGAACCCGCGACCTTCGCGTTATTAGCACGACGCTCTAACCAACTGAGCTAATGGGCCACGCTTACAAAAGTGCTAATAATTCAACTGATACAATAGGCTTCAATGAAAATATGAACACTGAAATTTTCAACTCTATAAAAAAAGAACTATGCAGATGTTCCGTTTCAAAACAAAGTAAAAGCTTGTCCTATGAGGGATCTAACACGCGACCTTCGCATTTTTAACAAATTGCACTGACCAACTGAGCTATTTGGCCCCATATTCCCTACCGTCGTAAATATTATCTCATCTCATACAATACATTTCATTATAAATATAATCTCTTAAAAGTTACAATCGCATAAATAACGTCTATGCAAACATCATGGTTTTGAAAAAACAAACTATCTGCTTGGCCCATGAGGGGACCGAACCCGCGACCTTCGCATTATTAGCACGACGCTCTAACCAACTGAGCTAAAGGGCCACGCTTACAAAAGTGCTAATAATTCAACTGATACAACAGGATTCAATGAAAATATGAACACTGAAAGTTTCAACTCTATAAAAAAATAACTATGCAGATTTTCCGATTCAAAACAAAGTAAAAGCTTGTCTTATGAGGGATCGAACACGCGACCTTCGCATTTTTAACAAAACGCAATAACCAACTGAGCTAATTGGTCCCGTATGCCCTAACGTCGTAAATATAATCCCATCTCATACAATACATTTCATTAAACATATGAACAATAAAAAGTTTCAAGTCCTTAAAATAAGCCTATGCAGATATTACGATTTCAAAAAAGAAATTTCTTGTTGGCCCATGAGTGGATCGAATCCGCGACCTTCGCGTTATTAGCACGATGCTCTAACCAACTGAGCTAATGGGCCACGCTTGCAAAAGTGCTAATAATTCAACTGATACAATAGGCTTCAATGAAAATATGAACACTGAAATTTTCAACTCTATAAAAAAAGAACTATGCAGATGTTCCGTTTCAAAACAAAGTAAAAGCTTGTCCTATGAGGGATCTAACACGCGACCTTCGCATTTTTAACAAATTGCACTGACCAACTGAGCTATTTGGCCCCATATTCCCTACCGTCGTAAATATTATCTCATCTCATACAATACATTTCATTATAAATATAATCTCTTAAAAGTTACAATCGCATAAATAACGTCTATGCAAACATCATGGTTTTGAAAAAACAAACTATCTGCTTGGCCCATGAGGGGACCGAACCCGCGACCTTCGCGTTATTAGCACGACGCTCTAACCAACTGAGCTAAAGGGCCACGCTTACAAAAGTGCTAATAATTCAACTGATACAACAGGTTTCAATGAAAATATGAACACTGAAAGTTTCAACTCTATAAAAAAATAACTATGCAGATTTTCCGATTCAAAACAAAGTAAAAGCTTGTCTTATGAGGGATCGAACACGCGACCTTCGCATTTTTAACAAAACGCAATAACCAACTGAGCTAATTGGTCCCGTATGCCCTAACGTCGTAAATATAATCCCATCTCATACAATACATTTCATTAAACATATGAACAATAAAAAGTTTCAAGTCCTTAAAATAAGCCTATGCAGATATTACGATTTCAAAAAAGAAATTTCTTGTTGGCCCATGAGTGGATCGAATCCGCGACCTTCGCGTTATTAGCACGACGCTCTAACCAACTGAGCTAATGGGCCACGCTTGCAAAAGTGCTAATAATTCAACTGATACAATAGGCTTCAATGAAAATATGAACACTGAAATTTTCAACTCTATAAAAAAAGAACTATGCAGATGTTCCGTTTCAAAACAAAGTAAAAGCTTGTCCTATGAGGGATCTAACACGCGACCTTCGCATTTTTAACAAATTGCACTGACCAACTGAGCTATTTGGCCCCGTATTCCCTAACGTCGTAAATATTATCTCATCTCATACAATACATTTCATTAGAAATATAATCTCTTAAAAGTTACAATCGCATAAATAACGTCTATGCAAACATCATGGTTTTGAAAAAACAAACTATCTGCTTGGCCTATGAGGGGATCGAAACCGCGAACTTCGCGTTATTAGCACGACGCTCTAACCAACTGAGCTAATGGGCCGCGTTTACTAATGTGCTAAAAATTCAACTGATACAATAGGCTTCAATGAAAACATGAACACTGAAATTTTCAACTCTATAAAAAAAGAACTATGCAGATGTTCCGTTTCAAAACAAAGTAAAAGCTTGTCCTATGAGGGATCTAACACGCGACCTTCGCATTTTTAACAAATTGCATTGACCAACTGAGCTATTTGGCCCCATATTCCCTACCGTCGTAAATATTATCTCATCTCATACAATACATTTCATTAGAAATATAATCTCTTAAAAGTTACAATCGCATAAATAACGTCTATGCAAACATCATGGTTTTGAAAAAACAAACTATCTGCTTGGCCCATGAGGGGATCGAACCCGCGACCTTCGCGTTATTAGCACGACCCTCTAACCAACTGAGCTAATGGGCCACTCTTACAAAAGTGCTAATAATTCAACTGATACAATAGGATTCAATGAAAATATGAACACTGAAAGTTTCAACTCTATAAAAAAATAACTATGCAGATTTTCCGATTCAAAACAAAGTAAAAGCTTGTCTTATGAGGGATCGAACACGCGACCTTCGCATTTTTAACAAAACGCAATAACCAACTGAGCTAATTGGTCCCGTATGCCCTAACGTCGTAAATATAATCCCATCTCATACAATACATTTCATTAAACATATGAACACTAAAAAGTTTCAAGTCCTTAAAATAAGCCTATGCAGAAATTACGATTTCAAAAAAGAAATTTCTTGTTGGCCCATGAGGGTATCGAACCCGCGACCTTCGCGTTATTAGCACGACGCTCTAACCAACTGAGCTAATGGGCCACGCTTACAAAAGTGCTAATAATTCAACTGATACAATAGGCTTCAATGAAAATATGAACACTGAAATTTTCAACTCTATAAAAAAAGAACTATGCAGATGTTCCGTTTCAAAACAAAGTAAAAGCTTGTCCTATGAGGGATCTAACACGCGACCTTCGCATTTTTAACAAATTGCACTGACCAACTGAGCTATTTGGCCCCATATTCCCTACCGTCGTAAATATTATCTCATCTCATACAATACATTTCATTATAAATATAATCTCTTAAAAGTTACAATCGCATAAATAACGTCTATGCAAACATCATGGTTTTGAAAAAACAAACTATCTGCTTGGCCTATGAGGGGATCGAAACCGCGAACTTCGCGTTATTAGCACGACGCTCTAACCAACTGAGCTAATGGGCCGCGTTTACTAAGGTGCTAAAAATTCAACTGATACAATAGGCTTCAATGAAAACATGAACACTGAAATTTTCAACTCTATAAAAAAAGAACTATGCAGATGTTCCGTTTCAAAACAAAGTAAAAGCTTGTCCTATGAGGGATCTAACACGCGACCTTCGCATTTTTAACAAATTGCATTGACCAACTGAGCTATTTGGCCCCATATTCCCTACCGTCGTAAATATTATCTCATCTCATACACACAATACATTTCATTAGAAATATAATCTCTTAAAAGTTACAATCGCATAAATAACGTCTATGCAAACATCATGGTTTTGAAAAAACGAACTATCTGCTTGGCCCATGAGGGGATCGAACCCGCGACCTTCGCGTTATTAGCACGACCCTCTAACCAACTGAGCTAATGGGCCACTCTTACAAAAGTGCTAATAATTCAACTGATACAATAGGATTCAATGAAAATATGAACACTGAAAGTTTCAACTCTATAAAAAAATAACTATGCAGATTTTCCGATTCAAAACAAAGTAAAAGCTTGTCTTATGAGGGATCGAACACGCGACCTTCGCATTTTTAACAAAACGCAATAACCAACTGAGCTAATTGGTCCCGTATGCCCTAACGTCGTAAATATAATCCCATCTCATACAATACATTTCATTAAACATATGAACACTAAAAAGTTTCAAGTCCTTAAAATAAGCCTATGCAGAAATTACGATTTCAAAAAAGAAATTTCTTGTTGGCCCATGAGGGTATCGAACCCGCGACCTTCGCGTTATTAGCACGACGCTCTAACCAACTGAGATAATGGGCCACGCTTACAAAAGTGCTAATAATTCAACTGATACAATAGGCTTCAATGAAAATATGAACACTGAAATTTTCAACTCTATAAAAAAAGAACTATGCAGATGTTCCGTTTCAAAACAAAGTAAAAGCTTGTCCTATGAGGGATCTAACACGCGACCTTCGCATTTTTAACAAATTGCACTGACCAACTGAGCTATTTGGCCCCATATTCCCTACCGTCGTAAATATTATCTCATCTCATACACAATACATTTCATTATAAATATAATCTCTTAAAAGTTACAATCGCATAAATAACGTCTATGCAAACATCATGGTTTTGAAAAAACAAACGATCTGCTTGGCCCATGAGGGGACCGAACCCGCGACCTTCGCGTTATTAGCACGACGCTCTAACCAACTGAGCTAAAGGGCCACGCTTACAAAAGTGCTAATAATTCAACTGATACAACAGGTTTCAATGAAAATATGAACACTGAAAGTTTCAACTCTATAAAAAAATAACTATGCAGATTTTCCGATTCAAAACAAAGTAAAAGCTTGTCTTATGAGGGATCGAACACGCGACCTTCGCATTTTTAACAAAACGCAATAACCAACTGAGCTAATTGGTCCCGTATGCCCTAACGTCGTAAATATAATCCCATCTCATACAATACATTTCATTAAACATATGAACAATAAAAAGTTTCAAGTCCTTAAAATAAGCCTATGCAGATATTACGATTTCAAAAAAGAAATTTCTTGTTGGCCCATGAGTGGATCGAATCCGCGACCTTCGCGTTATTAGCACGATGCTCTAACCAACTGAGCTAATGGGCCACGCTTGCAAAAGTGCTAATAATTCAACTGATACAATAGGCTTCAATGAAAATATGAACACTGAAATTTTCAACTCTATAAAAAAAGAACTATGCAGATGTTCCGTTTCAAAACAAAGTAAAAGCTTGTCCTATGAGGGATCTAACACGCGACCTTCGCATTTTTAACAAATTGCACTGACCAACTGAGCTATTTGGCCCCGTATTCCCTAACGTCGTAAATATTATCTCATCTCATACAATACATTTCATTAGAAATATAATCTCTTAAAAGTTACAATCGCATAAATAACGTCTATGCAAACATTATGGTTTTGAAAAAACAAACTATCTGCTTGGCCTATGAGGGGATCGAACCCGCGAACTTCGCGTTATTAGCACGACGCTCTAACCAACTGAGCTAATGGGCCGCGTTTACTAATGTGCTAAAAATTCAACTGATACAATAGGCTTCAATGAAAACATGAACACTGAAATTTTCAACTCTATAAAAAAAGAACTATGCAGATGTTCCGTTTCAAAACAAAGTAAAAGCTTGTCCTATGAGGGATCTAACACGCGACCTTCGCATTTTTAACAAATTGCACTGACCAACTGAGCTATTTGGCCCCGTATTCCCTAACGTCGTAAATATTATCTCATCTCATACAATACATTTCATTAGAAATATAATCTCTTAAAAGTTACAATCGCATAAATAACGTCTATGCAAACATCATGGTTTTGAAAAAACAAACTATCTGCTTGGCCTATGAGGGTATCGAACCCGCGAACTTCGCGTTATTAGCACGACGCTCTAACCAACTGAGCTAATGGGCCGCGTTTACTAATGTGCTAAAAATTCAACTGATACAACAGGATTCAATGAAAATATGAACACTGAAAGTTTCAACTCTATAAAAAAATAACTATGCAGATTTTCCGATTCAAAACAAAGTAAAAGCTTGTCTTATGAGGGATCGAACACGCGACCTTCGCATTTTTAACAAAACGCAATAACCAACTGAGCTAATTGGTCCCGTATGCCCTAACGTCGTAAATATAATCCCATCTCATACAATACATTTCATTAAACATATGAACAATAAAAAGTTTCAAGTCCTTAAAATAAGCCTATGCAGATATTACGATTTCAAAAAAGAAATTTCTTGTTGGCCCATGAGTGGATCGAATCCGCGACCTTCGCGTTATTAGCACGATGCTCTAACCAACTGAGCTAATGGGCCACGCTTGCAAAAGTGCTAATAATTCAACTGATACAATAGGCTTCAATGAAAATATGAACACTGAAATTTTCAACTCTATAAAAAAAGAACTATGCAGATGTTCCGTTTCAAAACAAAGTAAAAGCTTGTCCTATGAGGGATCTAACACGCGACCTTCGCATTTTTAACAAATTGCACTGACCAACTGAGCTATTTGGCCCCGTATTCCCTAACGTCGTAAATATTATCTCATCTCATACAATACATTTCATTAGAAATATAATCTCTTAAAAGTTACAATCGCATAAATAACGTCTATGCAAACATCATGGTTTTGAAAAAACAAACTATCTGCTTGGCCTATGAGGGGATCGAAACCGCGAACTTCGCGTTATTAGCACGACGCTCTAACCAACTGAGCTAATGGGCCGCGTTTACTAATGTGCTAAAAATTCAACTGATACAATAGGCTTCAATGAAAACATGAACACTGAAATTTTCAACTCTATAAAAAAAGAACTATGCAGATGTTCCGTTTCAAAACAAAGTAAAAGCTTGTCCTATGAGGGATCTAACACGCGACCTTCGCATTTTTAACAAATTGCATTGACCAACTGAGCTATTTGGCCCCATATTCCCTACCGTCGTAAATATTATCTCATCTCATACAATACATTTCATTAGAAATATAATCTCTTAAAAGTTACAATCGCATAAATAACGTCTATGCAAACATCATGGTTTTGAAAAAACAAACTATCTGCTTGGCCCATGAGGGGATCGAACCCGCGACCTTCGCGTTATTAGCACGACCCTCTAACCAACTGAGCTAATGGGCCACTCTTACAAAAGTGCTAATAATTCAACTGATACAATAGGATTCAATGAAAATATGAACACTGAAAGTTTCAACTCTATAAAAAAATAACTATGCAGATTTTCCGATTCAAAACAAAGTAAAAGCTTGTCTTATGAGGGATCGAACACGCGACCTTCGCATTTTTAACAAAACGCAATAACCAACTGAGCTAATTGGTCCCGTATGCCCTAACGTCGTAAATATAATCCCATCTCATACAATACATTTCATTAAACATATGAACACTAAAAAGTTTCAAGTCCTTAAAATAAGCCTATGCAGAAATTACGATTTCAAAAAAGAAATTTCTTGTTGGCCCATGAGGGTATCGAACCCGCGACCTTCGCGTTATTAGCACGACGCTCTAACCAACTGAGCTAATGGGCCACGCTTACAAAAGTGCTAATAATTCAACTGATACAATAGGCTTCAATGAAAATATGAACACTGAAATTTTCAACTCTATAAAAAAAGAACTATGCAGATGTTCCGTTTCAAAACAAAGTAAAAGCTTGTCCTATGAGGGATCTAACACGCGACCTTCGCATTTTTAACAAATTGCACTGACCAACTGAGCTATTTGGCCCCATATTCCCTACCGTCGTAAATATTATCTCATCTCATACAATACATTTCATTATAAATATAATCTCTTAAAAGTTACAATCGCATAAATAACGTCTATGCAAACATCATGGTTTTGAAAAAACAAACTATCTGCTTGGCCCATGAGGGGACCGAACCCGCGACCTTCGCGTTATTAGCACGACGCTCTAACCAACTGAGCTAAAGGGCCACGCTTACAAAAGTGCTAATAATTCAACTGATACAACAGGTTTCAATGAAAATATGAACACTGAAAGTTTCAACTCTATAAAAAAATAACTATGCAGATTTTCCGATTCAAAACAAAGTAAAAGCTTGTCTTATGAGGGATCGAACACGCGACCTTCGCATTTTTAACAAATTGCACTGACCAACTGAGCTATTTGGCCCCGTATTCCCTAACGTCGTAAATATTATCTCATCTCATACAATACATTTCATTAGAAATATAATCTCTTAAAAGTTACAATCGCATAAATAACGTCTATGCAAACATCATGGTTTTGAAAAAACAAACTATCTGCTTGGCCTATGAGGGGATCGAAACCGCGAACTTCGCGTTATTAGCACGACGCTCTAACCAACTGAGCTAATGGGCCGCGTTTACTAAGGTGCTAAAAATTCAACTGATACAATAGGCTTCAATGAAAACATGAACACTGAAATTTTCAACTCTATAAAAAAAGAACTATGCAGATGTTCCGTTTCAAAACAAAGTAAAAGCTTGTCCTATGAGGGATCTAACACGCGACCTTCGCATTTTTAACAAATTGCATTGACCAACTGAGCTATTTGGCCCCATATTCCCTACCGTCGTAAATATTATCTCATCTCATACACACAATACATTTCATTAGAAATATAATCTCTTAAAAGTTACAATCGCATAAATAACGTCTATGCAAACATCATGGTTTTGAAAAAACAAACTATCTGCTTGGCCCATGAGGGGATCGAACCCGCGACCTTCGCGTTATTAGCACGACCCTCTAACCAACTGAGCTAATGGGCCACTCTTACAAAAGTGCTAATAATTCAACTGATACAATAGGATTCAATGAAAATATGAACACTGAAAGTTTCAACTCTATAAAAAAATAACTATGCAGATTTTCCGATTCAAAACAAAGTAAAAGCTTGTCTTATGAGGGATCGAACACGCGACCTTCGCATTTTTAACAAAACGCAATAACCAACTGAGCTAATTGGTCCCGTATGCCCTAACGTCGTAAATATAATCCCATCTCATACAATACATTTCATTAAACATATGAACACTAAAAAGTTTCCAGTCCTTAAAATAAGCCTATGCAGAAATTACGATTTCAAAAAAGAAATTTCTTGTTGGCCCATGAGGGTATCGAACCCGCGACCTTCGCGTTATTAGCACGACGCTCTAACCAACTGAGCTA
This sequence comes from Metellina segmentata, assembly GCA_947359465.1. Lineage (NCBI taxonomy): Eukaryota > Metazoa > Arthropoda > Arachnida > Araneae > Tetragnathidae > Metellina > Metellina segmentata. Next base: position 59,239,163 of record OX375884.1, on the reverse strand, counting down.
ATGGGCCACGCTTACAAAAGTGCTAATAATTCAACTGATACAATAGGCTTCAATGAAAATATGAACACTGAAATTTTCAACTCTATAAAAAAAGAACTATGCAGATGTTCCGTTTCAAAACAAAGTAAAAGCTTGTCCTATGAGGGATCTAACACGCGACCTTCGCATTTTTAACAAATTGCACTGACCAACTGAGCTATTTGGCCCCATATTCCCTACCGTCGTAAATATTATCTCATCTCATACACAATACATTTCATTATAAATATAATCTCTTAAAAGTTACAATCGCATAAATAACGTCTATGCAAACATCATGGTTTTGAAAAAACAAACTATCTGCTTGGCCCATGAGGGGACCGAACCCGCGACCTTCGCGTTATTAGCACGACGCTCTAACCAACTGAGCTAAAGGGCCACGCTTACAAAAGTGCTAATAATTCAACTGATACAACAGGTTTCAATGAAAATATGAACACTGAAAGTTTCAACTCTATAAAAAAATAACTATGCAGATTTTCCGATTCAAAACAAAGTAAAAGCTTGTCTTATGAGGGATCGAACACGCGACCTTCGCATTTTTAACAAAACGCAATAACCAACTGAGCTAATTGGTCCCGTATGCCCTAACGTCGTAAATATAATCCCATCTCATACAATACATTTCATTAAACATATGAACAATAAAAAGTTTCAAGTCCTTAAAATAAGCCTATGCAGATATTACGATTTCAAAAAAGAAATTTCTTGTTGGCCCATGAGTGGATCGAATCCGCGACCTTCGCGTTATTAGCACGATGCTCTAACCAACTGAGCTAATGGGCCACGCTTGCAAAAGTGCTAATAATTCAACTGATACAATAGGCTTCAATGAAAATATGAACACTGAAATTTTCAACTCTATAAAAAAAGAACTATGCAGATGTTCCGTTTCAAAACAAAGTAAAAGCTTGTCCTATGAGGGATCTAACACGCGACCTTCGCATTTTTAACAAATTGCACTGACCAACTGAGCTATTTGGCCCCGTATTCCCTAACGTCGTAAATATTATCTCATCTCATACAATACATTTCATTAGAAATATAATCTCTTAAAAGTTACAATCGCATAAATAACGTCTATGCAAACATTATGGTTTTGAAAAAACAAACTATCTGCTTGGCCTATGAGGGGATCGAACCCGCGAACTTCGCGTTATTAGCACGACGCTCTAACCAACTGAGCTAATGGGCCGCGTTTACTAATGTGCTAAAAATTCAACTGATACAATAGGCTTCAATGAAAACATGAACACTGAAATTTTCAACTCTATAAAAAAAGAACTATGCAGATGTTCCGTTTCAAAACAAAGTAAAAGCTTGTCCTATGAGGGATCTAACACGCGACCTTCGCATTTTTAACAAATTGCACTGACCAACTGAGCTATTTGGCCCCGTATTCCCTAACGTCGTAAATATTATCTCATCTCATACACAATACATTTCATTAGAAATATAATCTCTTAAAAGTTACAATCGCATAAATAACGTCTATGCAAACATCATGGTTTTGAAAAAACAAACTATCTGCTTGGCCTATGAGGGTATCGAACCCGCGAACTTCGCGTTATTAGCACGACGCTCTAACCAACTGAGCTAATGGGCCGCGTTTACTAATGTGCTAAAAATTCAACTGATACAATAGGCTTCAATGAAAACATGAACACTGAAATTTTCAACTCTATAAAAAAAGAACTATGCAGATGTTCCGTTTCAAAACAAAGTAAAAGCTTGTCCTATGAGGGATCTAACACGCGACCTTCGCATTTTTAACAAATTGCATTGACCAACTGAGCTATTTGGCCCCATATTCCCTACCGTCGTAAATATTATCTCATCTCATACACAATACATTTCATTAGAAATATAATCTCTTAAAAGTTACAATCGCATATATAACGTCTATGCAAACATCATGGTTTTGAAAAAACAAACTATCTGCTTGGCCCATGAGGGGATAGAACCCGCGACCTTCGCGTTATTAGCACGACGCTCTAACCAACTGAGCTAATAGGCCACGTTTACTAATGTGCTAAAAATTCAACTGATACAATAGGCTTCAATGAAAACATGAACACTGAAAGTTTCAACTCTATAAAAAAATAACTATGCAGATTTTCCGATTCAAAACAAAGTAAAAGCTTGTCTTATGAGGGATCGAACACGCGACCTTCGCATTTTTAACAAAACGCACTAACCAACTGAGCTATTTGGTACCGTATGCCCTAACGTCGTAAATATAATCCCATCTCATACAATACATTTCATTAAACATATATGAACACTAAAAAGTTTCAAGTCCTTAAAATAAGCCTATGCAGAAATTACGATTTCAAAAAAGAAATTTCTTGTTGGCCCATGAGTGGATCGAACCCGCGACCTTCGCTTTATTAGCACGACGCTCTAACCAACTGAGCTAATGGGCCACGCTTACAAAAGTGCTAATAATTCAACTGATACAATAGGCTTCAATGAAAATATGAACACTGAAATTTTCAACTCTATAAAAAAAGAACTATGCAGATGTTCCGTTTCAAAACAAAGTAAAAGCTTGTCCTATGAGGGATCTAACACGCGACCTTCGCATTTTTAACAAATTGCACTGACCAACTGAGCTATTTGGCCCCATATTCCCTACCGTCGTAAATATTATCTCATCTCATACAATACATTTCATTATAAATATAATCTCTTAAAAGTTACAATCGCATAAAACACGTCTATGCAAACATCATGGTTTTGAAAAAACAAACTACCTGCTTGGCCCATGAGGGTATCGAACCCGCGACATTCGAGTTATTAGCACGACGCTCTAACCAACTGAGCTAATGGGCCACGCTTACAAAAGTGCTAATAATTCAACTGATACAACAGGATTCAATGAAAATATGAACACTGAAAGTTTCAACTCTATAAAAAAAGAACTATGCAGATGTTCCGTTTCAAAACAAAGTAAAAGCTTGTCCTATGAGGGATCTAACACGCGACCTTCGCATTTTTAACAAATTGCACTGACCAACTGAGCTATTTGGCCCCATATTCCCTACCGTCGTAAATATTATCTCATCTCATACAATACATTTCATTAGAAATATAATCTCTTAAAAGTTACAATCGCATAAATAACGTCTATGCAAACATCATGGTTTTGAAAAAACAAGCTATCTGCTTGGCCCATGAGGGGACCGAACCCGCGACCTTCGCGTTATTAGCACGACGCTCTAACCAACTGAGCTAATGGGCCACGCTTACAAAAGTGCTAATAATTCAACTGATACAACAGGATTCAATGAAAATATGAACACTGAAAGTTTCAACTCTATAAAAAAAGAACTATGCAGATTTTCCGATTCAAAACAAAGTAAAAGCTTGTCTTACGAGGGATCGAACATGCGACCTTCGCATTTTTAACAAAACGCACTAACCAACTGAGCTATTTGGTCCCGTATGCCCTAACGTCGTAAATATTATCTCATCTCATACAATACATTTCATTATAAATATAATCTCTTAAAAGTTACAATCGCATAAATAACGTCTATGCAAACATCATGGTTTTGAAAAAACAAACTACCTGCTTGGCCCATGAGAGGGTCGAACCCGCGACGTTCTTTTTATTAGCACGACGCTCTAACCAACTGAGCTAATGGGCCACGTTTACAAAAGTGCTAATAATTCAACTGATACAATAGGCTTCAATGAAAATATGAACACTGAAATTTTCAACTCTATAAAAAAAGAACTATGCAGATGTTCCGTTTCAAAACAAAGTAAAAGCTTGTCCTATGAGGGATCTAACACGCGACCTTCGCATTTTTAACAAATTGCACTGACCAACTGAGCTATTTGGCCCCATATTCCCTACCGTCGTAAATATTATCTCATCTCATACAATACATTTCATTATAAATATAATCTCTTAAAAGTTACAATCGCATAAAACACGTCTATGCAAACATCATGGTTTTGAAAAAACAAACTACCTGCTTGGCCCATGAGGGTATCGAACCCGCGACATTCGAGTTATTAGCACGACGCTCTAACCAACTGAGCTAATGGGCCACGCTTACAAAAGTGCTAATAATTCAACTGATACAACAGGATTCAATGAAAATATGAACACTGCAAGTTTCAACTCTATAAAAAAATAACTATGCAGATTTTCCGATTCAAAACAAAGTAAAAGCTTGTCTTATGAGGGATCGAACACGCGACCTTCGCATTTTTAACAAAACGCAATAACCAACTGAGCTAATTGGTCCCGTATGCCCTAACGTCGTAAATATAATCCCATCTCATACAATACATTTCATTAAACATATGAACACTAAAAAGTTTCAAGTCCTTAAAATAAGCCTATGCAGAAATTACGATTTCAAAAAAGAAATTTCTTGTTGGCCCATGAGTGGATCGAACCCGCGACCTTCGCGTTATTAGCACGACGCTCTAACCAACTGAGCTAATGGGCCACGCTTACAAAAGTGCTAATAATTCAACTGATACAATAGGCTTCAATGAAAATATGAACACTGAAATTTTCAACTCTATAAAAAAAGAACTATGCAGATGTTCCGTTTCAAAACAAAGTAAAAGCTTGTCCTATGAGGGATCTAACACGCGACCTTCGCATTTTTAACAAATTGCACTGACCAACTGAGCTATTTGGCCCCATATTCCCTACCGTCGTAAATATTATCTCATCTCATACAATACATTTCATTATAAATATAATCTCTTAAAAGTTACAATCGCATAAATAACGTCTATGCAAACATCATGGTTTTGAAAAAACAAACTATCTGCTTGGCCCATGAGGGGACCGAACCCGGGACCTTCGCGTTATTAGCACGACGCTCTAACCAACTGAGCTAAAGGGCCACGCTTACAAAAGTGCTAATAATTCAACTGATACAACAGGATTCAATGAAAATATGAACACTGAAAGTTTCAACTCTATAAAAAAATAACTATGCAGATTTTCCGATTCAAAACAAAGTAAAAGCTTGTCTTATGAGGGATCGAACACGCGACCTTCGCATTTTTAACAAAACGCAATAACCAACTGAGCTAATTGGTCCCGTATGCCCTAACGTCGTAAATATAATCCCATCTCATACAATACATTTCATTAAACATATGAACAATAAAAAGTTTCAAGTCCTTAAAATAAGCCTATGCAGATATTACGATTTCAAAAAAGAAATTTCTTGTTGGCCCATGAGTGGATCGAACCCGCGACCTTCGCGTTATTAGCACGACGCTCTAACCAACTGAGCTAATGGGCCACGCTTACAAAAGTGCTAATAATTCAACTGATACAATAGGCTTCAATGAAAATATGAAAACTGAAATTTTCAACTCTATAAAAAAAGAACTATGCAGATGTTCCGTTTCAAAACAAAGTAAAAGCTTGTCCTATGAGGGATCTAACACGCGACCTTCGCATTTTTAACAAATTGCACTGACCAGCTGCGCTATTTGGCCCCATATTCCCTACCGTCGTAAATATTATCTCATCTCATACACAATACATTTCATTAGAAATATAATCTCTTAAAAGTTACAATCGCATAAAACACGTCTATGCAAACATCATGGTTTTGAAAAAACAAACTACCTGCTTGGCCCATGAGGGTATCGAACCCGCGACATTCGCGTTATTAGCACGACGCTCTAACCAACTGAGCTAATGGGCCACGCTTACAAAAGTGCTAATAATTCAACTGATACAACAGGATTCAATGAAAATATGAACACTCTGAAAGTTTCAACTCTATAAAAAAAGAACTATGCAGATGTTCCGTTTCAAAACAAAGTAAAAGCTTGTCCTATGAGGGATCTAACACGCGACCTTCGCATTTTTAACAAATTGCACTGACCAACTGAGCTATTTGGCCCCATATTCCCTACCGTCGTAAATATTATCTCATCTCATACAATACATTTCATTATAAATATAATCTCTTAAAAGTTACAATCGCATAAATAACGTCTATGCAAACATCATGGTTTTGAAAAAACAAGCTATCTGCTTGGCCCATGAGGGGACCGAACCCGCGACCTTCGCGTTATTAGCACGACGCTCTAACCAACTGAGCTAATGGGCCACGCTTACAAAAGTGCTAATAATTCAACTGATACAACAGGATTCAATGAAAATATGAACACTCTGCAAGTTTCAACTCTATAAAAAAATAACTATGCAGATTTTCCGATTCAAAACAAAGTAAAAGCTTGTCTTATGAGGGATCGAACACGCGACCTTCGCATTTTTAACAAAACGCAATAACCAACTGAGCTAATTGGTCCCGTATGCCCTAACGTCGTAAATATAATCCCATCTCATACAATACATTTCATTAAACATATGAACAATAAAAAGTTTCAAGTCCTTAAAATAAGCCTATGCAGATATTACGATTTCAAAAAAGAAATTTCTTGTTGGCCCATGAGTGGATCGAACCCGCGACCTTCGCGTTATTAGCACGACGCTCTAACCAACTGAGCTAATGGGCCACGCTTACAAAAGTGCTAATAATTCAACTGATACAATAGGCTTCAATGAAAATATGAACACTGAAATTTTCAACTCTATAAAAAAAGAACTATGCAGATGTTCCGTTTCAAAACAAAGTAAAAGCTTGTCCTATGAGGGATCTAACACGCGACCTTCGCATTTTTAACAAATTGCACTGACCAACTGAGCTATTTGGCCCCGTATTCCCTAACGTCGTAAATATTATATCATCTCATACACAATACATTTCATTATAAATATAATCTCTTAAAAGTTACAATCGCATAAATAACGACTATGCAAACATCATGGTTTTGAAAAAACAAGCTATCTGCTTGGCCCATGAGGGGACCGAACCCGCGACCTTCGCGTTATCAGCACGACGCTCTAACCAACTGAGCTAATGGGCCACGTTTACTAATGTGCTAAAAATTCAACTGATACAATAGGCTTCAATGAAAATATGAACACTGAAATTTTCAACTCTATAAAAAAAGAACTATGCAGATTTTCCGATTCAAAACAAAGTAAAAGCTTGTCTTATGAGGGATCGAACATGCGACCTTCGCATTTTTAACAAAACGCACTAACCAACTGAGCTATTTGGTCCCGTATGCCCTAACGTCGTAAATATTATCTCATCTCATACAATACATTTCATTATAAATATAATCTCTTAAAAGTTACAATCGCATAAATAACGTCTATGCAAACATCATGGTTTTGAAAAAACAAACTACCTGCTTGGCCCATGAGAGGGTCGAACCCTCGACGTTCTTTTTATTAGCACGACGCTCTAACCAACTGAGCTAATGGGCCACGTTTACAAAAGTGCTAATAATTCAACTGATACAATAGGCTTCAATGAAAATATGAACACTGAAATTTTCAACTCTATAAAAAAAGAACTATGCAGATGTTCCGTTTCAAAACAAAGTAAAAGCTTGTCCTATGAGGGATCTAACACGCGACCTTCGCAATTTTAACAAATTGCATTGACCAACTGAGCTATTTGGCCCCATATTCCCTACCGTCGTAAATATTATCTCATCTCATACAATACATTTCATTAGAAATATAATCTCTTAAAAGTTACAATCGCATATATAACGTCTATGCAAACATCATGGTTTTGAAAAAACAAACTATCTGCTTGGCCCATGATGGGATCGAACCCGCGACCTTCGCGTTATTAGCACGACGCTCTAACCAACTGAGCTAATGGGCCACGTTTACTAATGTGCTAAAAATTCAACTGATACAATAGGCTTCAATGAAAACATGAACACTGAAAGTTTCAACTCTATAAAAAAATAACTATGCAGATTTTCCGATTCAAAACAAAGTAAAAGCTTGTCTTATGAGGGATCGAACACGCGACCTTCGCATTTTTAACAAAACGCACTAACCAACTGAGCTATTTGGTCCCGTATGCCCTAACGTCGTAAATATAATCCCATCTCATACAATACATTTCATTAGAAATATAATCTCTTAAAAGTTACAATCGCATAAATAACGTCTATGCAAACATCATGGTTTTGAAAAAACAAACTATCTGCTTGGCCCATGAGGGGATCGAACCCGCGACCTTCGCGTTATTAGCACGACGCTCTAACCAACTGAGCTAATGGGCCACTCTTACAAAAGTGCTAATAATTCAACTGATACAACAGGATTCAATGAAAATATGAACACTGAAAGTTTCAACTCTATAAAAAAATAACTATGCAGATTTTCCGATTCAAAACAAAGTAAAAGCTTGTCTTATGAGGGATCGAACACGCGACCTTCGCATTTTTAACAAAACGCAATAACCAACTGAGCTAAATGGTCCCGTATGCCCTAACGTCGTAAATATAATCCCATCTCATACAATACATTTCATTAAACATATGAACACTAAAAAGTTTCAAGTCCTTAAAATAAGCCTATGCAGAAATTACGATTTCAAAAAAGAAATTTCTTGTTGGCCCATGAGTGGATCGAACCCGCGACCTTCGCGTTATTAGCACGACGCTCTAACCAACTGAGCTAATGGGCCACGCTTACAAAAGTGCTAATAATTCAACTGATACAATAGGCTTCAATGAAAATATGAACACTGAAATTTTCAACTCTATAAAAAAAGAACTATGCAGATGTTCCGTTTCAAAACAAAGTAAAAGCTTGTCCTATGAGGGATCTAACACGCGACCTTCGCATTTTTAACAAATTGCACTGACCAACTGAGCTATTTGGCCCCATATTCCCTACCGTCGTAAATATTATCTCATCTCATACAATACATTTCATTATAAATATAATATCTTAAAAGTTACAATCGCATAAATAACGTCTATGCAAACATCATGGTTTTGAAAAAACAAACTATCTGCTTGGCCCATGAGGGGACCGAACCCGGGACCTTCGCGTTATTAGCACGACGCTCTAACCAACTGAGCTAAAGGGCCACGCTTACAAAAGTGCTAATAATTCAACTGATACAACAGGATTCAATGAAAATATGAACACTGAAAGTTTCAACTCTATAAAAAAAGAACTATGCAGATGTTCCGTTTCAAAACAAAGTAAAAGCTTGTCCTATGAGGGATCTAACACGCGACCTTCGCATTTTTAACAAATTGCACTGACCAACTGAGCTATTTGGCCCCATATTCCCTACCGTCGTAAATATTATCTCATCTCATACAATACATTTCATTATAAATATAATCTCTTAAAAGTTACAATCGCATAAATAACGTCTATGCAAACATCATGGTTTTGAAAAAATAAGCTATCTGCTTGGCCCATGAGGGGACCGAACCCGCGACCTTCGCGTTATTAGCACGACGCTCTAACCAACTGAGCTAATGGGCCACGCTTACAAAAGTGCTAATAATTCAACTGATACAACAGGATTCAATGAAAATATGAACACTGCAAGTTTCAACTCTATAAAAAAATAACTATGCAGATTTTCCGATTCAAAACAAAGTAAAAGCTTGTCTTATGAGGGATCGAACACGCGACCTTCGCATTTTTAACAAAACGCAATAACCAACTGAGCTAATTGGTCCCGTATGCCCTAACGTCGTAAATATAATCCCATCTCATACAATACATTTCATTAAACATATGAACACTAAAAAGTTTCAAGTCCTTAAAATAAGCCTATGCAGAAATTACGATTTCAAAAAAGAAATTTCTTGTTGGCCCATGAGTGGATCGAACCCGCGACCTTCGCGTTATTAGCACGACGCTCTAACCAACTGAGCTAATGGGCCACGCTTACAAAAGTGCTAATAATTCAACTGATACAATAGGCTTCAATGAAAATATGAACACTGAAATTTTCAACTCTATAAAAAAAGAACTATGCAGATGTTCCGTTTCAAAACAAAGTAAAAGCTTGTCCTATGAGGGATCTAACACGCGACCTTCGCATTTTTAACAAATTGCACTGACCAACTGAGCTATTTGGCCCCATATTCCCTACCGTCGTAAATATTATCTCACATCTCATACAATACATTTCATTATAAATATAATCTCTTAAAAGTTACAATCGCATAAATAACGTCTATGCAAACATCATGGTTTTGAAAAAACAAACTATCTGCTTGGCCCATGAGGGGACCGAACCCGGGACCTTCGCGTTATTAGCACGACGCTCTAACCAACTGAGCTAAAGGGCCACGCTTACAAAAGTGCTAATAATTCAACTGATACAACAGGATTCAATGAAAATATGAACACTGAAAGTTTCAACTCTATAAAAAAATAACTATGCAGATTTTCCGATTCAAAACAAAGTAAAAGCTTGTCTTATGAGGGATCGAACACGCGACCTTCGCATTTTTAACAAAACGCAATAACCAACTGAGCTAATTGGTCCCGTATGCCCTAACGTCGTAAATATAATCCCATCTCATACAATACATTTCATTAAACATATGAACAATAAAAAGTTTCAAGTCCTTAAAATAAGCCTATGCAGATATTACGATTTCAAAAAAGAAATTTCTTGTTGGCCCATGAGTGGATCGAACCCGCGACCTTCGCGTTATTAGCACGACGCTCTAACCAACTGAGCTAATGGGCCACGCTTACAAAAGTGCTAATAATTCAACTGATACAATAGGCTTCAATGAAAATATGAACACTGAAATTTTCAACTCTATAAAAAAAGAACTATGCAGATGTTCCGTTTCAAAACAAAGTAAAAGCTTGTCCTATGAGGGATCTAACACGCGACCTTCGCATTTTTAACAAATTGCACTGACCAACTGAGCTATTTGGCCCCATATTCCCTACCGTCGTAAATATTATCTCACATCTCATACAATACATTTCATTATAAATATAATCTCTTAAAAGTTACAATCGCATAAATAACGTCTATGCAAACATCATGGTTTTGAAAAAACAAACTATCTGCTTGGCCCATGAGGGGACCGAACCCGGGACCTTCGCGTTATTAGCACGACGCTCTAACCAACTGAGCTAAAGGGCCACGCTTACAAAAGTGCTAATAATTCAACTGATACAACAGGATTCAATGAAAATATGAACACTGAAAGTTTCAACTCTATAAAAAAAGAACTATGCAGATGTTCCGTTTCAAAACAAAGTAAAAGCTTGTCCTATGAGGGATCTAACACGCGACCTTCGCATTTTTAACAAATTGCACTGACCAACTGAGCTATTTGGCCCCATATTCCCTACCGTCGTAAATATTATCTCATCTCATACAATACATTTCATTATAAATATAATCTCTTAAAAGTTACAATCGCATAAATAACGTCTATGCAAACATCATGGTTTTGAAAAAATAAGCTATCTGCTTGGCCCATGAGGGGACCGAACCCGCGACCTTCGCGTTATTAGCACGACGCTCTAACCAACTGAGCTAATGGGCCACGCTTACAAAAGTGCTAATAATTCAACTGATACAACAGGATTCAATGAAAATATGAACACTGCAAGTTTCAACTCTATAAAAAAATAACTATGCAGATTTTCCGATTCAAAACAAAGTAAAAGCTTGTCTTATGAGGGATCGAACACGCGACCTTCGCATTTTTAACAAAACGCAATAACCAACTGAGCTAATTGGTCCCGTATGCCCTAACGTCGTAAATATAATCCCATCTCATACAATACATTTCATTAAACATATGAACACTAAAAAGTTTCAAGTCCTTAAAATAAGCCTATGCAGAAATTACGATTTCAAAAAAGAAATTTCTTGTTGGCCCATGAGTGGATCGAACCCGCGACCTTCGCGTTATTAGCACGACGCTCTAACCAACTGAGCTAATGGGCCACGCTTACAAAAGTGCTAATAATTCAACTGATACAATAGGCTTCAATGAAAATATGAACACTGAAATTTTCAACTCTATAAAAAAAGAACTATGCAGATGTTCCGTTTCAAAACAAAGTAAAAGCTTGTCCTATGAGGGATCTAACACGCGACCTTCGCATTTTTAACAAATTGCACTGACCAACTGAGCTATTTGGCCCCATATTCCCTACCGTCGTAAATATTATCTCACATCTCATACAATACATTTCATTATAAATATAATCTCTTAAAAGTTACAATCGCATAAATAACGTCTATGCAAACATCATGGTTTTGAAAAAACAAACTATCTGCTTGGCCCATGAGGGGACCGAACCCGGGACCTTCGCGTTATTAGCACGACGCTCTAACCAACTGAGCTAAAGGGCCACGCTTACAAAAGTGCTAATAATTCAACTGATACAACAGGATTCAATGAAAATATGAACACTGAAAGTTTCAACTCTATAAAAAAATAACTATGCAGATTTTCCGATTCAAAACAAAGTAAAAGCTTGTCTTATGAGGGATCGAACACGCGACCTTCGCATTTTTAACAAAACGCAATAACCAACTGAGCTAATTGGTCCCGTATGCCCTAACGTCGTAAATATAATCCCATCTCATACAATACATTTCATTAAACATATGAACAATAAAAAGTTTCAAGTCCTTAAAATAAGCCTATGCAGATATTACGATTTCAAAAAAGAAATTTCTTGTTGGCCCATGAGTGGATCGAACCCGCGACCTTCGCGTTATTAGCACGACGCTCTAACCAACTGAGCTAATGGGCCACGCTTACAAAAGTGCTAATAATTCAACTGATACAATAGGCTTCAATGAAAATATGAAAACTGAAATTTTCAACTCTATAAAAAAAGAACTATGCAGATGTTCCGTTTCAAAACAAAGTAAAAGCTTGTCCTATGAGGGATCTAACACGCGACCTTCGCATTTTTAACAAATTGCACTGACCAGCTGCGCTATTTGGCCCCATATTCCCTACCGTCGTAAATATTATCTCATCTCATACAATACATTTCATTAGAAATATAATCTCTTAAAAGTTACAATCGCATAAAACACGTCTATGCAAACATCATGGTTTTGAAAAAACAAACTACCTGCTTGGCCCATGAGGGTATCGAACCCGCGACATTCGCGTTATTAGCACGACGCTCTAACCAACTGAGCTAATGGGCCACGCTTACAAAAGTGCTAATAATTCAACTGATACAACAGGATTCAATGAAAATATGAACACTCTCTGCAAGTTTCAACTCTATAAAAAAATAACTATGCAGATTTTCCGATTCAAAACAAAGTAAAAGCTTGTCTTATGAGGGATCGAACACGCGACCTTCGCATTTTTAACAAAACGCAATAACCAACTGAGCTAATTGGTCCCGTATGCCCTAACGTCGTAAATATAATCCCATCTCATACAATACATTTCATTAAACATATGAACACTAAAAAGTTTCAAGTCCTTAAAATAAGCCTATGCAGAAATTACGATTTCAAAAAAGAAATTTCTTGTTGGCCCATGAGTGGATCGAACCCGCGACCTTCGCGTTATTAGCACGACGCTCTAACCAACTGAGCTAATGGGCCACGCTTACAAAAGTGCTAATAATTCAACTGATACAATAGGCTTCAATGAAAATATGAACACTGAAATTTTCAACTCTATAAAAAAAGAACTATGCAGATGTTCCGTTTCAAAACAAAGTAAAAGCTTGTCCTATGAGGGATCTAACACGCGACCTTCGCATTTTTAACAAATTGCACTGACCAACTGAGCTATTTGGCCCCATATTCCCTACCGTCGTAAATATTATCTCACATATCATACAATACATTTCATTATAAATATAATCTCTTAAAAGTTACAATCGCATAAATAACGTCTATGCAAACATCATGGTTTTGAAAAAACAAACTATCTGCTTGGCCCATGAGGGGACCGAACCCGGGACCTTCGCGTTATTAGCACGACGCTCTAACCAACTGAGCTAATGGGCCACGCTTACAAAAGTGCTAATAATTCAACTGATACAATAGGCTTCAATGAAAATATGAACACTGAAATTTTCAACTCTATAAAAAAAGAACTATGCAGATGTTCCGTTTCAAAACAAAGTAAAAGCTTGTCCTATGAGGGATCTAACACGCGACCTTCGCATTTTTAACAAATTGCACTGACCAACTGAGCTATTTGGCCCCGTATTCCCTAACGTCGTAAATATTATATCATCTCATACACAATACATTTCATTATAAATATAATCTCTTAAAAGTTACAATCGCATAAATAACGACTATGCAAACATCATGGTTTTGAAAAAACAAGCTATCTGCTTGGCCCATGAGGGGACCGAACCCGCGACCTTCGCGTTATCAGCACGACGCTCTAACCAACTGAGCTAATGGGCCACGTTTACTAATGTGCTAAAAATTCAACTGATACAATAGGCTTCAATGAAAATATGAACACTGAAATTTTCAACTCTATAAAAAAAGAACTATGCAGATTTTCCGATTCAAAACAAAGTAAAAGCTTGTCTTATGAGGGATCGAACATGCGACCTTCGCATTTTTAACAAAACGCACTAACCAACTGAGCTATTTGGTCCCGTATGCCCTAACGTCGTAAATATTATCTCATCTCATACAATACATTTCATTATAAATATAATCTCTTAAAAGTTACAATCGCATAAATAACGTCTATGCAAACATCATGGTTTTGAAAAAACAAACTACCTGCTTGGCCCATGAGAGGGTCGAACCCTCGACGTTCTTTTTATTAGCACGACGCTCTAACCAACTGAGCTAATGGGCCACGTTTACAAAAGTGCTAATAATTCAACTGATACAATAGGCTTCAATGAAAATATGAACACTGAAATTTTCAACTCTATAAAAAAAGAACTATGCAGATGTTCCGTTTCAAAACAAAGTAAAAGCTTGTCCTATGAGGGATCTAACACGCGACCTTCGCAATTTTAACAAATTGCATTGACCAACTGAGCTATTTGGCCCCATATTCCCTACCGTCGTAAATATTATCTCATCTCATACAATACATTTCATTAGAAATATAATCTCTTAAAAGTTACAATCGCATATATAACGTCTATGCAAACATCATGGTTTTGAAAAAACAAACTATCTGCTTGGCCCATGATGGGATCGAACCCGCGACCTTCGCGTTATTAGCACGACGCTCTAACCAACTGAGCTAATGGGCCACGTTTACTAATGTGCTAAAAATTCAACTGATACAATAGGCTTCAATGAAAACATGAACACTGAAAGTTTCAACTCTATAAAAAAATAACTATGCAGATTTTCCGATTCAAAACAAAGTAAAAGCTTGTCTTATGAGGGATCGAACACGCGACCTTCGCATTTTTAACAAAACGCACTAACCAACTGAGCTATTTGGTCCCGTATGCCCTAACGTCGTAAATATAATCCCATCTCATACAATACATTTCATTAGAAATATAATCTCTTAAAAGTTACAATCGCATAAATAACGTCTATGCAAACATCATGGTTTTGAAAAAACAAACTATCTGCTTGGCCCATGAGGGGATCGAACCCGCGACCTTCGCGTTATTAGCACGACGCTCTAACCAACTGAGCTAATGGGCCACTCTTACAAAAGTGCTAATAATTCAACTGATACAACAGGATTCAATGAAAATATGAACACTGAAAGTTTCAACTCTATAAAAAAATAACTATGCAGATTTTCCGATTCAAAACAAAGTAAAAGCTTGTCTTATGAGGGATCGAACACGCGACCTTCGCATTTTTAACAAAACGCAATAACCAACTGAGCTAAATGGTCCCGTATGCCCTAACGTCGTAAATATAATCCCATCTCATACAATACATTTCATTAAACATATGAACACTAAAAAGTTTCAAGTCCTTAAAATAAGCCTATGCAGAAATTACGATTTCAAAAAAGAAATTTCTTGTTGGCCCATGAGTGGATCGAACCCGCGACCTTCGCGTTATTAGCACGACGCTCTAACCAACTGAGCTAATGGGCCACGCTTACAAAAGTGCTAATAATTCAACTGATACAATAGGCTTCAATGAAAATATGAACACTGAAATTTTCAACTCTATAAAAAAAGAACTATGCAGATGTTCCGTTTCAAAACAAAGTAAAAGCTTGTCCTATGAGGGATCTAACACGCGACCTTCGCATTTTTAACAAATTGCACTGACCAACTGAGCTATTTGGCCCCATATTCCCTACCGTCGTAAATATTATCTCATCTCATACAATACATTTCATTATAAATATAATATCTTAAAAGTTACAATCGCATAAATAACGTCTATGCAAACATCATGGTTTTGAAAAAACAAACTATCTGCTTGGCCCATGAGGGGACCGAACCCGGGACCTTCGCGTTATTAGCACGACGCTCTAACCAACTGAGCTAAAGGGCCACGCTTACAAAAGTGCTAATAATTCAACTGATACAACAGGATTCAATGAAAATATGAACACTCTCTGAAAGTTTCAACTCTATAAA
Organism: Metellina segmentata; assembly: GCA_947359465.1. NCBI lineage: Eukaryota > Metazoa > Arthropoda > Arachnida > Araneae > Tetragnathidae > Metellina > Metellina segmentata. The sequence continues at coordinate 59,222,704 of OX375884.1, read as the reverse complement.
AAAAGAACTATGCAGATGTTCCGTTTCAAAACAAAGTAAAAGCTTGTCCTATGAGGGATCTAACACGCGACCTTCGCATTTTTAACAAATTGCACTGACCAACTGAGCTATTTGGCCCCATATTCCCTACCGTCGTAAATATTATCTCATCTCATACAATACATTTCATTATAAATATAATCTCTTAAAAGTTACAATCGCATAAATAACGTCTATGCAAACATCATGGTTTTGAAAAAATAAGCTATCTGCTTGGCCCATGAGGGGACCGAACCCGCGACCTTCGCGTTATTAGCACGACGCTCTAACCAACTGAGCTAATGGGCCACGCTTACAAAAGTGCTAATAATTCAACTGATACAACAGGATTCAATGAAAATATGAACACTGCAAGTTTCAACTCTATAAAAAAATAACTATGCAGATTTTCCGATTCAAAACAAAGTAAAAGCTTGTCTTATGAGGGATCGAACACGCGACCTTCGCATTTTTAACAAAACGCAATAACCAACTGAGCTAATTGGTCCCGTATGCCCTAACGTCGTAAATATAATCCCATCTCATACAATACATTTCATTAAACATATGAACACTAAAAAGTTTCAAGTCCTTAAAATAAGCCTATGCAGAAATTACGATTTCAAAAAAGAAATTTCTTGTTGGCCCATGAGTGGATCGAACCCGCGACCTTCGCGTTATTAGCACGACGCTCTAACCAACTGAGCTAATGGGCCACGCTTACAAAAGTGCTAATAATTCAACTGATACAATAGGCTTCAATGAAAATATGAACACTGAAATTTTCAACTCTATAAAAAAAGAACTATGCAGATGTTCCGTTTCAAAACAAAGTAAAAGCTTGTCCTATGAGGGATCTAACACGCGACCTTCGCATTTTTAACAAATTGCACTGACCAACTGAGCTATTTGGCCCCATATTCCCTACCGTCGTAAATATTATCTCACATCTCATACAATACATTTCATTATAAATATAATCTCTTAAAAGTTACAATCGCATAAATAACGTCTATGCAAACATCATGGTTTTGAAAAAACAAACTATCTGCTTGGCCCATGAGGGGACCGAACCCGGGACCTTCGCGTTATTAGCACGACGCTCTAACCAACTGAGCTAAAGGGCCACGCTTACAAAAGTGCTAATAATTCAACTGATACAACAGGATTCAATGAAAATATGAACACTCTGAAAGTTTCAACTCTATAAAAAAATAACTATGCAGATTTTCCGATTCAAAACAAAGTAAAAGCTTGTCTTATGAGGGATCGAACACGCGACCTTCGCATTTTTAACAAAACGCAATAACCAACTGAGCTAATTGGTCCCGTATGCCCTAACGTCGTAAATATAATCCCATCTCATACAATACATTTCATTAAACATATGAACAATAAAAAGTTTCAAGTCCTTAAAATAAGCCTATGCAGATATTACGATTTCAAAAAAGAAATTTCTTGTTGGCCCATGAGTGGATCGAACCCGCGACCTTCGCGTTATTAGCACGACGCTCTAACCAACTGAGCTAATGGGCCACGCTTACAAAAGTGCTAATAATTCAACTGATACAATAGGCTTCAATGAAAATATGAAAACTGAAATTTTCAACTCTATAAAAAAAGAACTATGCAGATGTTCCGTTTCAAAACAAAGTAAAAGCTTGTCCTATGAGGGATCTAACACGCGACCTTCGCATTTTTAACAAATTGCACTGACCAGCTGCGCTATTTGGCCCCATATTCCCTACCGTCGTAAATATTATCTCATCTCATACAATACATTTCATTAGAAATATAATCTCTTAAAAGTTACAATCGCATAAAACACGTCTATGCAAACATCATGGTTTTGAAAAAACAAACTACCTGCTTGGCCCATGAGGGTATCGAACCCGCGACATTCGCGTTATTAGCACGACGCTCTAACCAACTGAGCTAATGGGCCACGCTTACAAAAGTGCTAATAATTCAACTGATACAACAGGATTCAATGAAAATATGAACACTCTGCAAGTTTCAACTCTATAAAAAAATAACTATGCAGATTTTCCGATTCAAAACAAAGTAAAAGCTTGTCTTATGAGGGATCGAACACGCGACCTTCGCATTTTTAACAAAACGCAATAACCAACTGAGCTAATTGGTCCCGTATGCCCTAACGTCGTAAATATAATCCCATCTCATACAATACATTTCATTAAACATATGAACACTAAAAAGTTTCAAGTCCTTAAAATAAGCCTATGCAGAAATTACGATTTCAAAAAAGAAATTTCTTGTTGGCCCATGAGTGGATCGAACCCGCGACCTTCGCGTTATTAGCACGACGCTCTAACCAACTGAGCTAATGGGCCACGCTTACAAAAGTGCTAATAATTCAACTGATACAATAGGCTTCAATGAAAATATGAACACTGAAATTTTCAACTCTATAAAAAAAGAACTATGCAGATGTTCCGTTTCAAAACAAAGTAAAAGCTTGTCCTATGAGGGATCTAACACGCGACCTTCGCATTTTTAACAAATTGCACTGACCAACTGAGCTATTTGGCCCCATATTCCCTACCGTCGTAAATATTATCTCACATCTCATACAATACATTTCATTATAAATATAATCTCTTAAAAGTTACAATCGCATAAATAACGTCTATGCAAACATCATGGTTTTGAAAAAACAAACTATCTGCTTGGCCCATGAGGGGACCGAACCCGGGACCTTCGCGTTATTAGCACGACGCTCTAACCAACTGAGCTAAAGGGCCACGCTTACAAAAGTGCTAATAATTCAACTGATACAACAGGATTCAATGAAAATATGAACACTGAAAGTTTCAACTCTATAAAAAAATAACTATGCAGATTTTCCGATTCAAAACAAAGTAAAAGCTTGTCTTATGAGGGATCGAACACGCGACCTTCGCATTTTTAACAAAACGCAATAACCAACTGAGCTAATTGGTCCCGTATGCCCTAACGTCGTAAATATAATCCCATCTCATACAATACATTTCATTAAACATATGAACAATAAAAAGTTTCAAGTCCTTAAAATAAGCCTATGCAGATATTACGATTTCAAAAAAGAAATTTCTTGTTGGCCCATGAGTGGATCGAACCCGCGACCTTCGCGTTATTAGCACGACGCTCTAACCAACTGAGCTAATGGGCCACGCTTACAAAAGTGCTAATAATTCAACTGATACAATAGGCTTCAATGAAAATATGAAAACTGAAATTTTCAACTCTATAAAAAAAGAACTATGCAGATGTTCCGTTTCAAAACAAAGTAAAAGCTTGTCCTATGAGGGATCTAACACGCGACCTTCGCATTTTTAACAAATTGCACTGACCAGCTGCGCTATTTGGCCCCATATTCCCTACCGTCGTAAATATTATCTCATCTCATACAATACATTTCATTAGAAATATAATCTCTTAAAAGTTACAATCGCATAAAACACGTCTATGCAAACATCATGGTTTTGAAAAAACAAACTACCTGCTTGGCCCATGAGGGTATCGAACCCGCGACATTCGCGTTATTAGCACGACGCTCTAACCAACTGAGCTAATGGGCCACGCTTACAAAAGTGCTAATAATTCAACTGATACAACAGGATTCAATGAAAATATGAACACTGAAAGTTTCAACTCTATAAAAAAAGAACTATGCAGATGTTCCGTTTCAAAACAAAGTAAAAGCTTGTCCTATGAGGGATCTAACACGCGACCTTCGCATTTTTAACAAATTGCACTGACCAACTGAGCTATTTGGCCCCATATTCCCTACCGTCGTAAATATTATCTCATCTCATACAATACATTTCATTATAAATATAATCTCTTAAAAGTTACAATCGCATAAATAACGTCTATGCAAACATCATGGTTTTGAAAAAACAAGCTATCTGCTTGGCCCATGAGAGGACCGAACCCGCGACCTTCGCGTTATTAGCACGACGCTCTAACCAACTGAGCTAATGGGCCACGCTTACAAAAGTGCTAATAATTCAACTGATACAACAGGATTCAATGAAAATATGAACACTGCAAGTTTCAACTCTATAAAAAAATAACTATGCAGATTTTCCGATTCAAAACAAAGTAAAAGCTTGTCTTATGAGGGATCGAACACGCGACCTTCGCATTTTTAACAAAACGCAATAACCAACTGAGCTAATTGGTCCCGTATGCCCTAACGTCGTAAATATAATCCCATCTCATACAATACATTTCATTAAACATATGAACAATAAAAAGTTTCAAGTCCTTAAAATAAGCCTATGCAGATATTACGATTTCAAAAAAGAAATTTCTTGTTGGCCCATGAGTGGATCGAACCCGCGACCTTCGCGTTATTAGCACGACGCTCTAACCAACTGAGCTAATGGGCCACGCTTACAAAAGTGCTAATAATTCAACTGATACAATAGGCTTCAATGAAAATATGAACACTGAAATTTTCAACTCTATAAAAAAAGAACTATGCAGATGTTCCGTTTCAAAACAAAGTAAAAGCTTGTCCTATGAGGGATCTAACACGCGACCTTCGCATTTTTAACAAATTGCACTGACCAACTGAGCTATTTGGCCCCGTATTCCCTAACGTCGTAAATATTATATCATCTCATACAATACATTTTATTATAAATATAATCTCTTAAAAGTTACAATCGCATAAATAACGACTATGCAAACATCATGGTTTTGAAAAAACAAGCTATCTGCTTGGCCCATGAGGGGACCGAACCCGCGACCTTCGCGTTCTCTGCACGACGCTCTAACCAACTGAGCTAATGGGCCACGTTTACTAATGTGCTAAAAATTCAACTGATACAATAGGCTTCAATGAAAATATGAACACTGAAATTTTCAACTCTATAAAAAAAGAACTATGCAGATTTTCCGATTCAAAACAAAGTAAAAGCTTGTCTTATGAGGGATCGAACATGCGACCTTCGCATTTTTAACAAAACGCACTAACCAACTGAGCTATTTGGTCCCGTATGCCCTAACGTCGTAAATATTATCTCATCTCATACAATACATTTCATTATAAATATAATCTCTTAAAAGTTACAATCGCATAAATAACGTCTATGCAAACATCATGGTTTTGAAAAAACAAACTACCTGCTTGGCCCATGAGAGGGTCGAACCCTCGACGTTCTTTTTATTAGCACGACGCTCTAACCAACTGAGCTAATGGGCCACGTTTACAAAAGTGCTAATAATTCAACTGATACAATAGGCTTCAATGAAAATATGAACACTGAAATTTTCAACTCTATAAAAAAAGAACTATGCAGATGTTCCGTTTCAAAACAAAGTAAAAGCTTGTCCTATGAGGGATCTAACACGCGACCTTCGCATTTTTAACAAATTGCACTGACCAACTGAGCTATTTGGCCCCATATTCCTACCGTCGTAAATATTATCTCATCTCATACAATACATTTCATTATAAATATAATCTCTTAAAAGTTACAATCGCATAAAACACGTCTATGCAAACATCATGGTTTTGAAAAAACAAACTACCTGCTTGGCCCATGAGGGTATCGAACCCGCGACTTTCGCGTTATTAGCACGACGCTCTAACCAACTGAGCTAATGGGCCACGCTTACAAAAGTGCTAATAATTCAACTGATACAACAGGATTCAATGAAAAAATGAACACTGAAAGTTTCAACTCTATAAAAAAATAACTATGCAGATTTTCCGATTCAAAACAAAGTAAAAGCTTGTCTTATGAGGGATCGAACACGCGACCTTCGCATTTTTAACAAAACGCACTAACCAACTGAGCTATTTGGTCCCGTATGCCCTAACGTCGTAAATATAATCCCATCTCATACAATACATTTCATTATAAATATAATCTCTTAAAAGTTACAATCGCATAAATAACGTCTATGCAAACATCATGGTTTTGAAAAAACAAACTATCTGCTTGGCCCATGAGGGGACCGAACCCGCGACCTTCGCGTTATTAGCACGACGCTCTAACCAACTGAGCTAAAGGGCCACGCTTACAAAAGTGCTAATAATTCAACTGATACAACAGGATTCAATGAAAATATGAACACTGAAAGTTTCAACTCTATAAAAAAATAACTATGCAGATTTTCCGATTCAAAACAAAGTAAAAGCTTGTCTTATGAGGGATCGAACACGCGACCTTCGCATTTTTAACAAAACGCAATAACCAACTGAGCTAATTGGTCCCGTATGCCCTAACGTCGTAAATATAATCCCATCTCATACAATACATTTCATTAAACATATGAACAATAAAAAGTTTCAAGTCCTTAAAATAAGCCTATGCAGATATTACGATTTCAAAAAAGAAATTTCTTGTTGGCCCATGAGGGGACCGAACCCGCGACCTTCGCGTTATTAGCACGACGCTCTAACCAACTGAGCTAATGGGCCACGTTTACTAATGTGCTAAAAATTCAACTGATACAATAGGCTTCAATGAAAATATGAACACTGAAATTTTCAACTCTATAAAAAAAGAACTATGCAGATGTTCCGTTTCAAAACAAAGTAAAAGCTTGTCCTATGAGGGATCTAACACGCGACCTTCGCATTTTTAACAAATTGCACTGACCAACTGCGCTATTTGGCCCCATATTCCCTACCGTCGTAAATATTATCTCATCTCATACACAATACATTTCATTAGAAATATAATCTCTTAAAAGTTACAATCGCATAAAACACGTCTATGCAAACATCATGGTTTTGAAAAAACAAACTACCTGCTTGGTCCATGAGGGTATCGAACCCGCGACATTCGCGTTATTAGCACGACGCTCTAACCAACTGAGCTAATGGGCCACGCTTACAAAAGTGCTAATAATTCAACTGATACAACAGGATTCAATGAAAATATGAACACTGAAAGTTTCAACTCTATAAAAAAAGAACTATGCAGATGTTCCGTTTCAAAACAAAGTAAAAGCTTGTCCTATGAGGGATCTAACACGCGACCTTCGCATTTTTAACAAATTGCACTGACCAACTGAGCTATTTGGCCCCATATTCCCTACCGTCGTAAATATTATCTCATCTCATACAATACATTTCATTATAAATATAATCTCTTAAAAGTTACAATCGCATAAATAACGTCTATGCAAACATCATGGTTTTGAAAAAACAAGCTATCTGCTTGGCCCATGAGGGGACCGAACCCGCGACCTTCGCGTTATTAGCACGACGCTCTAACCAACTGAGCTAATGGGCCACGCTTACAAAAGTGCTAATAATTCAACTGATACAACAGGATTCAGTGAAAATATGAACACTCTCTGCAAGTTTCAACTCTATAAAAAAATAACTATGCAGATTTTCCGATTCAAAACAAAGTAAAAGCTTGTCTTATGAGGGATCGAACACGCGACCTTCGCATTTTTAACAAAACGCAATAACCAACTGAGCTAATTGGTCCCGTATGCCCTAACGTCGTAAATATAATCCCATCTCATACAATACATTTCATTAAACATATGAACAATAAAAAGTTTCAAATCCTTAAAATAAGCCTATGCAGATATTACGATTTCAAAAAAGAAATTTCTTGTTGGCCCATGAGTGGATCGAACCCGCGACCTTCGCGTTATTAGCACGACGCTCTAACCAACTGAGCTAATGGGCCACGCTTACAAAAGTGCTAATAATTCAACTGATACAATAGGCTTCAATGAAAATATGAACACTGAAATTTTCAACTCTATAAAAAAAGAACTATGCAGATGTTCCGTTTCAAAACAAAGTAAAAGCTTGTCCTATGAGGGATCTAACACGCGACCTTCGCATTTTTAACAAATTGCACTGACCAACTGAGCTATTTGGCCCCGTATTCCCTAACTTCGTAAATATTATATCATCTCATACAATACATTTCATTATAAATATAATCTCTTAAAAGTTACAATCGCATAAATAACGTCTATGCAAACATCATGGTTTTGAAAAAACAAACTATCTGCTTGGCCCATGAGGGGACCGAACCCACGACTTTCGCGTTATTAGCACGACGCTCTAACCAACTGAGCTAAAGGGCCACGCTTACAAAAGTGCTAATAATTCAACTGATACAACAGGATTCAATGAAAATATGAACACTGAAAGTTTCAACTCTATAAAAAAATAACTATGCAGATTTTCCGATTCAAAACAAAGTAAAAGCTTGTCTTATGAGGGATCGAACACGCGACCTTCGCATTTTTAACAAAACGCAATAACCAACTGAGCTAATTGGTCCCGTATGCCCTAACGTCGTAAATATAATCCCATCTCATACAATACATTTCATTAAACATATGAACAATAAAAAGTTTCAAGTCCTTAAAATAAGCCTATGCAGATATTACGATTTCAAAAAAGAAATTTCTTGTTTGCCCATGAGGGGACCGAACCCGCGACCTTCGCGTTATTAGCACGACGCTCTAACCAAGTGAGCTAATGGGCCACGTTTACTAATGTGCTAAAAATTCAACTGATACAATAGGCTTCAATGAAAATATGAACACTGAAATTTTCAACTCTATAAAAAAAGAACTATGCAGATGTTCCGTTTCAAAACAAAGTAAAAGCTTGTCCTATGAGGGATCTAACACGCGACCTTCGCATTTTTAACAAATTGCACTGACCAACTGCGCTATTTGGCCCCATATTCCCTACCGTCGTAAATATTATCTCATCTCATACAATACATTTCATTAGAAATATAATCTCTTAAAAGTTACAATCGCATAAATAACGTCTATGCAAACATCATGGTTTTGAAAAAACAAGCTATCTGCTTGGCCCATGAGGGGACCGAACCCGCGACCTTCGCGTTATTAGCACGAAGCTCTAACCAACTGAGCTAATGGGCCACGCTTACAAAAGTGCTAATAATTCAACTGATACAACAGGATTCAATGAAAATATGAACACTCTCTCTGCAAGTTTCAACTCTATAAAAAAATAACTATGCAGATTTTCCGATTCAAAACAAAGTAAAAGCTTGTCTTATGAGGGATCGAACACGCGACCTTCGCATTTTTAACAAAACGCAATAACCAACTGAGCTAATTGGTCCCGTATGCCCTAACGTCGTAAATATAATCCCATCTCATACAATACATTTCATTAAACATATGAACAATAAAAAGTTTCAAGTCCTTAAAATAAGCCTATGCAGATATTACGATTTCAAAAAAGAAATTTCTTGTTGGCCCATGAGTGGATCGAACCCGCGACATTCGCGTTATTAGCACGACGCTCTAACCAACTGAGCTAATGGGCCACGCTTACAAAAGTGCTAATAATTCAACTGATACAATAGGCTTCAATGAAAATATGAACACTGAAATTTTCAACTCTATAAAAAAAGAACTATGCAGATGTTCCGTTTCAAAACAAAGTAAAAGCTTGTCCTATGAGGGATCTAACACGCGACCTTCGCATTTTTAACAAATTGCACTGACCAACTGAGCTATTTGGCCCCGTATTCCCTAACGTCGTAAATATTATATCATCTCATACACAATACATTTCATTATAAATATAATCTCTTAAAAGTTACAATCGCATAAATATCGACTATGCAAACATCATGGTTTTGAAAAAACAAGCTATCTGCTTGGCCCATGAGGGGACCGAACCCGCGACCTTCGCGTTATCAGCACGACGCTCTAACCAACTGAGCTAATGGGCCACGTTTACTAATGTGCTAAAAATTCAACTGATACAATAGGCTTCAATGAAAATATGAACACTGAAATTTTCAACTCTATAAAAAAAGAACTATGCAGATTTTCCGATTCAAAACAAAGTAAAAGCTTGTCTTATGAGGGATCGAACATGCGACCTTCGCATTTTTAACAAAACGCACTAACCAACTGAGCTATTTGGTCCCGTATGCCCTAACGTCGTAAATATTATCTCATCTCATACAATACATTTCATTATAAATATAATCTCTTAAAAGTTACAATCGCATAAATAACGTCTATGCAAACATCATGGTTTTGAAAAAACAAACTACCTGCTTGGCCCATGAGAGGGTTGAACCCTCGACGTTCTTTTTATTAGCACGACGCTCTAACCAACTGAGCTAATGGGCCACGTTTATTAATGTGCTAAAAATTCAACTGATACAATAGGCTTCAATGAAAATATGAACACTGAAATTTTCAACTCTATAAAAAAAGAACTATGCAGATGTTCCGTTTCAAAACAAAGTAAAAGCTTGTCCTATGAGGGATCTAACACGCGACCTTCGCATTTTTAACAAATTGCACTGACCAACTGAGCTATTTGTCCCCGTATTCCCTACCGTCGTAAATATTATCTCACACACACACATCTGATACACAATATTTTTCATTAAAAATATAATCTCTTAAAAGTTACAATCGCATAAATAACGTCTATGCAAACATCATGGTTTTGAAAAAACAAACTATCTGCTTGGCCCATGAGGGGATCGAACACGCGACCTTCGCGTTATTAGCACGACGCTCTAACCAACTGAGCTAATGGGCCACGTTTACTAATGTGCTAAAAATTCAAGTGATACAATAGGCTTCAATTAAAATATGAACACTGAAATTTTCAACTCTATAAAAAAAGAACTATGCAGATGTTCCGTTTCAAAACAAAGTAAAAGCTTGTCCTATGAGGGATCTAACACGCGACCTTCGCATTTTTAACAAATTGCACTGACCAACTGAGCTATTTGGCCCCATATTCCTACCGTCGTAAATATTATCTCATCTCATACAATACATTTCATTATAAATATAATCTCTTAAAAGTTACAATCGCATAAAACACGTCTATGCAAACATCATGGTTTTGAAAAAAAAAACTACCTGCTTGGCCCATGAGGGTATCGAACCCGCGACATTCGCGTTATTAGCACGACGCTCTAACCAACTGAGCTAATGGGCCACGCTTACAAAAGTGCTAATAATTCAACTGATACAACAGGATTCAATGAAAAAATGAACACTGAAAGTTTCAACTCTATAAAAAAAGAACTATGAAGATGTTCCGTTTCAAAACAAAGTAAAAGCTTGTCCTATGAGGGATCTAACACGCGACCTTCGCATTTTTAACAAATTGCACTGACCAACTGAGCTATTTGGCCCCATATTCCCTACCGTCGTTAATATTATCTCATCTCATACAATACATTTCATTAGAAATATAATCTCTTAAAAGTTACAATCGCATAAATAACGTCTATGCAAACATCATCGTTTTGAAAAAACAAGCTATCTGCTTGGCCCATGAGGGGACCGAACCCGCGACCTTCGCGTTATTAGCACGACGCTCTAACCAACTGAGCTAATGGGCCACGCTTACAAAAGTGCTAATAATTCAACTAATACAACAGGATTCAATGAAAATATGAACACTGAAAGTTTCAACTCTATAAAAAAATAACTATGCAGATTTTCCGATTCAAAACAAAGTAAAAGCTTGTCTTATGAGGGATCGAACACGCGACCTTCGCATTTTTAACAAAACGCAATAACCAACTGAGCTAATTGGTCCCGTATGCCCTAACGTCGTAAATATAATCCCATCTCATACAATACATTTCATTAAACATATGAACAATAAAAAGTTTCAAGTCCTTAAAATAAGCCTATGCAGATATTACGATTTCAAAAAAGAAATTTCTTGTTGGCCCATGAGTGGATCGAACCCGCGACCTTCGCGTTATTAGCACAAACCTCTAACCAACTGAGCTAATGGGCCACGCTTACAAAAGTGCTAATAATTCAACTGATACAATAGGCTTCAATGAAAATATGAACACTGAAATTTTCAACTCTATAAAAAAAGAACTATGCAGATGTTCCGTTTCAAAACAAAGTAAAAGCTTGTCCTATGAGGGATCTAACACGCGACCTTCGCATTTTTAACAAATTGCACTGACCAACTGAGCTATTTGGCCCCGTATTCCCTAACGTCGTAAATATTATATCATCTCATACAATACATTTCATTATAAATATAATCTCTTAAAAGTTACAATCGCATAAATAACGACTATGCAAACATCATGGTTTTGAAAAAACAAGCTATCTGCTTGGCCCATGAGGGGACCGAACCCGGGATCTTCGCGTTATCAGCACGACGCTCTAACCAACTGAGCTAATGGGCCACGTTTACTAATGTGCTAAAAATTCAACTGATACAATAGGCTTCAATGAAAATATGAACACTGAAATTTTCAACTCTATAAAAAAATAACTATGCAGATTTTCCGATTCAAAACAAAGTAAAAGCTTGTCTTATGAGGGATCGAAAACGCGACCTTCGCATTTTTAACAAAACGCACTAACCAACTGAGCTAATTGGTCCCGTATGCCCTAACGTCGTAAATATAATCCCATCTCATACAATACATTTCATTAAACATATGAACACTAAAAGGTTTCAAGTCCTTAAAATAAGCCTATGCAGAAATTACGATTTGAAATAAGAAATTATTTGCTTGGCCTATGAGGGGATCGAACCCGCTAACTTCGCGTTATTAGCACGACGCTCTAACCAACTGAGCTAATGGGCCGCGTTTACTAATGTGCTAAAAATTCAACTGATACAATAGGCTTCAATGAAAACATGAACACTGAAATTTTCAACTCTATAAAAAAAGAACTATGCAGATGTTCCGTTTCAAAACAAAGTAAAAGCTTGTCCTATGAGGGATCTAACACGCGACCTTCGCAATTTTAACAAATTGCATTGACCAACTGAGCTATTTGGCCCCATATTCCCTACCGTCGTAAATATTATCTCATCTCATACAATACATTTCATTAGAAATATAATCTCTTAAAAGTTACAATCGCATATATAACGTCTATGCAAACATCATGGTTTTGAAAAAACAAACTATCTGCTTGGCCCATGAGGGGATCGAACCCGCGACCTTCGCGTTATTAGCACGACGCTCTAACCAACTGAGCTAATGGGCCACGTTTACTAATGTGCTAAAAATTCAACTGATACAATAGGCTTCAATGAAAACATGAACACTGAAAGTTTCAACTCTATAAAAAAATAACTATGCAGATTTTCCGATTCAAAACAAAGTTAAAGCTTGTCTTATGAGGGATCGAACACGCGACCTTCGCATTTTTAACAAAACGCACTAACCAACTGAGCTATTTGGTCCCGTATGCCCTAACGTCGTAAATATAATCCCATCTCATACACAATACATTTCATTAGAAATATAATCTCTTAAAAGTTACAATCGCATAAATAACGTCTATTCAAACATCATGGTTTTGAAAAAACAAACTATCTGCTTGGCCCATGAGGGGATCGAACCCGCGACCTTCGCGTTATTAGCACGACGCTCTAACCAACTGAGCTAATGGGCCACTCTTACAAAAGTGCTAATAATTCAACTGATACAATAGGATTCAATGAAAATATGAACACTGAAAGTTTCAACTCTATAAAAAAATAACAATGCAGATTTTCCGATTCAAAACAAAGTAAAAGCTTGTCTTATGAGGGATCGAACACGCGACCTTCGCATTTTTAACAAAACGCAATAACCAACTGAGCTAATTGGTCCCGTATGCCCTAACGTCGTAAATATAATCCCATCTCATACAATACATTTCATTAAACATATGAACACTAAAAAGTTTCAAGTCCTTAAAATAAGCCTATGCAGAAATTACGATTTCAAAAAAAGAAATTTCTTGTTGGCCCATGAGGGGATCGAACCCGCGACCTTCGCGTTATTAGCACGACGCTCTAACCAACTGAGCTAATGGGCCACGTTTATTAATGTGCTAAAAATTCAACTGATACAATAGGCTTCAATGAAAATATGAACACTGAAATTTTCAACTCTATAAAAAAAGAACTATGCAGATGTTCCGTTTCAAAACAAAGTAAAAGCTTGTCCTATGAGGGATCTAACACGCGACCTTCGCATTTTTAACAAATTGCACTGACCAAATGAGCTATTTGGCCCCATATTCCCTACCGTCGTAAATATTATCTCATCTCATACACAATACATTTCATTAGAAATATAATCTCTTAAAAGTTACAATCGCATAAATAACGTCTATGCAAACATCATGGTTTTGAAAAAACAAACTATCTGCTTGGCCCATGAGGGGATCGAACCCGCGACCTTCGCGTTATTAGCACGACGCTCTAACCAACTGAGCTAATGGGCCACTCTTACTAAAGTGCTAATAATTCAACTGATACAATAGGATTCAATGAAAATATGAACACTGAAAGTTTCAACTCTATAAAAAAATAACTATGCAGATTTTCCGATTCAAAACAAAGTAAAAGCTTGTCTTATGAGGGATCGAACACGCGACCTTCGCATTTTTAACAAAACGCAATAACCAACTGAGCTAATTGGTCCCGTATGCCCTAACGTCGTAAATATAATCCCATCTCATACAATACATTTCATTAAACATATGAACACTAAAAAGTTTCAAGTCCTTAAAATAAGCCTATGCAGAAATTACGATTTCAAAAAAGAAATTTCTTGTTGGCCCATGAGGGTATCGAACCAGCGACCTTCGCGTTATTAGCACGACGCTCTAACCAACTGAGCTAATGGGCCACGTTTACAAAAGTGCTAATAATTCAACTGATACAATAGGCTTCAATGAAAATATGAACACTGAAATTTTCAACTCTATAAAAAAAGAACTATGCAGATGTTCCGTTTCAAAACAAAGTAAAAGCTTGTCCTATGAGGGATCTAACACGCGACCTTCGCATTTTTAACAAATTGCACTGACCAACTGAGCTATTTGGCCCCATATTCCCTACCGTCGTAAATATTATCTCATCTCATACAATACATTTCATTAGAAATATAATCTCTTAAAAGTTACAATCGCATAAATAACGTCTATGCAAACATAATGGTTTTGAAAAAACAAACTATCTGCTTGGCCCATGAGGGGATCGAACCCGCGACCTTCGCGTTATTAGCACGACGCTCTAACCAACTGAGCTAATGGGCCACTCTTACAAAAGTGCTAATAATTCAACTGATACAATAGGATTCAATGAAAATATGAACACTGAAAGTTTCAACTCTATAAAAAAATAACTATGCAGATTTTCCGATTCAAAACAAAGTAAAAGCTTGTCTTATGAGGGATCGAACACGCGACCTTCGCATTTTTAACAAAACGCAATAACCAACTGAGCTAATTGGTCCCGTATGCCCTAACGTCGTAAATATAATCCCATCTCATACAATACATTTCATTAAACATATGAACACTAAAAAGTTTCAAGTCCTTAAAATAAGCCTATGCAGAAATTACGATTTCAAAAAAGAAATTTCTTGTTGGCCCATGAGGGTATCGAACCCGCGACCTTCGCGTTATTAGCACGACGCTCTAACCAACTGAGCTAATGGGCCACGTTTACAAAAGTGTTAATAATTCAACTGATACAATAGGCTTCAATGAAAATATGAACACTGAAATTTTCAACTCTATAAAAAAAGAACTATGCAGATGTTCCGTTTCAAAACAAAGTAAAAGCTTGTCCTATGAGGGATCTAACACGCGACCTTCGCATTTTTAACAAATTGCACTGACCAACTGAGCTATTTGGCCCCATATTCCCTACCGTCGTAAATATTATCTCATCTCATACAATACATTTCATTATAAATATAATCTCTTAAAAGTTACAATCGCATAAATAACGTCTATGCAAACATCATGGTTTTGAAAAAAAAACTATCTGCTTGGCCCATGAGGGGACCGAACCCGCGACCTTCGCGTTATTAGTACGACGCTCTAACCAACTGAGCTAAAGGGCCACGCTTACAAAAGTGCTAATAATTCAACTGATACAACAGGATTCAATGAAAATATGAACACTGAAAGTTTCAACTCTATAAAAAAATAACTATGCAGATTTTCCGATTCAAAACAAAGTAAAAGCTTGTCTTATGAGGGATCGAACACGCGACCTTCGCATTTTTAACAAAACGCAATAACCAACTGAGCTAATTGGTCCCGTATGCCCTAACGTCGTAAATATAATCCCATCTCATACAATACATTTCATTAAACATATGAACAATAAAAAGTTTCAAGTCCTTAAAATAAGCCTATGCAGATATTACGATTTCAAAAAAGAAATTTCTTGTTGGCCCATGAGTGGATCGAATCCACGACCTTCGCGTTATTAGCACGATGCTCTAACCAACTGAGCTAATGGGCCACGCTTGCAAAAGTGCTAATAATTCAACTGATACAATAGGCTTCAATGAAAATATGAACACTGAAATTTTCAACTCTATAAAAAAAGAACTATGCAGATGTTCCGTTTCAAAACAAAGTAAAAGCTTGTTCTATGAGGGATCTAACACGCGACCTTCGCATTTTTAACAAATTGCACTGACCAACTGAGCTATTTGGCCCCGTATTCCCTAACGTCGTAAATATTATCTCATCTCATACAATACATTTCATTAGAAATATAATCTCTTAAAAGTTACAATCGCATAAATAACGTCTATGCAAACATCATGGTTTTGAAAAAACAAACAATCTGCTTGGCCCATGAGGGGACCGAACCCGCGACCTTCGCGTTATTAGCACGACGCTCTAACCAACTGAGCTAAAGGGCCACGCTTACAAAAGTGCTAATAATTCAACTGATACAACAGGATTCAATGAAAATATGAACACTGAAAGTTTCAACTCTATAAAAAAATAACTATGCAGATTTTCCGATTCAAAACAAAGTAAAAGCTTGTCTTATGAGGGATCGAACACGCGACCTTCGCATTTTTAACAAAACGCAATAACCAACTGAGCTAATTGGTCCCGTATGCCCTAACGTCGTAAATATAATCCCATCTCATACAATACATTTCATTAAACATATGAACAATAAAAAGTTTCAAGTCCTTAAAATAAGCCTATGCAGATATTACGATTTCAAAAAAGAAATTTCTTGTTGGCCCATGAGTGGATCGAATCCGCGACCTTCGCGTTATTAGCACGATGCTCTAACCAACTGAGCTAATGGGCCACGCTTGCAAAAGTGCTAATAATTCAACTGATACAATAGGCTTCAATGAAAATATGAACACTGAAATTTTCAACTCTATAAAAAAAGAACTATGCAGATGTTCCGTTTCAAAACAAAGTAAAAGCTTGTCCTATGAGGGATCTAACACGCGACCTTCGCATTTTTAACAAATTGCATTGACCAACTGAGCTATTTGGCCCCATATTCCCTACCGTCGTAAATATTATCTCATCTCATACAATACATTTCATTAGAAATATAATCTCTTAAAAGTTACAATCGCATATATAACGTCTATGCAAACATCATGGTTTTGAAAAAACAAACTATCTGCTTGGCCCATGAGGGGATCAAACCCGCGACCTTCGCGTTATTAGCACGACGCTCTAACCAACTGAGCTAATGGGCCACGTTTACTAATGTGCTAAAAATTCAACTGATACAATAGACTTCAATGAAAACATGAACACTGAAAGTTTCAACTCTATAAAAAAATAACTATGCAGATTTTCCGATTCAAAACAAAGTAAAAGCTTGTCTTATGAGGGATCGAACACGCGACCTTCGCATTTTTAACAAAACGCACTAACCAACTGAGCTATTTGGTACCGTATGCCCTAACGTCGTAAATATAATCCCATCTCATACAATACATTTCATTAAACATATGAACACTAAAAAGTTTCAAGTCCTTAAAATAAGCCTGTGCAGAAATTACGATTTCAAAAAAGAAATTTCTTGTTCGCCCATGAGGGTATCGAACCCGCGACCTTCGCGTTATTAGCACGACGCTCTAACCAACTGAGCTAATGGGCCACGCTTACAAAAGTGCTAATAATTCAACTGATACAATAGGCTTCAATGAAAATATGAACACTGAAATTTTCAACTCTATAAAAAAAGAACTATGCAGATGTTCCGTTTCAAAACAAAGTAAAAGCTTGTCCTATGAGGGATCTAACACGCGACCTTCGCATTTTTAACTAATTGCACTGACCAACTGAGCTATTTGGCCCCATATTCCCTACCGTCGTAAATATTATCTCATCTCATACAATACATTTCATTATAAATATAATCTCTTAAAAGTTACAATCGCATAAATAACGTCTATCCAAACATCATGGTTTTGAAAAAACAAACTATCTGCTTGTCCCATGAGGGGACCGAACCCGCGACCTTCGCGTTATTAGCACGACGCTCTAACCAACTGAGCTAAAGGGCCACGCTTACAAAAGTGCTAATAATTCAACTGATACAACAGGATTCAATGAAAATATGAACACTGAAAGTTTCAACTCTATAAAAAAATAACTATGCAGATTTTCCGATTCAAAACAAAGTAAAAGCTTGTCTTATGAGGGATCGAACACGCGACCTTCGCATTTTTAACAAAACGCAATAACCAACTGAGCTAATTGGTCCCGTATGCCCTAACGTCGTAAATATAATCCCATCTCATACAATACATTTCATTAAACATATGAACAATAAAAAGTTTCAAGTCCTTAAAATAAGCCTATGCAGATATTACGATTTCAAAAAAGAAATTTCTTGTTGGCCCATGAGTGGATCGAATCCGCGACCTTCGCGTTATTAGCACGATGCTCTAACCAACTGAGCTAATGGGCCACGCTTGCAAAAGTGCTAATAATTCAACTGATACAATAGGATTCAATGAAAATATGAACACTGAAAGTTTCAACTCTATAAAAAAATATTTATGCAGATTTTCCGATTCAAAACAAAGTAAAAGCTCGTCTTATGAGGGATCGTAAACGCGACCTTCGCATTTTTAACAAAACGCACTAACCAACTGAGCTAATTGGTCCCGTATGCCCTAACGTCGTAAATATAATCCCATCTCATACAATACATTTCATTAAACATATGAACACTAAAAGGTTTCAAGTCCTTAAAATAAGCCTATGCAGAAATTACGATTTGAAATAAGAAATTATTTGCTTGGCCTATGAGGGGATCGAACCCGCGAACTTCGCGTTATTAGCACGACGCTGTAACCAACTGAGCTAATGGGCCGCGTTTACTAATGTGCTAAAAATTCAACTGATACAATAGGCTTCAATGAAAACATGAACACTGAAATTTTCAACTCTATAAAAAAAGAACTATGCAGATGTTCCGTTTCAAAACAAAGTAAAAGCTTGTCCTATGAGGGATCTAACACGCGACCTTCGCATTTTTAACAAATTGCATTGACCAACTGAGCTATTTGGCCCCATATTCCCTACCGTCGTAAATATTATCTCATCTCATACAATACATTTCATTAGAAATATAATCTCTTAAAAGTTACAATCGCATATATAACGTCTATGCAAACATCATGGTTTTGAAAAAACAAACTATCTGCTTGGCCCATGAGGGGATCGAACCCGCGACCTTCGCGTTATTAGCACGACGCTCTAACCAACAGAGCTAATGGGCCACGTTTACTAATGTGCTAAAAATTCAACTGATACAATAGGCTTCAATGAAAACATGAACACTGAAAGTTTCAACTCTATAAAAAAATAACTATGCAGATTTTCCGATTCAAAACAAAGTAAAAGCTTGTCTTATGAGGTATCGAACACGCGACCTTCGCATTTTTAACAAAACGCAATAACCAACTGAGCTAATTGGTCCCGTATGCCCTAACGTCGTAAATATAATCCCATCTCATACAATACATTTCATTAAACATATGAACAATAAAAAGTTTCAAGTCCTTAAAATAAGCCTATGCAGATATTACGATTTCAAAAAAGAAATTTCTTGTTGGCCCATGAGTGGATCGAACCCGCGACCTTCGCGTTATTAGCACGACGCTCTAACCAACTGAGCTAATGGGCCACGCTTGCAAAAGTGCTAATAATTCAACTGATACAATAGGCTTCAATGAAAATATGAACACTGAAATTTTCAACTCTATAAAAAAAGAACTATGCAGATGTTCCGTTTCAAAACAAAGTAAAAGCTTGTCCTATGAGGGATCTAACACGCGACCTTCGCATTTTTAACAAATTGCACTGACCAACTGAGCTATTTGGCCCCGTATTCCCTAACGTCGTAAATATTATCTCATCTCATACACAATACATTTCATTAGAAATATAATCTCTTAAAAGTTACAATCGCATAAATAACGTCTATGCAATCATCATGGTTTTGAAAAAACAAACTATCTGCTTGGCCCATGAGTGGATCTAACCCGCGATCTTCGCGTTATTAGCACGACGCTCTAACCAACTGAGCTAATGGGCCGCGCTTACAAAAGTGCTAATAATTCAACTGATACAATAGGATTCAATGAAAATATGAACACTGAAAGTTTCAACTCTATAAAAAAATAACTATGCACATTTTCCGATTCAAAACAAAGTAAAAGCTTGTCTTATGAGGGATCGAACACGCGACCTTCGCATTTTTAACAAAACGCACTAACCAACTGAGCTAATTGGTCCCGTATGCTCTAACGTCGTAAATATAATCCCATCTCATACAATACATTTCATTAAACATATGAACACTAAAAAGTTTCAAGTCCTTAGAAGAAGTCTATGCAGACATTACGATTTGAAATAAGAAAATATTTGCTTGGCCCATGAGGGGATCGAACCCGCGACCTTCGCGTTATTAGCACGACGCTCTAACCAACTGAGCTAATGGGCCACGTTTACAAAAGTGCTAATAATTCAACTGATACAATAGAATTCAATGAAAATATGAACACTCTAAAAGTTTCAACTCTATAAAAAAATAACTATGCAGATTTTCCGATTCAAAACAAAGTAAAAGCTTGTCTTATAAGGGATCGAACACGCGACCTTCGCATTTTTAACAAAACGCACTAACCAACTGAGCTAATTGGTCCCGTATGCCCTAACGTCGTAAATATAATCCCATCTCATACAATACATTTCATTAAACATATGAACACTAAAAGGTTTCAAGTCCTTAAAATAAGCCTATGCAGAAATTACGATTTGAAATAAGAAATTATTTGCTTGGCCCATGAGGGGATCGAACCCGCGACCTTCGCGTTGTTAGCACGACGTTCTAACCAACTGAGCTAATGGGCCACGTTTACTAGTGTGCTAAAAATTCAACTGATACAATAGGCTTCAATGAAAACATGAACACTGAAATTTTCAACTCTATAAAAAAAGAACTATGCAGATGTTCCGTTTCAAAACAAAGTAAAAGCTTGTCCTATGAGGGATCTAACACGCGACCTTCGCATTTTTAACAAATTGCACTGACCAACTGAGCTATTTGGCCCCATATTCCCTACCGTCGTAAATATTATCTCATCTCATACACAATACATTTCATTAGAAATATAATCTCTTAAAAGTTACAATCGCATAAATAACGTCTATGCAAACATCATGGTTTTGAAAAAACAAACTATCTGTATGGCCCATTAGGGGATCGAACCCGCGACCTTCGCGTTATTAGTAGGACGCTCTAACCAACTGAACTAATGGGCCACGCTCACAAAAGTGCTAATAATTCAACTGATACAATAGGATTCAATGAAAATATGAACACTCTGAAAGTTTCAACTCTATAAAAAAATAACTATGCACATTTTCCGATTCAAAACAAAGTAAAAGCTTGTCTTATGAGGGATCGAAAACGCGACCTTCGCATTTTTAACAAAACGCACTAACCAACTGAGCTAATTGGTCCCGTATGCTCTAACGTCGTAAATATAATCCCATCTCATACAATACATTTCATTAAACATATGAACACTAAAAAGTTTCAAGTCCTTAGAAGAAGTCTATGCAGACATTACGATTTGAAATAAGAAAATATTTGCTTGGCCCATGAGGGGATCGAACCCGCGACCTTCGCGTTATTAGCACGACGCTCTAACCAACTGAGCTAATGGGCCACGTTTACAAAAGTGCTAATAATTCAACTGATACAATAGAATTCAATGAAAATATGAACACTGAAAGTTTCAACTCTATAAAAAAATAACTATGCACATTTTCCGATTCAAAACAAAGTAAAAGCTTGTCTTATGAGGGATCGAACACGCGACCTTCGCATTTTTAACAAAACGCACTAACCAACTGAGCTAATTGGTCCCGTATGCCCTAACGTCGTAAATATAATCCCATCTCATACAATACATTTCATTAAACATATGAACACTAAAAGGTTTCAAGTCCTTAAAATAAGCCTATGCAGAAATTACGATTTGAAGTAAGAAATTATTTGCTTGGCCCATGAGGGGATCGAACCCGCGACCTTCGCGTTGTTAGCACGACGTTCTAACCAACTGAGCTAATGGGCCACGTTTACTAGTGTGCTAAAAATTCAACTGATACAATAGGCTTCAATGAAAACATGAACACTGAAATTTTCAACTCTATAAAAAAAGAACTATGCAGATGTTCCGTTTCAAAACAAAGTAAAAGCTTGTCCTATGAGGGATCCAACACGCGACCTTCGCATTTTTAACAAATTGCACTGACCAACTGAGCTATTTGGCCCCATATTCCCTACCGTCGTAAATATTATCTCATCTCATACACAATACATTTCATTAGAAATATAATCTCTTAAAAGTTACAATCGCATAAATAACGTCTATGCAAACATCATGGTTTTGAAAAAACAAACTATCTGTATGGCCCATTAGGGGATCGAACCCGCGACCTTCGCGTTATTAGCACGACGCTCTAACCAACTGAGCTAATGGGTCACGCTCACAAAAGTGCTAATAATTCAACTGTTACAATAGGATTCAATGAAAATATGAACACTGAAAGTTTCAACTCTATAAAAAAATAACTATGCAGATTTTCCGATTCAAAACAAAGTAAAAGCTTGTCTTATGAGGGATCGAACACGCGACCTTCGCATTTTTAACAAAACGCACTAACCAACTGAGCTAATTGGTCCCGTATGCCCTAACGTCGTAAATATAATCCCATCTCATACAATACATTTCATTAAACATATGAACACTAAAAGGTTTCAAGTCCTTAAAATAAGCCTATGCAGAAATTACGATTTGAAATAAGAAATTATTTGCTTGGCCCATGAGGGGATCGAACCCGCGACCTTCGCCTTAATAGCACGACGCTCTAACCAACTGAGCTTATGGGCCACGTTTACTAGTGTGCTAAAAATTCAACTGATACAATAGGATTCAATGAAAATATGAACACTGAAAGTTTCAACTCTATAAAAAAATAACTATGCACATTTTCCGATTCAAAACAAAGTAAAAGCTTGTCTTATGAGGGATCGAACACGCGACCTTCGCATTTTTAACAAAACGCACTAACCAACTGAGCTAATTGGTCCCGTATGCCCTAACGTCGTAAATATAATCCCATCTCATACAATACATTTCATTAGAAATATAATCTCTTAAAAGTTACAATCGCATAAATAACGTCTATGCAAACATCATGGTTTTGAAAAAACAAACTACCTGCTTGGCCCATGAGGGGGGTCGAACTCGCGACCTTCGCGTTATTAGCACGACGCTCTAACCAACTGAGCTAATGGGCCACGCTTACAAAAGTGCTAATAATTCAACTCATACAATAGGATTCAATGAAAATATGAAAACTGAAAGTTCCAACTCTATAAAAAAATAACTATGCAGATTTTCCGATTCAAAACATAGTAAAAGCTTGTCTTATGAGGGATCTAACACGCGACCTTCGCATTTTTAACAAAACGCACTAACCAACTGAGCTAATTGGTCCCGTATGCCCTAACGTCGTAAATATAATCCCATCTCATACAATACATTTCATTAAACATATGAACACTAAAAAGTTTCAAGTCCTTAAAATAAGCCTATGCAGAAATTACGATTTCAAAAAAGAAATTTCTTGTTGGCCCATGAGTGGATCGAACCCGCGACCTTTGCGTTATTAGCACGACGCTCTAACCAACTGAGCTTATGGGCCACGCTTACAAAAGTGCTAATAATTCAACTGATACAATAGGCTTCAATGAAAATATGAACACTGAAATTTTCAACTCTATAAAAAAAGAACTATGCAGATGTTCCGTTTCAAAACAAAGTAAAAGCTTGTCCTATGAGGGATCTAACACGCGACCTTCGCATTTTTAACAAATTGCATTGACCAACTGAGCTATTTGGCCCCATATTCCCTACCGTCGTAAATATTATCTCATCTCATACAATACATTTCATTAGAAATATAATCTCTTAAAAGTTACAATCGCATATATAACGTCTATGCAAACATCATGGTTTTGAAAAAACAAACTATCTGCATGGCCCATGAGGGGATCGAACCCGCGACCTTCGCGTTATTAGCACGACGCTCTAACCAACTGAGCTAATGGGCCACGCTTACAAAAGTGCTAATAATTCAACTGATACAATAGGATTCAATGAAAATATGAACACTGAAAGTTTCAACTCTATAAAAAAATAACTATGCACATTTTCCGATTCAAAACAAAGTAAAAGCTTGTCTTATGAGGGATCGAACACGCGACCTTCGCATTTTTAACAAAACGCACTTACCAACTGAGTTAATTGGTCCCGTATGCCCTAACGTCGTAAATATAATCCCATCTCATACAATACATTTCATTAGGAATATAATCTCTTAAAAGTTACAATCGCATATATAACATCTATGCAAACATCTTGCTTTTGAGAAAACAAACTATCTGTTTGGACCATGAGGGATCGAACACGCGACCTTCGCGTTATTAGCACGACGCTCTAACCAACTGAGCTAATGGGCCACGTTTACACAAGTGCTAATAATTCAACTGATACAATAGAATTCAATGAAAATATGAACACTGAAAGTTTCAACTCTATAAAAAAATAACTATGCAGATTTTCCGATTCAAAACAAAGTAAAAGCTTGTCTTATGAGGGATCGAACACGCGACCTTCGCATTTTTAACAAAACGCACTAACCAACTGAGCTAATTTGTCCCGTATGCCCTAACGTCGTAAATATAATCCCATCTCATACAATACATTTCATTAAACATATGAACACTAAAAGGTTTCAAGTCCTTAAAATAAGCCTATGCAGAAATTACGATTTCAAAAAAGAAACTTTCAGTTGGCCCATGAGGGGATCGAACCCGCGAACTTCGCGTTATTAGCACGACGCTCTAACCAACTGAGCTAATGGGCCACGTTTATTAATGTGCTAATAATTCAACTGATACAATTGGCTTCAATGAAAATATGAACACTGAAATTTTCAACTCTATAAAAAAATAACTATGCAGATTTTCCGATTCAAAACAAAGTAAAAGCTTGTCTTATGAGGGATCGAACACGTGACCTTCGCATTTTTAACAAAACGCACTAACCAACTGAGCTAATTGGTCCCGTATGCCCTAACGTCGTAAATATAATCCCATCTCATACAATACATTTCATTAAACATATGAACACTAAAATGTTTCAAGTCCTTAAAATAAGCCTATGCAGAAATTACGATTTGAAATAAGAAATTATTTGCTTGGCCCATGAGGGGATCGAACCCGCGACCTTCGCGTTATTAGCACGACGCTCTAACCAACTGATCTAATGGGCCACGTTTACTAGTGTGCTAAAAATTCAACTGATACAATAGGATTCAATGAAAATATGAACACTGAAAGTTTCAACTCTATAAAAAAATAACTATGCACATTTTCCGATTCAAAACAAAGTAAAAGCTTGTCTTATGAGGGATCGAACACGCGACCTTCGCATTTTTAACAAAACGCCCTAACCAACTGAGCTATTTGGTCCCGTATGCCCTAACGTCGTAAATATAATCCCATCTCATACAATACATTTCATTAGAAATATAATCTCTTAAAAGTTACAATCGCATAAATAACGTCTATGCAAACATCATGGTTTTGAAAAAACAATCTATCTGCTTGGACCATGAGAGGGTCGAACCCGCGACGTTCGCGTTATTAGCACGACGCTCTAACCAACTGAGCTAATGGGCCACGCTTACAAAAGTGCTAATAATTCAACTGATACAATAGGATTCAATGAAAATATGAACACTGAAAGTTCCAACTCTATAAAAAAATAACTATGCACATTTTCCGATTCAAAACAAAGTAAAAGCTTGTCTTATGAGGGATCGAACACGCGACCTTCGCATTTTTAACAAAACGCACTTACCAACTGAGTTAATTGGTCCCGTATGCCCTAACGTCGTAAATATAATCCCATCTCATACAATACATTTCATTAGGAATATAATCTCTTAAAAGTTACAATCGCATATATAACATCTATGCAAACATCTTGCTTTTGAGAAAACAAACTATCTGTTTGGACCATGAGGGATCGAACACGCGACCTTCGCGTTATTAGCACGACGCTCTAACCAACTGAGCTAATGGGCCACGTTTACACAAGTGCTAATAATTCAACTGATACAATAGAATTCAATGAAAATATGAACACTGAAAGTTTCAACTCTATAAAAAAATAACTATGCAGATTTTCCGATTCAAAACAAAGTAAAAGCTTGTCTTATGAGGGATCGAACACGCGACCTTCGCATTTTTAACAAAACGCACTAACCAACTGAGCTAATTTGTCCCGTATGCCCTAACGTCGTAAATATAATCCCATCTCATACAATACATTTCATTAAACATATGAACACTAAAAGGTTTCAAGTCCTTAAAATAAGCCTATGCAGAAATTACGATTTCAAAAAAGAAATTTTCAGTTGGCCCATGAGGGGATCGAACCCGCGAACTTCGCGTTATTAGCACGACGCTCTAACCAACTGAGCTAATGGGCCACGTTTATTAATGTGCTAATAATTCAACTGATACAATTGGCTTCAATGAAAATATGAACACTGAAATTTTCAACTCTATAAAAAAATAACTATGCAGATTTTCCGATTCAAAACAAAGTAAAAGCTTGTCTTATGAGGGATCGAACACGTGACCTTCGCATTTTTAACAAAACGCACTAACCAACTGAGCTAATTGGTCCCGTATGCCCTAACGTCGTAAATATAATCCCATCTCATACAATACATTTCATTAAACATATGAACACTAAAATGTTTCAAGTCCTTAAAATAAGCCTATGCAGAAATTACGATTTGAAATAAGAAATTATTTGCTTGGCCCATGAGGGGATCGAACCCGCGACCTTCGCGTTATTAGCACGACGCTCTAACCAACTGAGCTAATGGGCCACGTTTACTAGTGTGCTAAAAATTCAACTGATACAATAGGATTCAATGAAAATATGAACACTGAAAGTTTCAACTCTATAAAAAAATAACTATGCACATTTTCCGATTCAAAACAAAGTAAAAGCTTGTCTTATGAGGGATCGAACACGCGACCTTCGCATTTTTAACAAAACGCACTAACCAACTGAGCTATTTGGTCCCGTATGCCCTAACGTCGTAAATATAATCCCATCTCATACACAATACATTTCATTAGAAATATAATCTCTTAAAAGTTACAATCGCATAAATAACGTCTATGCAAACATCATGGTTTTGAAAAAACAATCTATCTGCTTGGACCATGAGAGGGTCGAACCCGCGACGTTCGCGTTATTAGCACGACGCTCTAACCAACTGAGCTAATGGGCCACGCTTACAAAAGTGCTAATAATTCAACTGATACAATAGGATTCAATGAAAATATGAACACTGAAAGTTCCAACTCTATAAAAAAATAACTATGCAGATTTTCCGATTCAAAACATAGTAAAAGCTTGTCTTATGAGGGATCGAACACGCGACCTTCGCATTTTTAACAAAACGCACTAACCAACTGAGCTAATTGGTCCCGTATGCCCTAACGTCGTAAATATAATCCCATCTCATACAATACATTTCATTAAACATATGAACACTAAAAGGTTTCAAGTCCTTAAAATAAGCCTATGCAGAAATTACGATTTCAAAAAAGAAATTTTCTGTTGGCCCATGAGGGGATCGAACCCGCGACCTTCGCGTTATTAGCACGACGCTCTAACCAACTGAACTAATGGTCCACGTTTATTAATGTGCTAATAATTCAACTGATACAATAGGCTTCAAAGAAAATATGAACACTCTCTGATATTTTCAACTCTATAAAAAAATAACTATGCAGATTTTACGATTCCAAACAAAGTAAAAGCTTGTCTTATGAGGGATCGAACACGCGACCTTCGCATTTTTAACAAAACGCACTAACCAACTGAGCTAATTGGTCCCGTATGCCCTAACGTCGTAAATATAATCCCACATCTCATACAATATATTTCATTAAAAATATGAACACTAAAAAGTTTCAAGTCCTTAGAAGAAGTCTATGCAGACATTACGATTTGAAATAAGAAAATATTTGCTTGGCCCATGAGGGGATCGAACCCGCGACCTTCGCGTTATTAGCACGACGCTCTAACCAACTGAGCTAATGGGCCACGTTTACAAAAGTGCTAATAATTCAACTGATACAATAGAATTCAATGAAAATATGAACACTGAAAGTTTCAACTCTATAAAAAAATAACTATGCAGATTTTCCGATTCAAAACAAAGTAAAAGCTTGTCTTATGAGGGATCGAACACGCGACCTTCGCATTTTTAACAAAACACACTAACCAACTGAGCTAATTGGTCCCGTATGCCCTAACGTCGTAAATATAATCCCATCTCATACAATACATTTCATTAAACATATGAACACTAAAATGTTTCAAGTCCTTAAAATAAGCCTATGCAGAAATTACGATTTGAAATAAGAAATTATTTGCTTGGCCCATGAGGGGATCGAAACCGCGACCTTCGCGTTATTAGCACGACGCTCTAACCAACTGAGATAATGGGCCACGTTTACTAGTGTGCTAAAAATTCAACTGATACAATAGGATTCAATGAAAATATGAACACTGAAAGTTTCAACTCTATAAAAAAATAACTATGCACATTTTCCGATTCAAAACAAAGTAAAAGCTTGTCTTATGAGGGATCGAACACGCGACCTTCGCATTTTTAACAAAACGCACTAACCAACTGAGCTATTTGGTCCCGTATGTCCTAACGTCGTAAATATAATCCCATCTCATACACAATACATTTCATTAGAAATATAATCTCTTAAAAGTTACAATCGCATAAATAACGTCTATGCAAACATCATGGTTTTGAAAAAACAAACTATCTGTATGGGCCATGAGGGGATCGAACCCGCGACCTTCGCGTTATTAGCACGACGCTCTAACCAACTGAGCTAATGGGCCACGCTCATAAAAGTGCTAATAATTCAACTGATACAATAGGATTCAATGAAAATATGAACACTGAAAGTTTCAACTCTATAAAAAAATAACTATGCACATTTTCCGATTCAAAACAAAGTAAAAGCTTGTCTTATGAGGGATCGAACACGCGACCTTCGCATTTTTAACAAAACGCACTAACCAACTGAGCTAATTGGTCCCGTATGCCCTAACGTCGTAAATATAATCCCATCTCATACAATACATTTCATTAAACATATGAACACTAAAAGGTTTCAAGTCCTTAAAATAAGCCTATGCAGAAATTACGATTTGAAATAAGAAATTATTTGCTTGGCCCATGAGGGGATCGAACCCGCGACCTTCGCGTTATTAGCACGACGCTCTAACCAACTGATCTAATGGGCCACGTTTACTAGTGTGCTAAAAATTCAACTGATACAATAGGATTCAATGAAAATATGAACACTGAAAGTTTCAACTCTATAAAAAAATAACTATGCACATTTTCCGATTCAAAACAAAGTAAAAGCTTGTCTTATGAGGGATCGAACACGCGACCTTCGCATTTTTAACAAAACGCCCTAACCAACTGAGCTATTTGGTCCCGTATGCCCTAACGTCGTAAATATAATCCCATCTCATACAATACATTTCATTAGAAATATAATCTCTTAAAAGTTACAATCGCATAAATAACGTCTATGCAAACATCATGGTTTTGAAAAAACAATCTATCTGCTTGGACCATGAGAGGGTCGAACCCGCGACGTTCGCGTTATTAGCACGACGCTCTAACCAACTGAGCTAATGGGCCACGCTTACAAAAGTGCTAATAATTCAACTGATACAATAGGATTCAATGAAAATATGAACACTGAAAGTTCCAACTCTATAAAAAAATAACTATGCACATTTTCCGATTCAAAACAAAGTAAAAGCTTGTCTTATGAGGGATCGAACACGCGACCTTCGCATTTTTAACAAAACGCACTTACCAACTGAGTTAATTGGTCCCGTATGCCCTAACGTCGTAAATATAATCCCATCTCATACAATACATTTCATTAGGAATATAATCTCTTAAAAGTTACAATCGCATATATAACATCTATGCAAACATCTTGCTTTTGAGAAAACAAACTATCTGTTTGGACCATGAGGGATCGAACACGCGACCTTCGCGTTATTAGCACGACGCTCTAACCAACTGAGCTAATGGGCCACGTTTACACAAGTGCTAATAATTCAACTGATACAATAGAATTCAATGAAAATATGAACACTGAAAGTTTCAACTCTATAAAAAAATAACTATGCAGATTTTCCGATTCAAAACAAAGTAAAAGCTTGTCTTATGAGGGATCGAACACGCGACCTTCGCATTTTTAACAAAACGCACTAACCAACTGAGCTAATTTGTCCCGTATGCCCTAACGTCGTAAATATAATCCCATCTCATACAATACATTTCATTAAACATATGAACACTAAAAGGTTTCAAGTCCTTAAAATAAGCCTATGCAGAAATTACGATTTCAAAAAAGAAATTTTCAGTTGGCCCATGAGGGGATCGAACCCGCGAACTTCGCGTTATTAGCACGACGCTCTAACCAACTGAGCTAATGGGCCACGTTTATTAATGTGCTAATAATTCAACTGATACAATTGGCTTCAATGAAAATATGAACACTGAAATTTTCAACTCTATAAAAAAATAACTATGCAGATTTTCCGATTCAAAACAAAGTAAAAGCTTGTCTTATGAGGGATCGAACACGTGACCTTCGCATTTTTAACAAAACGCACTAACCAACTGAGCTAATTGGTCCCGTATGCCCTAACGTCGTAAATATAATCCCATCTCATACAATACATTTCATTAAACATATGAACACTAAAATGTTTCAAGTCCTTAAAATAAGCCTATGCAGAAATTACGATTTGAAATAAGAAATTATTTGCTTGGCCCATGAGGGGATCGAACCCGCGACCTTCGCGTTATTAGCACGACGCTCTAACCAACTGAGCTAATGGGCCACGTTTACTAGTGTGCTAAAAATTCAACTGATACAATAGGATTCAATGAAAATATGAACACTGAAAGTTTCAACTCTATAAAAAAATAACTATGCACATTTTCCGATTCAAAACAAAGTAAAAGCTTGTCTTATGAGGGATCGAACACGCGACCTTCGCATTTTTAACAAAACGCACTAACCAACTGAGCTATTTGGTCCCGTATGCCCTAACGTCGTAAATATAATCCCATCTCATACACAATACATTTCATTAGAAATATAATCTCTTAAAAGTTACAATCGCATAAATAACGTCTATGCAAACATCATGGTTTTGAAAAAACAATCTATCTGCTTGGACCATGAGAGGGTCGAACCCGCGACGTTCGCGTTATTAGCACGACGCTCTAACCAACTGAGCTAATGGGCCACGCTTACAAAAGTGCTAATAATTCAACTGATACAATAGGATTCAATGAAAATATGAACACTGAAAGTTCCAACTCTATAAAAAAATAACTATGCAGATTTTCCGATTCAAAACATAGTAAAAGCTTGTCTTATGAGGGATCGAACACGCGACCTTCGCATTTTTAACAAAACGCACTAACCAACTGAGCTAATTGGTCCCGTATGCCCTAACGTCGTAAATATAATCCCATCTCATACAATACATTTCATTAAACATATGAACACTAAAAGGTTTCAAGTCCTTAAAATAAGCCTATGCAGAAATTACGATTTCAAAAAAGAAATTTTCTGTTGGCCCATGAGGGGATCGAACCCGCGACCTTCGCGTTATTAGCACGACGCTCTAACCAACTGAACTAATGGTCCACGTTTATTAATGTGCTAATAATTCAACTGATACAATAGGCTTCAAAGAAAATATGAACACTGATATTTTCAACTCTATAAAAAAATAACTATGCAGATTTTACGATTCCAAACAAAGTAAAAGCTTGTCTTATGAGGGATCGAACACGCGACCTTCGCATTTTTAACAAAACGCACTAACCAACTGAGCTAATTGGTCCCGTATGCCCTAACGTCGTAAATATAATCCCACATCTCATACAATATATTTCATTAAAAATATGAACACTAAAAAGTTTCAAGTCCTTAGAAGAAGTCTATGCAGACATTACGATTTGAAATAAGAAAATATTTGCTTGGCCCATGAGGGGATCGAACCCGCGACCTTCGCGTTATTAGCACGACGCTCTAACCAACTGAGCTAATGGGCCACGTTTACAAAAGTGCTAATAATTCAACTGATACAATAGAATTCAATGAAAATATGAACACTGAAAGTTTCAACTCTATAAAAAAATAACTATGCAGATTTTCCGATTCAAAACAAAGTAAAAGCTTGTCTTATGAGGGATCGAACACGCGACCTTCGCATTTTTAACAAAACACACTAACCAACTGAGCTAATTGGTCCCGTATGCCCTAACGTCGTAAATATAATCCCATCTCATACAATACATTTCATTAAACATATGAACACTAAAATGTTTCAAGTCCTTAAAATAAGCCTATGCAGAAATTACGATTTGAAATAAGAAATTATTTGCTTGGCCCATGAGGGGATCGAAACCGCGACCTTCGCGTTATTAGCACGACGCTCTAACCAACTGAGATAATGGGCCACGTTTACTAGTGTGCTAAAAATTCAACTGATACAATAGGATTCAATGAAAATATGAACACTGAAAGTTTCAACTCTATAAAAAAATAACTATGCACATTTTCCGATTCAAAACAAAGTAAAAGCTTGTCTTATGAGGGATCGAACACGCGACCTTCGCATTTTTAACAAAACGCACTAACCAACTGAGCTATTTGGTCCCGTATGTCCTAACGTCGTAAATATAATCCCATCTCATACACAATACATTTCATTAGAAATATAATCTCTTAAAAGTTACAATCGCATAAATAACGTCTATGCAAACATCATGGTTTTGAAAAAACAAACTATCTGTATGGGCCATGAGGGGATCGAACCCGCGACCTTCGCGTTATTAGCACGACGCTCTAACCAACTGAGCTAATGGGCCACGCTCATAAAAGTGCTAATAATTCAACTGATACAATAGGATTCAATGAAAATATGAACACTGAAAGTTTCAACTCTATAAAAAAATAACTATGCACATTTTCCGATTCAAAACAAAGTAAAAGCTTGTCTTATGAGGGATCGAACACGCGACCTTCGCATTTTTAACAAAACGCACTAACCAACTGAGCTAATTGGTCCCGTATGCCCTAACGTCGTAAATATAATCCCATCTCATACAATACATTTCATTAAACATATGAACACTAAAAGGTTTCAAGTCCTTAAAATAAGCCTATGCAGAAATTACGATTTCAAAAAAGAAATTTTCAGTTGGCCCATGAGGGGATCGAACCCGCGAACTTCGCGTTATTAGCACGGCGCTCTAACCAACTGAGCTAATGGGCCACGTTTATTAATGTGCTAATAATTCAACTGATACAATTGGCTTCAATGAAAATATGAACACTGAAATTTTCAACTCTATAAAAAAATAACTATGCAGATTTTCCGATTCAAAACAAAGTAAAAGCTTGTCTTATGAGGGATCGAACACGGGAACCTTCGCATTTTTAACAAAACGCACTAACCAACTGAGCTAATTGGTCCCGTATGCCCTAACGTCGTAAATATAATCCCATCTCATACAATACATTTCATTAAACATATGAACACTAAAATGTTTCAAGTCCTTAAAATAAGCCTATGCAGAAATTACGATTTGAAATAAGAAATTATTTGCTTGGCCCATGAGGGGATCGAACCCGCGACCTTCGCGTTATTAGCACGACGCTCTAACCAACTGAGCTAATGGGCCACGTTTACTAATGTGCTAAAAATTCAACTGATACAATAGGATTCAATGAAAATATGAACACTGAAAGTTTCAACTCTATAAAAAAATAACTATGCACATTTTCCGATTCAAAACAAAGTAAAAGCTTGTCTTATGAGGGATCGAACACGCGACCTTCGCATTTTTAACAAAACGCACTAACCAACTGAGCTATTTGGTCCCGTATGCCCTAACGTCGTAAATATAATCCCATCTCATACAATACATTTCATTAGAAATATAATCTCTTAAAAGTTACAATCGCATAAATAACGTCTATGCAAACATCATGGTTTTGAAAAAACAAACTATCTGTATGGGCCATGAGGGGATCGAACCCGCGACCTTCGCGTTATTAGCACGACGCTCTAACCAACTGAGCTAATGGGCCACGCTCATAAAAGTGCTAATAATTCAACTGATACAATAGGATTCAATGAAAATATGAACACTGAAAGTTTCAACTCTATAAAAAAATAACTATGCAGATTTTCCGATTCAAAACAAAGTAAAAGCTTGTCTTATGAGGGATCGAACACGCGACCTTCGCATTTTTAACAAAACGCACTAACCAACTGAGCTAATTGGTCCCGTATGCCCTAACGTCGTAAATATAATCCCATCTCATACAATACATTTCATTAAACATATGAACACTAAAAGGTTTCAAGTCCTTAAAATAAGCCTATGCAGAAATTACGATTTGAAATAAGAAATTATTTGCTTGGCCCTAGAGGGGATCGAACCCGCGACCTTCGCGTTATTAGCAAGACGCTCTAACCAATTGAGCTAATGGGCCACGCTTACAAAAGTGCTAATAATTCAACTGATAAAATAGGATTCAATGAAAATATGAACACTGATATTTTCAACTCTATAAAAAAATAACTATGCAGATTTTCCGTTTCAAAACAAAGTAAAAGCTTGTCCTATGAGGGATCTAACACGCGACCTTCGCATTTTTAACAAATTGCACTGACCAACTGAGCTATTTGGCCCCATATTCCCTACCGTCGTAAATATTATATCATCTCATACAATACATTTCATTAGAAATATAATCTCTTAAAAGTTACAATCGCATAAATAACGTCTATGCAAACATCATGGTTTTGAAAAAACAAACTATCTGCTTGGCCCATGAGGGGATCGAACCCGCGACCTTCGCGTTATTAGCACGACGCTCTAACCAATTGAGCTAATGGGCCACGCTTACAAAAGTGCTAATAATTCAACTGATACAATAGGATTCAATGAAAATATGAACACTGATATTTTCAACTCTATAAAAAAATAACTATGCAGATTTTCCGATTCAAAACAAAGTAAAATCTTGTCTTATGAGGGATCGAACACGCGACCTTCGCATTTTTAACAAAACGCACTAACCAACTGAGCTAATTGGTCCCGTATGCCCTAACCTCGTAAATATAATCCCATCTCATACAATACATTTCATTAAACATATGAACACTAAAACGTTTCAAGTCCTTAAAAGAAGTCTATGCAGACGTTACGATTTGAAATAAGAAATTCTTTGCTTGGCCCATGAGGGGATCGAACCTGCGACCTTCGCGTTATTAGCATGACGCTCTAACCAACTGAGCTAATGGGCCACGTTTACTAATGTGCTAATAATTCAACTGATACAAAAGGATTCAATGAAAATATGAACACTGAAATTTTCAACTCTATAAAAAAAGAACTATGCAGATGTTCCGATTCAAAACAAAGTAAAAGCTTGTCTTATGAGGGATCGAACACGCGACCTTCGCATTTTTAACAAAACGCACTAACCAACTGAGCTAATTGGTCCTGTATGCCCTAACGTCGTAAATATAATCCCATCTCATACAATACATTTCATTAAACATATGAACACTAAAAGGTTTCAAGTCCTTAAAATAAGCCTATGCAGAAATTACGATTTCAAAAAAGAAATTTTCAGTTGGCCCATGAGGGGATCGAACCCGCGAACTTCGCGTTATTAGCACGGCGCTCTAACCAACTGAGTTAATGGGCCACGTTTATTAATGTGCTAATAATTCAACTGATACAATTGGCTTCAATGAAAATATGAACACTGAAATTTTCAACTCTATAAAAAAATAACTATGCAGATTTTCCGATTCAAAACAAAGTAAAAGCTTGTCTTATGAGGGATCGAACACGCGACCTTCGCATTTTTAACAAAACGCACTAACCAACTGAGCTAATTGGTCCCGTATGCCCTAACGTCGTAAATATAATCCCACATCTCATACAATATATTTCATTAAAAATATGAACACTAAAAAGTTTCAAGTCCTTAGAAGAAGTCTATGCAGACATTACGATTTGAAATAAGAAAATATTTGCTTGGCCCATGAGGGGATCGAACCCGCGACCTTCGCGTTATTAGCACGACGCTCTAACCAACTGAGCTAATGGGCCACGTTTACAAAAGTGCTAATAATTCAACTGATACAATAGAATTCAATGAAAATATGAACACTGAAAGTTTCAACTCTATAAAAAAATAACTATGCAGATTTTCCGATTCAAAACAAAGTAAAAGCTTGTCTTATGAGGGATCGAACACGCGACCTTCGCATTTTTAACAAAACACACTAACCAACTGAGCTAATTGGACCCGTATGCCCTAACGTCGTAAATATAAACCCATCTCATACAATACATTTCATTAAACATATGAACACTAAAATGTTTCAAGTCCTTAAAATAAGCCTATGCAGAAATTACGATTTGAAATAAGAAATTATTTGCTTGGCCCATGAGGGGATCGAACCCGCGACCTTCGCGTTATTAGCACGACGCTCTAACCAACTGAGCTAATGGGCCACGTTTACTAGTGTGCTAAAAATTCAACTGATACAATAGGATTCAATGAAAATATGAACACTGAAAGTTTCAACTCTATAAAAAAATAACTATGCACATTTTCCGATTCAAAACAAAGTAAAAGCTTGTCTTATGAGGGATCGAACACGCGACCTTCGCATTTTTAACAAAACGCACTAACCAACTGAGCTATTTGGTCCCGTATGCCCTAACGTCGTAAATATAATCCCATCTCATACAATACATTTCATTAGAAATATAATCTCTTAAAAGTTACAATCGCATAAATAACGTCTATGCAAACATCATGGTTTTGAAAAAACAAACTATCTGTATGGGCCATGAGGGGATCGAACCCGCGACCTTCGCGTTATTAGCACGACGCTCTAACCAACTGAGCTAATGGGCCACGCTCATAAAAGTGCTAATAATTCAACTGATACAATAGGATTCAATGAAAATATGAACACTGAAAGTTTCAACTCTATAAAAAAATAACTATGCACATTTTCCGATTCAAAACAAAGTAAAAGCTTGTCTTATGAGGGATCGAACACGCGACATTCGCATTTTTAACAAAACGCACTAACCAACTGAGATAATTGGTCCCGTATGCCCTAACGTCGTAAATATAATCCCATCTCATACAATACATTTCATTAGAAATATAATCTCTTGAAAGTTACAATCGCATATATAACGTCTATGCAAACATCTTGCTTTTGAGAAAACAAACTATCTGTTTGGACCATGAGGGGATCGAACATGCGACCTTCGCGTTATTAGCACGACGCTCTAACCAACTGAGCTAATGGGCCACGTTTACACAAGTGCTAATAATTCAACTGATACAATAGAATTGAATGAAAATATGAACACTGAAAGTTTCAACTCTATAAAAAAATAACTATGCAGATTTTCCGATTCAAAACAAAGTAAAAGCTTGTCTTATGAGGGATCGAACACGCGACCTTCGCATTTTTAACAAAACGCACTAACCAACTGAGCTAATTGGTCCCGTATGCCCTAACGTCGTAAATATAATCCCATCTCATACAATACATTTCATTAAACATATGAACACTAAAAGGTTTCAAGTCCTTAAAATAAGCCTATGCAGAAATTACGATTTCAAAAAAGAAATTTTCAGTTGGCCCATGAGGGGATCGAACCCGCGAACTTCGCGTTATTAGCACGGCGCTCTAACCAACTGAGCTAATGGGCCACGTTAATTAATGTGCTAATAATTCAACTGATACAATTGGCTTCAATGAAAATATGAACACTGAAATTTTCAACTCTATAAAAAAATAACTATGCAGATTTTCCGATTCAAAACAAAGTAAAAGCTTGTCTTATGAGGGATCGAACACGCGACCTTCGCATTTTTAACAAAACGCACTAACCAACTGAGCTAATTGGTCCCGTATGCCCTAACGTCGTAAATATAATCCCATCTCATACAATACATTTCATTAAACATATGAACACTAAAATGTTTCAAGTCCTTAAAATAAGCCTATGCAGAAATTACGATTTGAAATAAGAAATTATTTGCTTGGCCCATGAGGGGATCGAACCCGCGACCTTCGCGTTATTAGCACGACGCTCTAACCAACTGAGCTAATGGGCCACGTTAACTAGTGTGCTAAAAATTCAACTGATACAATAGGATTCAATGAAAATATGAACACTGAAAGTTTCAACTCTATAAAAAAATAACTATGCAGATTTTCCGATTCAAAACAAAGTAAAAGCTTGTCCTATGAGGGATCTAACACGCGACCTTCGCATTTTTAACAAATTGCACTGACCAACTGAGCTATTTGGCCCCATATTCCCTACCGTCGTAAATATTATATCATCTCATACAATACATTTCATTAGAAATATAATCTCTTAAAAGTTACAATCGCATAAATAACGTCTATGCAAACATCATGGTTTTGAAAAAACAAACTATCTGCTTGGCCCATGAGGGGATCGAACCCGCGACCTTCGCGTTATTAGCACGACGCTCTAACCAATTGAGCTAATGGGCCACGCTTACAAAAGTGCTAATAATTCAACTGATACAATAGGATTCAATGAAAATATGAACACTGAAATTTTCAACTCTATAAAAAAATAACTATGCAGATTTTCCGATTCAAAACAAAGTAAAAGCTTGTCTTATGAGGGATCGAACACGCGACCTTCGCATTTTTAACAAAACGCACTAACCAACTGAGCTAATTGGTCCTGTATGCCCTAACGTCGTAAATATAATCCCATCTCATACAATACATTTCATTAAACATATGAACACTAAAAGGTTTCAAGTCCTTAAAATAAGCCTATGCAGAAATTACGATTTCAAAAAAGAAATTTTCAGTTGGCTTATGAGGGGATCGAACCCGCGAACTTCGCGTTATTAGCACGGCGCTCTAACCAACTGAGTTAATGGACCACGTTTATTAATGTGCTAATAATTCAACTGATACAATTGGCTTCAATGAAAATATGAACACTGAAATTTTCAACTCTATAAAAAAATAACTATGCAGATTTTCCGATTCAAAACAAAGTAAAAGCTTGTCTTATGAGGGATCGAACACGCGACCTTCGCATTTTTAACAAAACGCACTAACCAACTGTGCTAATTGGTCCCGTATGCCCTAACGTCGTAAATATAATCCCATCTCATACAATACATTTCATTAAACATATGAACACTAAAATGTTTCAAGTCCTTAAAATAAGCCTATGCAGAAATTACGATTTGAAATAAGAAATTATTTGCTTGGCCCATGAGGGGATCGAACCCGCGACCTTCGCGTTATTAGCACGACGCTCTAACCAACTGAGCTAATGGGCCACGTTTACTAGTGTGCTAAAAATTCAACTGATACAATAGGATTCAATGAAAATATGAACACTGAAAGTTTCAACTCTATAAAAAAATAACTATGCACATTTTCCGATTCAAAACAAAGTAAAAGCTTGTCTTATGAGGGATCGAACACGCGACCTTCGCATTTTTAACAAAACGCACTACCCAACTGAGCTAATTGGTCCCGTATGCCCTAACGTCGTAAATATAATCCCATCTCATACAATACATTTCATTAAACATATGAACACTAAAAAGTTTCAAGTCCTTAAAATAAGCCTATGCAGAAATTACGATTTCAAAAAAGAAATTTTTGTTGGCCCATGAGAGGATCGAACACGCGACCTTCGCGGTATAAGCACGACGCTCTAACCAACTGAGTTAATGGGCCGCGTTTGTTAATGTGCTAATAATTCAACTGATACAATAGGCTTCAATGAAAATATGAACACTGAAAGTTTCAACTCTATAAAAAAATAACTATGCAGATTTTCCGATTCAAAACAAAGTAAAAGCTTGTCTTATGAGGGATCGAACACGCGACCTTCGCATTTTTAACAAAACGAACTAA
The DNA here is from genome assembly GCA_947359465.1 of Metellina segmentata. Classification (NCBI taxonomy): domain Eukaryota; kingdom Metazoa; phylum Arthropoda; class Arachnida; order Araneae; family Tetragnathidae; genus Metellina; species Metellina segmentata. The sequence goes on along the minus strand of OX375884.1, from coordinate 59,182,133 downwards.
CCAACTGAGCTAATTGGTCCCGTATGCCCTAACGTCGTAAATATAATCCCATCTCATACAATACATTTCATTAAACATATGAACACTAAAAGGTTTCAAGTCCTTAAAATAAGCCTATGCAGAAATTACGATTTGAAATAAGAAATTATTTGCTTGGCCCATGAGGGGATTGAACCCGCGACCTTTGCGTTATTAGCACGATGCTCTAACCAACTGAGCTAATGGGCCACGTTTACGAATGTGCTAAAAATTCAACTGATACAATAGGCTTCAATGAAAATATGAACACTGAAAGTTTCAACTCTATAAAAAAATAACTATGCAGATTTTCCGATTCAAAACAAAGTAAAAGCTTGTCTTATGAGGGATCGAACACGCGACCTTCGTATTTTTACCAAAACGCACTAACCAACTGAGCTAATTGGTCCCGTATGCCCTAACGTCGTAAATATAATCCCATCTCATACAATACATTTCATTAAACATATGAACACTAAAAGGTTTCAAGTCCTTAAAATAAGCCTATGCAGAAATTACGATTTGAAATAAGAAATTATATGCTTGGCCCTAGAGGGGATCGAACCCGCGACCTTCGCGTTATTAGCAAGACGCTCTAACCAATTGAGCTAATGGGCCACGCTTACAAAAGTGCTAATAATTCAACTGATAAAATAGGATTCAATGAAAATATGAACACTCTGATATTTTCAACTCTATAAAAAAATAACTATGCAGATTTTCCGATTCAAAACAAAGTAAAAGCTTGTCCTATGAGGGATCTAACACGCGACCTTCGCATTTTTAACAAATTGCACTGACCAACTGAGCTATTTGGCCCCATATTCCCTACCGTCGTAAATATTATATCATCTCATAAAATACATTTCATTAGAAATATAATCTCTTAAAAGTTACAATCGCATAAATAACGTCTATGCAAACATCATGGTTTTGAAAAAACCAACTATCTGCTTGGCCAATGAGGGGATCGAACCCGCGACCTTCGCGTTATTAGCACGACGCTCTAACCAATTGAGCTAATGGGCCACGCTTACAAAAGTGCTAATAATTCAACTGATACAATAGGATTCAATGAAAATATGAACACTGATATTTTCAACTCTATAAAAAAATAACTATGCAGATTTTCCGATTCAAAACAAAGTAAAATCTTGTCTTATGAGGGATCGAACACGCGACCTTCGCATTTTTAACAAAACGCACTAACCAACTGAGCTAATTGGTCCCGTATGCCCTAACATCGTAAATATAATCCCATCTCATACAATACATTTCATTAAACATATGAACACTAAAACGTTTCAAGTCCTTAAAAGAAGTCTATGCAGACGTTACGATTTGAAATAAGAAATTCTTTGCTTGGCCCATGAGGGGATCGAACCTGCGACCTTCGCGTTATTAGCATGACGCTCTAACCAACTGAGCTAATGGGCCACGTTTACTAATGTGCTAATAATTCAACTGATACAATAGGATTCAATGAAAATATGAACACTGAAATTTTCAACTCTATAAAAAAAGAACTATGCAGATGTTCCGATTCAAAACAAAGTAAAAGCTTGTCTTATGAGGGATCGAACACGCGACCTTCGCATTTTTAACAAAACGCACTAACCAACTGAGCTAATTGGTCCTGTATGCCCTAACGTCGTAAATATAATCCCATCTCATACAATACATTTCATTAAACATATGAACACTAAAAAGTTTCAAGTCCTTAAAAGAAGTCTATGCAGACGTTACGATATGAAATAAGAAATTCTTTGCTTGGCCCATGAGGGGATCGAACCTGCGACCTTCGCGTTATTACCACGACGCTCTAACCAACTGAGCTAATGGGCCACGTTTACTAATGTTCTGAAAATTGAACTGATACAATAGGCTTCAATGAAAATATGAACACTGAAATTTTCAACTCTATAAAAAAAGAACTATGCAGATGTTCCGTTTCAAAACAAAGTAAAAGCTTGTCTTATGAGGGATCGAACACGCGACCTTCGCATTTTTAACAAAACGCACTAACCAACTGAGCTAATTGGTCCCGTATGCCCTAACGTCGTAAATATAATCCCATCTCATACAATACATTTCATTAAACATATAAACAATAAAAGGTTTCAAGTCCTTAAAATAAGCCTATGCAGAAATTGCGATTTGAAATAAGAAATTATATGCTTGGCCTATGAGGGGATCGAACCCGCGACCTTCGCGTTATTAGCACGACGCTCTAACCAACTGAGCTAATTGGCCACGTTTATTAATGTGCTAATAATTCAACTGATACAATAGGCTTCAATGAAAATATGAACACTGAAATTTTCAACTCTATAAAAAAAGAACTATGCAGATTTTCAGATTCAAAACAAAGTAAAAGCTTGTCTTATGAGGGATCGAACACGCGACCTTCGCATTTTTAACAAAACGCACTAACCAACTGAGCTAATTGGTCCTGTATGCCCTAACGTCGTAAATATAATCCCATCTCATACAATACATTTCATTAAACATATGAACACTAAAAAGTTTCAAGTCCTTAAAAGAAGTCTATGCAGACGTTACGATATGAAATAAGAAATTCTTTGCTTGGCCCATGAGGGGATCGAACCTGCGACCTACGCGTTATTACCACGAAGCTCTATCCAACTGAGCTAATGGGCTACGTTTACTAATGTGCTGAAAATTGAACTGATACAATAGGCTTCAATGAAAATATGAACACTGAAATTTTCAACTCTATAAAAAAAGAACTATGCAGATGTTCCGTTTCAAAACAAAGTAAAAGCTTGTCTTATGAGGGATCGAACACGCGACCTTCGCATTTTTAACAAAACGCACTAACCAACTGAGCTAATTGGTCCCGTATGCCCTAACGTCGTAAATATAATCCCATCTCATACAATACATTTCATTAAAAATATGAACACTAAAAGGTTTCAAGTCCTTAAAATAAGCATATGCAGAAATTACGATTTCAAAAAAGAAATTTTCTTTTGGCCCATGAGGGGATCGAACCCGCGACCTTCGCGTTATTAGCACGACGCTCTAACCAACTGAGCTAATGGGCCACGTTTATTAAAGTGCTAATAATTCAACTGATACAATAGGCTTCAATGAAAATATAAACACTGAAATTTTCAACTCTATAAAAAAATAACTATGCAGATGTTCCGTTTCAAAACAAAGTAAAAGCTTGTCCTATGAGGGATCTAACAAGCGACCTTCGCATTTTTAACAAATTGCACTGACCAACTGAGCTATTTGGCCCCGTATTCCCTACGGTCGTAAATATTATCTCATCTCATACAATACATTTCATTAGAAATATAATCTCTTAAAAGTTACAATCGCATAAATAACGTCTATGCAAACATCATGGTTTTGAAAAAACAAACTATCTGCTTGGCCCATGAGGGGATCGAACCCGCGAACTTCGCGTTATTAGCACGACGCTCTAACCAACTGAGCTAATGGGCCACGTTTACTAATGTGCTGAAAATTCAACTGATACAATAGGCTTCAATGAAAATATGAACACTGAAATTTTCAACTCTATAAAAAAAGAACTATGCAGATGTTCCGTTTCAAAACAAAGTAAAAGCTTGTCCTATGAGGGATCTAACACGCGACCTTCGCTTTTTTAACAAATTGCACTGACCAACTGAGCTATTTGGCCCCGTATTCCCTACCGTCGTAAATATTATCTCATCTCATACAATACATTTCATTAGAAATATAATCTCTTAAAAGTTACAATCGCATAAATAACGTCTATGCAAACATCATGGTTTTGAAAAAACAAACTATCTTTTTGGCTCATGAAGGGATCGAACCCGCGACCTTCGCTTTATTAGCACGACGCTCTAACCAACTGAGCTAAAGGGCCACGCTTACAAACGTGCTAATAATTCAACTGATACAATAGGCTTCAATGAAAATATGAACACTGAAATTTTCAACTCTATAAAAAAATAACTATGCAGATTTTCCGATTCAAAACAAAGTAAAAGCTTGTCTTATGAGGGATCGTACACGCGACCTTCGCATTTTTAACAAAACGCACTAACCAACTGAGCTAATTGGTCCCGTATGCCCTAACGTCGTAAATATAATCCCATCTCATACAATACATTTCATTAAAAATATGAACATTAAAAAGTTTCAAGTCCTTAAAAGAAGTCTATGCAGACATTACGATTTGAAATAATAAATTCTTTGCTTGGCCCATGAGAGGATCGAACCTGCGACCTTCGCGTTATTAGCACGACGCTCCAACCAACTGAGCTAATGGGCCACGTTTACTAATGTGCTAAAAAGTCAACTGATACAATAGGCTTGAATGAAAATATGAACTCTGAAATTTTCAACTCTATAAAAAAAGAACTATGCAGATGTTCCGTTTCAAAACAAAGTAAAAGCTTGTCCCTTTGAGGGATCTAACACGCGACCTTCGCATTTTTAACAAATTGCACTGACCAACTGAGCTATTTGGTCCCGTATTCCCTACCGTCGTAAATATTATCTCATCTCATACAATACATTTCATTAGAAATATAATCTCTTAAAAGTTACAATCGCATAAATAACGTCTATGCAAACATCATGGTTTTGAAAAAACAAACTATCTTTTTGGCTCATGAAGGGATCGAACCCGCGACCTTCCCGTTATTAGCACGACGCTCTAACCAACTGAGCTAAAGGGCCACGCTTACAAACGTGCTAATAATTCAACTGATACAATAGGCTTCAATGAAAATATGAACACTGAAATTTTCAACTCTATAAAAAAAGAACTATGCAGATGTTCCGTTTCAAAACAAAGTAAAAGCTTGTCTTATGAGGGATCGAACACGCGACCTTCGCATTTTTAACAAAACGCACTAACCAACTGAGCTAATTGTTCCCGTATGCCCTAACGTCGTAAATATAATCCCATCTCATACAATACATTTCATTAAACATATGAACACTAAAAGGTTTCAAGTCCTTAAAATAAGCCTATGCAGAAATTGCGATTTGAAATAAGAAATTATATGCTTGGCCTCTGAGGGGATCGAACCCGCGACCTTCGCGTTATTAGTACGACGCTCTAACCAACTGAGTTAATGGGCCACGTTTATTAATGTGCTAATAATTCAACTGATACAATAGGCTTCAATGAAAATATGAACACTGAAAATTTCAACTCTATAAAAAAATAACTATGCAGATTTTCCGATTCAAAACAAAGTAAAACCTTGTCTTACGAGGGATCGAACACGCGACCTTCGCATTTTTAGCAAAACGCACTAACCAACTGAGCTAATTGGTCCCGTATGCCCTAACGTCGTAAATATAATCCCATCTCATACAATACATTTCATTAGAAATATAATCTCTTAAAAGTTACAATCGCATAAATAACGTCTATGCAAACATCATCGTTTTGAAAAAACAAACTATCTGCTTGGCCCATGAGGTTATCGAACCCGCGATCTTCGCGTTATTAGCACGACGCTCTAACCAACTGAGCTAATGGGCCACGTTTACAAAAGTGCTAATAATTCAACTGATACAATAGGATTCAATGAAAATATGAACACTCTGAAAGTTTCAACTCTATAAAAAAATAACTATGCAGATTTTCCGATTCAAAACAAAGTAAAAGCTTGTCTTATGAGGGATCGAACACGCGACCTTCGCATTTTTAACAAAACGCACTAACCAACTGAGCTAATTGGTCCCGTATGCCCTAACGTCGTAAATATAATCCCATCTCATACAATACATTTCATTAAAAATATGAACATTAAAAAGTTTCAAGTCCTTAAAAGAAGTCTATGCAGACATTACGATTTGAAATAAGAAATTCTTTAGATGGCCCATGAGAAGAACGAACCTGCGACCTTCGCGTTATTATCACGACGCTCTAACCAACTGAGCTAATGGGCCACGTTTACTAATGTGCTAAAAAGTCAACTGATACAATAGGCTTCAATGAAAATATGAACTCTGAAATTTTCAACTCTATAAAAAAAGAACTATGCAGATGTTCCGTTTCAAAACAAAGTAAAAGCTTGTCCTATGAGGGATCTAACACGCGACCTTCGCATTTTTACCAAATTGCACTGACCAACTGAACTACTGAGCTATTTGGCCCCGTATTCCCTACTGTCGTAAATATTATCTCTCACACACACACACACCACACACACATCTCATACACAATATTTTTCATTAAAAATATAATCTCTTAAAAGTTACAATCGCATAAACAACGTCTATGCAAACATCATGGTTTTGAAAAAACAAACTATCTGCTTGGCCCATGAGTGGATCGAACCCGCGACCTTCGCGTTATTAGCACGACGCTCTAACCAACTGAGCTAAAGGGCCACGCTTACTAACGTGCTAATAATTCAACTGATACAATAGGCTTCAATGAAAATATGAACACTGAAATTTTCAACTCTATAAAAAAAGAACTATGCAGATGTTCCGTTTCAAAACAAAGTAAAAGCTTGTCTTATGAGGGATCGAACACGCGACCTTCGCATTTTTAACAAAACGCACTAACCAACTGAGCTAATTGTTCCCGTATGCCCTAACGTCGTAAATATAATCCCATCTCATACAATACATTTCATTAAACATATGAACACTAAAAGGTTTCAAGTCCTTAAAATAAGCCTATGCAGAAATTGCGATTTGAAATAAGAAATTATATGCTTGGCCTCTGAGGGGATCGAACCCGCGACCTTCGCGTTATTAGCACGACGCTCTAACCAACTGAGTTAATGGGCCACGTTTATTAATGTGCTAATAATTCAACTGATACAATAGGCTTCAATGAAAATATGAACACTGAAAATTTCAACTCTATAAAAAAATAACTATGCAGATTTTCCGATTCAAAACAAAGTAAAACCTTGTCTTACGAGGGATCGAACACGCGACCTTCGCATTTTTAACAAAACGCACTAACCAACTGAGCTAATTGGTCCCGTATGCCCTAACGTCGTAAATATAATCCCATCTCATACACAATACATTTCATTAGAAATATAATCTCTTAAAAGTTACAATCGCATAAATAACGTCTATGCAAACATCATCGTTTTGAAAAAACAAACTATCTGCTTGGCCCATGAGGTGATCGAACCCGCGATCTTCGCGTTATTAGCACGACGCTCTAACCAACTGAGCTAATGGGCCACGTTTACAAAAGTGCTAATAATTCAACTGATACAATAGGATTCAATGAAAATATGAACACTGAAAGTTTCAACTCTATAAAAAAATAACTATGCAGATTTTCCGATTCAAAACAAAGTAAAAGCTTGTCTTATGAGGGATCGAACACGCGACCTTCGCATTTTTAACAAAACGCACTAACCAACTGAGCTAACTGGTCCCGTATGCCCTAACGTCGTAAATATAATCCCATCTCATACAATACATTTCATTAGAAATATAATCTCTTAAAAGTTACAATCGCATAAATAACGTCTATGCAAACATCATGGTTTTGAAAAAACAAACTATCTTTTTGGCTCATGAAGGGATCGAACCCGCGACCTTCGCGTTATTAGCACGACGCTCTAACCAACTGAGCTAAAGGGCCACGCTTACAAACGTGCTAATAATTCAACTGATACAATAGGCTTCAATGAAAATATGAACACTGAAATTTTCAACTCTATAAAAAAATAACTATGCAGATTTTCCGATTCAAAACAAAGTAAAAGCTTGTCTTATGAGGAATCGTACACGCGACCTTCGCATTTTTAACGAAACGCACTAACCAACTGAGCTAATTGGTCCCGTATGCCCTAACGTCGTAAATATAATCCCATCTCATACAATACATTTCATTAAAAATATGAACATTAAAAAGTTTCAAGTCCTTAAAAGAAGTCTATGCAGACATTACGATTTGAAATAAGAAATTCTTTAGATGGCCCATGAGAAGATCGAACCTGCGACCTTCGCGTTATTAGCACGACGCTCTAACCAACTGAGCTAATGGGCCACGTTTACTAATGTGCTAAAAAGTCAACTGATACAATAGGCTTCAATGAAAATATGAACTCTGAAATTTTCAACTCTATAAAAAAAGAACTATGCAGATGTTCCGTTTCAAAACAAAGTAAAAGCTTGTCCTATGAGGGATCTAACACGCGACCTTCGCATTTTTACCAAATTGCACTGACCAACTGAACTACTGAGCTATTTGGCCCCGTATTCCCTACTGTCGTAAATATTATCTCACACACACACACACACATCTCATACACACAATATTTTTCATTAAAAATATAATCTCTTAAAAGTTACAATCGCATAAACAACGTCTATGCAAACATCATGGTTTTGAAAAAACAAACCATCTGCTTGGCACATGAGTGGATCGAACCCGCGACCTTCGCGTTATTAGCACGACGCTCTAACCAACTGAGCTAATGGGCCACGCTTACAAAAGTGCTAATAATTCAACTGATACAATAGGTTTCAATGAAAATATGAACACTGAAAGTTTCAACTCTATAAAAAAATAACTATGCAGATTTTCCGATTCAAAACAAAGTAAAAGCTTGTCTTATGAGGGATCGAACACGCGACCTTCGTATTTTTAACAAAACGCACTAACCAACTGAGCTAATTGGTCCCGTATGCCCTAACGTCGTAAATATAATCCCATCTCATACAATACATTTCATTAAAAATATGAACACTAAAAAGTTTTTCAAGTCCTTAAAAGAAGTCTATGCAGACATTACGATTTGAAATAAGAAATTCTTTGCTTGGCCCATGAGGGGATCGAACCTGCGACCTTCGCGTTATTAGCACGACTCTCTAACCAACTGAGATAATGGGCCACGTTTACTAAAGTGCTAATAATTCAACTGATACAATAGGCTTCAATGAAAATATGAACACTGAAATTTTCAACTCTTTAAAAAAATAACTATGCAGATTTTCCGATTCAAAACAAAGTAAAAGCTTGTCTTATGAGGGATCGAACACGCGACCTTCGCATTTTTAACAAAACGCACTAACCAACTGAGCTATTTGGCCCCGTATGCCCTACCGTCGTAAATATAATCTCATCTCATACAATACATTTCATTAAAAATATAATCTCTTAAAAGTTAAAATCGCATAAATAACGTCTATGCAAACATCATGGTTTTGAAAAAACAAACTATCTGTTTGGCCCATGAGGGGATCAAACCTGCGACCTTCGCGTTATTAGCACGACGCTCTAACCAACTGAGCTAATGGGCGACGTTTACTAATGTGCTAATAATTCAACTGATACAATAGGCTTCAATTCAGGCCCCATATTCCCTACCGTCGTAAATATTATTGCATTAAAAATATAATCTCTTACGAGTTACAATCTCATAAATAACGTCTATGCAAACATCATGGTTTTGAAAAACAAGCTATCTGCTTGGCCCATGAGGGGATCGAACCCGCGACCTTCGCTTTATTAGCACGACGCTCTAACCAACTGAGCTAATGGGCCACGCTTACCAAATAGCTAATAATTCAAGTGATACAATAGGCTTCAATGAAAATATGAACACTGAAATTTTCAACTCTTTAAAAAAATAACTATGCAGATTTTCCGATTCAAAACAAAGTAAAAGCTTGTCTTATGAGGGATCGAACACGCGACCTTCGCATTTTTAACAAAACGCACTAACCAACAGAGCTATTTGGCCCCGTATGCCCTACCGTCGTAAATATAATCTCATCTCATACAATACACATTTCATTAAAAATATAATCTCTTAAAAGTTAAAATCGCATAAATAACGTCTATGCAAACATCATGGTTTTGAAAAAACAAACTATCTGTTTGGCCCATGAGAGTATCGAACCTGCGACCTTCGCGTTATTAGCACGACGCTCTAACCAACTGAGCTAATGGGCCACGTTTGCTAATGTGCTAATAATTCAACTGATACAATAGGCTTCAATGAAAATATGAACACTGAAATTTTCAACTCTATAAAAAAATAACTATGCAGATTTTCCGATTCAAAACAAAGTAAAAGCTTGTCTTATCAGGGATCGAAAACGCGACCTTCGCATTTTTAACAAAACGCACTAACCAACTGAGCTAATTGGTCCCGTATGCCCTAACGTCGTAAATATAATCCCATCTCATACAATACATTTCATTAAAAATATGAACACTAAAAAGTTTCAAGTCCTTAGAAGAAGTCTATGCAGACATTACGATTTGAAATAAGAAACTCTTTGCTTGGCCCATGAGGGGATCGAACCCGCGACCTTCGCGTTATTAGCACGACGCTCTAACCAACTGAGCTGATGGGCCACGTTTGCTAATGTGCTAAAAATTCAACTGATACAATAGGCTTCAATGAAAATATGAACACTGAAATTTTCAACTCTATAAAAAAAGAACTATGCAGATGTTCCGTTTCAAAACAAAGTAAAAGCTTGTCCTATGAGGGATCTAACACGCGACCTTCGCATTTTTAACAAATTGCACTGACCAACTGAACTACTGAGCTATTTGGCCCCGTATTCCCTACCGTCGTAAATATTATCTCACACACACACACACATCTCATACAATATTTTTCATTAAAAATATAATCTCTTAAAAGTTACAATTGCATAAACAACGTCTATGCAAACATCATGGTTTTGAAAAAACAAACTATCTGCTTGGCCCATGAGGGGATCAAACCCGCGACTTTCGGGTTATTAGCACGACTCTCTAACCAACTGAGCTAATGGGCCACATTAACTAATGTGCTAAAAATTCAACTGATACAATAGGCTTCAATGAAAATATGAAGACTGAAATTTTCAACTCTATAAAAAAAGAACTATGCAGATGTTCCGTTTCAAAACAAAGTAAAAGCTTGTCCTATGAGGGATCTAACACGCGACCTTCGCATTTTTAACAAATTGCATTGACCAACTGAGTATTTGGCCCCGTATGCCCTACCGTCGTAAATATAATCTCATCTCATACACACACACACACAATACATTTCATTAAAAATATAATCTCTTAAAAGTTAAAATCGCATAAATAACGTCTATGCAAACATCATGGTTTTGAAAAAACAAACCATCTGCTTGGCACATGAGTGGATCGAACCCGCGACCTTCGCGTTATTAGCACGACGCTCTAACCAACTGAGCTAATGGGCCACGCTTACAAAAGTGCTAATAATTCAACTGATACAATAGGTTTCAATGAAAATATGAACACTGAAAGTTTCAACTCTATAAAAAAATAACTATGCAGATTTTCCGATTCAAAACAAAGTAAAAGCTTGTCTTATGAGGGATCGAACACGCGACCTTCGTATTTTTAACAAAACGCACTAACCAACTGAGCTAATTGGTCCCGTATGCCCTAACGTCGTAAATATAATCCCATCTCATACAATACATTTCATTAAAAATATGAACACTAAAAAGTTTTTCAAGTCCTTAAAAGAAGTCTATGCAGACATTACGATTTGAAATAAGAAATTCTTTGCTTGGCCCATGAGGGGATCGAACCTGCGACCTTCGCGTTATTAGCACGACTCTCTAACCAACTGAGATAATGGGCCACGTTTACTAAAGTGCTAATAATTCAACTGATACAATAGGCTTCAATGAAAATATGAACACTGAAATTTTCAACTCTTTAAAAAAATAACTATGCAGATTTTCCGATTCAAAACAAAGTAAAAGCTTGTCTTATGAGGGATCGAACACGCGACCTTCGCATTTTTAACAAAACGCACTAACCAACTGAGCTATTTGGCCCCGTATGCCCTACCGTCGTAAATATAATCTCATCTCATACAATACATTTCATTAAAAATATAATCTCTTAAAAGTTAAAATCGCATAAATAACGTCTATGCAAACATCATGGTTTTGAAAAAACAAACTATCTGTTTGGCCCATGAGGGGATCAAACCTGCGACCTTCGCGTTATTAGCACGACGCTCTAACCAACTGAGCTAATGGGCGACGTTTACTAATGTGCTAATAATTCAACTGATACAATAGGCTTCAATTCAGGCCCCATATTCCCTACCGTCGTAAATATTATTGCATTAAAAATATAATCTCTTACGAGTTACAATCTCATAAATAACGTCTATGCAAACATCATGGTTTTGAAAAACAAGCTATCTGCTTGGCCCATGAGGGGATCGAACCCGCGACCTTCGCTTTATTAGCACGACGCTCTAACCAACTGAGCTAATGGGCCACGCTTACCAAATAGCTAATAATTCAAGTGATACAATAGGCTTCAATGAAAATATGAACACTGAAATTTTCAACTCTTTAAAAAAATAACTATGCAGATTTTCCGATTCAAAACAAAGTAAAAGCTTGTCTTATGAGGGATCGAACACGCGACCTTCGCATTTTTAACAAAACGCACTAACCAACTGAGCTATTTGGCCCCGTATGCCCTACCGTCGTAAATATAATCTCATCTCATACAATACACATTTCATTAAAAATATAATCTCTTAAAAGTTAAAATCGCATAAATAACGTCTATGCAAACATCATGGTTTTGAAAAAACAAACTATCTGTTTGGCCCATGAGAGTATCGAACCTGCGACCTTCGCGTTATTAGCACGACGCTCTAACCAACTGAGCTAATGGGCCACGTTTGCTAATGTGCTAATAATTCAACTGATACAATAGGCTTCAATGAAAATATGAACACTGAAATTTTCAACTCTATAAAAAAATAACTATGCAGATTTTCCGATTCAAAACAAAGTAAAAGCTTGTCTTATCAGGGATCGAAAACGCGACCTTCGCATTTTTAACAAAACGCACTAACCAACTGAGCTAATTGGTCCCGTATGCCCTAACGTCGTAAATATAATCCCATCTCATACAATACATTTCATTAAAAATATGAACACTAAAAAGTTTCAAGTCCTTAGAAGAAGTCTATGCAGACATTACGATTTGAAATAAGAAACTCTTTGCTTGGCCCATGAGGGGATCGAACCCGCGACCTTCGCGTTATTAGCACGACGCTCTAACCAACTGAGCTGATGGGCCACGTTTACTAATGTGCTAAAAATTCAACTGATACAATAGGCTTCAATGAAAATATGAACACTGAAATTTTCAACTCTATAAAAAAAGAACTATGCAGATGTTCCGTTTCAAAACAAAGTAAAAGCTTGTCCTATGAGGGATCTAACACGCGACCTTCGCATTTTTAACAAATTGCACTGACCAACTGAACTACTGAGCTATTTGGCCCCGTATTCCCTACCGTCGTAAATATTATCTCACACACACACACACATCTCATACAATATTTTTCATTAAAAATATAATCTCTTAAAAGTTACAATTGCATAAACAACGTCTATGCAAACATCATGGTTTTGAAAAAACAAACTATCTGCTTGGCCCATGAGGGGATCAAACCCGCGACTTTCGGGTTATTAGCACGACTCTCTAACCAACTGAGCTAATGGGCCACATTAACTAATGTGCTAAAAATTCAACTGATACAATAGGCTTCAATGAAAATATGAAGACTGAAATTTTCAACTCTATAAAAAAAGAACTATGCAGATGTTCCGTTTCAAAACAAAGTAAAAGCTTGTCCCTTTGAGGGATCTAACACGCGACCTTCGCATTTTTAACAAATTGCACTGACCAACTGAGTATTTGGCCCCGTATGCCCTACCGTCGTAAATATAATCTCATCTCATACACACACACAATACATTTCATTAAAAATATAATCTCTTAAAAGTTAAAATCGCATAAATAACGTCTATGCAAACATCATGGTTTTGAAAAAACAAACTATTTGTTTGGCCCATGAGAGGATCGAACCTGCGACCTTCGCGTTATTAGCACGACGCTCTAACCAACTGAGCTAATGGGCCACGTTTACTAATGTGCTAATAATTCAACTGATACAATAGGCTTTAATGAAAATATGAACACTGAAATTTTCAACTCTATAAAAAAATAACTATGCAGATTTTCCGATTCAAAACAAAGTAAAAGCTTGTCTTATGAGGGATCGAACACGCGACCTTCGCATTTTTAACAAAACGCACTAACCAACTGAGCTATTTGGCCCCGTATGCCCTACCGTCGTAAATATAATCTCATCTCATACAATACATTTCATTAAAAATATAATCTCTTAAAAGTTAAAATCGCATAAATAACGTCTATGCAAACATCATGGTTTTGAAAAAACAAACTATCTGTTTGGCCCATGAGGGGATCAAACCTGCGACCTTCGCGTTATTAGCACGACGCTCTAACCAACTGAGCTAATGGGCGACGTTTACTAATGTGCTAATAATTCAACTGATACAATAGGCTTCAATTCAGGCCCCATATTCCCTACCGTCGTAAATATTATTGCATTAAAAATATAATCTCTTACGAGTTACAATCTCATAAATAACGTCTATGCAAACATCATGGTTTTGAAAAACAAGCTATCTGCTTGGCCCATGAGGGGATCGAACCCGCGACCTTCGCTTTATTAGCACGTCGCTCTAACCAACTGAGCTAATGGGCCACGCTTACCAAATAGCTAATAATTCAAGTGATACAATAGGCTTCAATGAAAATATGAACACTGAAATTTTCAACTCTTTAAAAAAATAACTATGCAGATTTTCCGATTCAAAACAAAGTAAAAGCTTGTCTTATGAGGGATCGAACACGCGACCTTCGCATTTTTAACAAAACGCACTAACCAACTGAGCTATTTGGCCCCGTATGCCCTACCGTCGTAAATATAATCTCATCTCATACAATACACATTTCATTAAAAATATAATCTCTTAAAAGTTAAAATCGCATAAATAACGTCTATGCAAACATCATGGTTTTGAAAAAACAAACTATCTGTTTGGCCCATGAGAGTATCGAACCTGCGACCTTCGCGTTATTAGCACGACGCTCTAACCAACTGAGCTAATGGGCCACGTTTGCTAATGTGCTAATAATTCAACTGATACAATAGGCTTCAATGAAAATATGAACACTGAAATTTTCAACTCTATAAAAAAATAACTATGCAGATTTTCCGATTCAAAACAAAGTAAAAGCTTGTCTTATCAGGGATCGAAAACGCGACCTTCGCATTTTTAACAAAACGCACTAACCAACTGAGCTAATTGGTCCCGTATGCCCTAACGTCGTAAATATAATCCCATCTCATACAATACATTTCATTAAAAATATGAACACTAAAAAGTTTCAAGTCCTTAGAAGAAGTCTATGCAGACATTACGATTTGAAATAAGAAACTCTTTGCTTGGCCCATGAGGGGATCGAACCCGCGACCTTCGCGTTATTAGCACGACGCTCTAACCAACTGAGCTGATGGGCCACGTTTACTAATGTGCTAAAAATTCAACTGATACAATAGGCTTCAATGAAAATATGAACACTGAAATTTTCAACTCTATAAAAAAAGAACTATGCAGATGTTCCGTTTCAAAACAAAGTAAAAGCTTGTCCTATGAGGGATCTAACACGCGACCTTCGCATTTTTAACAAATTGCACTGACCAACTGAACTACTGAGCTATTTGGCCCCGTATTCCCTACCGTCGTAAATATTATCTCACACACACACACACATCTCATACAATATTTTTCATTAAAAATATAATCTCTTAAAAGTTACAATTGCATAAACAACGTCTATGCAAACATCATGGTTTTGAAAAAACAAACTATCTGCTTGGCCCATGAGGGGATCAAACCCGCGACTTTCGGGTTATTAGCACGACTCTCTAACCAACTGAGCTAATGGGCCACATTAACTAATGTGCTAAAAATTCAACTGATACAATAGGCTTCAATGAAAATATGAAGACTGAAATTTTCAACTCTATAAAAAAAGAACTATGCAGATGTTCCGTTTCAAAACAAAGTAAAAGCTTGTCCCTTTGAGGGATCTAACACGCGACCTTCGCATTTTTAACAAATTGCACTGACCAACTGAGTATTTGGCCCCGTATGCCCTACCGTCGTAAATATAATCTCATCTCATACACACACACAATACATTTCATTAAAAATATAATCTCTTAAAAGTTAAAATCGCATAAATAACGTCTATGCAAACATCATGGTTTTGAAAAAACAAACTATTTGTTTGGCCCATGAGAGGATCGAACCTGCGACCTTCGCGTTATTAGCACGACGCTCTAACCAACTGAGCTAATGGGCCACGTTTACTAATGTGCTAATAATTCAACTGATACAATAGGCTTGAATGAAAATATGAACACTGAAATTTTCAACTCTATAAAAAAATAACTATGCAGATTTTCCGATTCAAAACAAAGTAAAAGCTTGTCTTATGAGGGATCGAACACGCGACCTTCGCATTTTTAACAAAACGCACTAACCAACTGAGCTATTTGGCCCCGTATGCCCTACCGTCGTAAATATAATCTCATCTCATACAATACATTTCATTAAAAATATAATCTCTTAAAAGTTAAAATCGCATAAATAACGTCTATGCAAACATCATGGTTTTGAAAAAACAAACTATCTGTTTGGCCCATGAGGGGATCAAACCTGCGACCTTCGCGTTATTAGCACGACGCTCTAACCAACTGAGCTAATGGGCGACGTTTACTAATGTGCTAATAATTCAACTGATACAATAGGCTTCAATTCAGGCCCCATATTCCCTACCGTCGTAAATATTATTGCATTAAAAATATAATCTCTTACGAGTTACAATCTCATAAATAACGTCTATGCAAACATCATGGTTTTGAAAAACAAGCTATCTGCTTGGCCCATGAGGGGATCGAACCCGCGACCTTCGCTTTATTAGCACGACGCTCTAACCAACTGAGCTAATGGGCCACGCTTACCAAATAGCTAATAATTCAAGTGATACAATAGGCTTCAATGAAAATATGAACACTGAAATTTTCAACTCTTTAAAAAAATAACTATGCAGATTTTCCGATTCAAAACAAAGTAAAAGCTTGTCTTATGAGGGATCGAACACGCGACCTTCGCATTTTTAACAAAACGCACTAACCAACTGAGCTATTTGGCCCCGTATGCCCTACCGTCGTAAATATAATCTCATCTCATACAATACACATTTCATTAAAAATATAATCTCTTAAAAGTTAAAATCGCATAAATAACGTCTATGCAAACATCATGGTTTTGAAAAAACAAACTATCTGTTTGGCCCATGAGAGTATCGAACCTGCGACCTTCGCGTTATTAGCACGACGCTCTAACCAACTGAGCTAATGGGCCACGTTTGCTAATGTGCTAATAATTCAACTGATACAATAGGCTTCAATGAAAATATGAAGACTGAAATTTTCAACTCTATAAAAAAAGAACTATGCAGATGTTCCGTTTCAAAACAAAGTAAAAGCTTGTCCCTTTGAGGGATCTAACACGCGACCTTCGCATTTTTAACAAATTGCACTGACCAACTGAGTATTTGGCCCCGTATGCCCTACCGTCGTAAATATAATCTCATCTCATACACAATACATTTCATTAAAAATATAATCTCTTAAAAGTTAAAATCGCATAAATAACGTCTATGCAAACATCATGGTTTTGAAAAAACAAACTATTTGTTTGGCCCATGAGAGGATCGAACCTGCGACCTTCGCGTTATTAGCACGACGCTCTAACCAACTGAGCTAATGGGCCACGTTTACTAATGTGCTAATAATTCAACTGATACAATAGGCTTTAATGAAAATATGAACACTGAAATTTTCAACTCTATAAAAAAATAACTATGCAGATTTTCCGATTCAAAACAAAGTAAAAGCTTGTCTTATGAGGGATCGAACACGCGACCTTCGCATTTTTAACAAAACGCACTAACCAACTGAGCTAATTGGTCCCGTATGCCCTAACGTCGTAAATATAATCCCATCTCATACAATACATTTCATTAAAAATATGAACACTAAAAAGTTTCAAGTTCTTAGAAGAAGTCTATGCAGACATTACGATTTGAAATAAAAAATTCTTTGCTTGGCCCATGAGGGGATCGAATCCGCGACCTTCGCATTATTAGCACGACGCTCTAACCAACTGAGATAATGGGCCACGTTTACTAATGTGCTAAAAATTCAACTGATACAATAGGCTTCAATGAAAATATGAACACTGAAATTTTCAACTCTATAAAAAAAGAACTATGCAGATGTTCCGTTTCAAAACAAAGTAAAAGCTTGTCCTATGAGGGATCTAACACGCGACCTTCGCATTTTTAACAAATTGCACTGACCAACTGAACTACTGAGCTATTTGGCCACGTATTCCCTACCGTCGTAAATATTATCTCACACACACACACACATCTCATATAATATTTTTCATTAAAAATATAATCTCTTAAAAGATACAATCGCATAAACAACGTCTATGCAAACATCATGGTTTTGAAAAAACAAACTATCTGCTTGGCCCATGAGGGGATCGAACCCGCGACTTTCGCGTTATTAGCACGACGCTCTAACCAACTGAGAGAATGGGCCACGCATACAAAAGTGCTAATAATTCAACTGATACAATAGGCTTCAATGAAAATATGAACACTGAAATTTTCAACTCTATAAAAAAAGAACTATGCAGATGTTCCGTTTCAAAACAAAGTAAAAGCTTGTCCCTTTGAGGGATCTAACACGCGACCTTCGCATTTTTAACAAATTGCACTGACCAACTGAGTATTTGGCCCCGTATGCCCTACAGTCGTAAATATAATCTCATCTCATACACACACAATACATTTCATTAAAAATATAATCTCTTAAAAGTTAAAATCGCATAAATAACGTCTATGCAAACATCATGGTTTTGAAAAAACTAACTATCCGTTTGGCCCATGAGGGGATCGAACCTGCGACCTTCGCTTTATTTGCACGACGCTCTAACCAACTGAGCTAATGGGCCACGTTTACTAATGTGCTAATAATTCAACTGATACAATAGGCTTCAATGAAAATATGAACACTGAAATTTTCAACTCTATAAAAAAAGAACTATGCAGATGTTCCGTTTCAAAACAAAGTAAAAGCTTGTCCTATGAGGGATCTAACACGCGACCTTCGCATTTTTAACAAATTGCATTGACCAACTGAGTATTTGGCCCCGTATGCCCTACCGTCGTAAATATAATCTCACATCTCATACACACAATACATTTCATTAAAAATATAATCTCTTAAAAGTTAAAATCGCATAAATAACGTCTATGCAAACATCATGGTTTTGAAAAAACAAACTATCTATTTGGCCCATGAGGGGATCGAAAATGCGACCTTCTCGTTATTATCACGACGCTCTAACCAACTGAGCTAATGGGCCACGTTTACTAATGTCCTAATAATTCAACTGATACAATAGGCTTCAATGAAAATATGAACACTGAAATTTTCAACTCTATAAAAAAATAACTATGCAGATTTTCCGATTCAAAACAAAGTAAAAGCTTGTCTTATCAGGGATCGAAAACGCGACCTTCGCATTTTTAACAAAACGCACTAACCAACTGAGCTAATTGGTCCCGTATGCCCTAACGTCGTAAATATAATCCCATCTCATACAATACATTTCATTAAAAATATGAACACTAAAAAGTTTCAAGTCCTTAGAAGAAGTCTATGCAGACATTACGATTTGAAATAAGAAACTCTTTGCTTGGCCCATGAGGGGATCGAACCCGCGACCTTCGCGTTATTAGCACGACGCTCTAACCAACTGAGCTCATGGGCCACGTTTACTAATGTGCTAAAAATTCAACTGATACAATAGGCTTCAATGAAAATATGAACACTGAAATTTTCAACTCTATAAAAAAAGAACTATGCAGATGTTCCGTTTCAAAACAAAGTAAAAGCTTGTCCTATGAGGGATCTAACACGCGACCTTCGCATTTTTAACAAATTGCACTGACCAACTGAACTACTGAGCTATTTGGCCCCGTATTCCCTACCGTCGTAAATATTATCTCACACACACACACACATCTCATACAATATTTTTCATTAAAAATATAATCTCTTAAAAGTTACAATTGCATAAACAACGTCTATGCAAACATCATGGTTTTGAAAAAACAAACTATCTGCTTGGCCCATGAGGGGATCAAACCCGCGACTTTCGGGTTATTAGCACGACTCTCTAACCAACTGAGCTAATGGGCCACATTAACTAATGTGCTAAAAATTCAACTGATACAATAGGCTTCAATGAAAATATGAAGACTGAAATTTTCAACTCTATAAAAAAAGAACTATGCAGATGTTCCGTTTCAAAACAAAGTAAAAGCTTGTCCCTTTGAGGGATCTAACACGCGACCTTCGCATTTTTAACAAATTGCACTGACCAACTGAGTATTTGGCCCCGTATGCCCTACCGTCGTAAATATAATCTCATCTCATACACAATACATTTCATTAAAAATATAATCTCTTAAAAGTTAAAATCGCATAAATAACGTCTATGCAAACATCATGGTTTTGAAAAAACAAACTATTTGTTTGGCCCATGAGAGGATCGAACCTGCGACCTTCGCGTTATTAGCACGACGCTCTAACCAACTGAGCTAATGGGCCACGTTTACTAATGTGCTAATAATTCAACTGATACAATAGGCTTTAATGAAAATATGAACACTGAAATTTTCAACTCTATAAAAAAATAACTATGCAGATTTTCCGATTCAAAACAAAGTAAAAGCTTGTCTTATGAGGGATCGAACACGCGACCTTCGCATTTTTAACAAAACGCACTAACCAACTGAGCTAATTGGTCCCGTATGCCCTAACGTCGTAAATATAATCCCATCTCATACAATACATTTCATTAAAAATATGAACACTAAAAAGTTTCAAGTTCTTAGAAGAAGTCTATGCAGACATTACGATTTGAAATAAAAAATTCTTTGCTTGGCCCATGAGGGGATCGAATCCGCGACCTTCGCATTATTAGCACGACGCTCTAACCAACTGAGATAATGGGCCACGTTTACTAATGTGCTAAAAATTCAACTGATACAATAGGCTTCAATGAAAATATGAACACTGAAATTTTCAACTCTATAAAAAAAGAACTATGCAGATGTTCCGTTTCAAAACAAAGTAAAAGCTTGTCCTATGAGGGATCTAACACGCGACCTTCGCATTTTTAACAAATTGCACTGACCAACTGAACTACTGAGCTATTTGGCCACGTATTCCCTACCGTCGTAAATATTATCTCACACACACACACACATCTCATATAATATTTTTCATTAAAAATATAATCTCTTAAAAGATACAATCGCATAAACAACGTCTATGCAAACATCATGGTTTTGAAAAAACAAACTATCTGCTTGGCCCATGAGGGGATCGAACCCGCGACTTTCGCGTTATTAGCACGACGCTCTAACCAACTGAGAGAATGGGCCACGCATACAAAAGTGCTAATAATTCAACTGATACAATAGGCTTCAATGAAAATATGAACACTGAAATTTTCAACTCTATAAAAAAAGAACTATGCAGATGTTCCGTTTCAAAACAAAGTAAAAGCTTGTCCCTTTGAGGGATCTAACACGCGACCTTCGCATTTTTAACAAATTGCACTGACCAACTGAGTATTTGGCCCCGTATGCCCTACAGTCGTAAATATAATCTCATCTCATACACACACAATACATTTCATTAAAAATATAATCTCTTAAAAGTTAAAATCGCATAAATAACGTCTATGCAAACATCATGGTTTTGAAAAAACTAACTATCCGTTTGGCCCATGAGGGGATCGAACCTGCGACCTTCGCTTTATTTGCACGACGCTCTAACCAACTGAGCTAATGGGCCACGTTTACTAATGTGCTAATAATTCAACTGATACAATAGGCTTCAATGAAAATATGAACACTGAAATTTTCAACTCTATAAAAAAAGAACTATGCAGATGTTCCGTTTCAAAACAAAGTAAAAGCTTGTCCTATGAGGGATCTAACACGCGACCTTCGCATTTTTAACAAATTGCATTGACCAACTGAGTATTTGGCCCCGTATGCCCTACCGTCGTAAATATAATCTCACATC
This sequence comes from Metellina segmentata, assembly GCA_947359465.1. Lineage (NCBI taxonomy): Eukaryota > Metazoa > Arthropoda > Arachnida > Araneae > Tetragnathidae > Metellina > Metellina segmentata. Next base: position 59,160,003 of record OX375884.1, on the reverse strand, counting down.
TCATACACACAATACATTTCATTAAAAATATAATCTCTTAAAAGTTAAAATCGCATAAATAACGTCTATGCAAACATCATGGTTTTGAAAAAACAAACTATCTATTTGGCCCATGAGGGGATCGAAAATGCGACCTTCTCGTTATTATCACGACGCTCTAACCAACTGAGCTAATGGGCCACGTTTACTAATGTCCTAATAATTCAACTGATACAATAGGCTTCAATGAAAATATGAACACTGAAATTTTCAACTCTATAAAAAAATAACTATGCAGATTTTCCGATTCAAAACAAAGTAAAAGCTTGTCTTATGAGGGATCGAACACGCGACCTTCGCATTTTTAACAAAACGCACTAACCAACTGAGCTAATTGGTCCCGTATGCCCTAACGTCGTAAATATAATCCCCATCTCATACAATACATTTCATTAAAAATATGAACACTAAAAAGTTTCAAGTCCTTAGAAGAAGTCTATGCAGACATTACGATTTGAAATAAAAAATTCTTTGCTTGGCCCATGAGGGGATCGAACCCGCGACCTTCGCGTTATTAGCACGACGCTCTAACCAACTGAGATAATGGGCCACGTTTACTAATGTGCTAAAAATTCAACTGATACAATAGGCTTCAATGAAAATATGAACACTGAAATTTTCAACTCTATAAAAAAAGAACTATGCAGATGTTCCGTTTCAAAACAAAGTAAAAGCTTGTCCTATGAGGGATCTAACACGCAACCTTCGCATTTTTAACAAATTGCACTGACCAACTGAGCTATTTGGCCCCGTATGCCCTACCGTCGTAAATATAATCTCATCTCACACACAATACATTTCATTAAAAATATAATCTCTTAAAAGTTAAAATCATATAAATAACGTCTATGCAAACATCATGGTTTTGAAAAAACAAACTATCTGTTTGCCCATGAGGGGATCGAACCTGCGACCTTCGCGTTATTAGCACGACGCTCTAACCAACTGAGTTAATGGGCCACGTTTACTATTGTGCTAATAATTCAACTGATACAATAGGCTTCAATGAAAATATGAACACTGAAATTTTCAACTCTATAAAAAATTGACTATGCAGATTTTCCGATTCAAAACAAAGTAAAATCTTGTCTTATGAGGGATCTAATACGCGACCTTCGCATTTTTAACAAAACGCACTAACCAACTGAGCTAATTGGTCCAGTATGCCCTAACGTCGTAAATATAATCCCATCTCATACAATACATTTCATTAAAAATATGAACACTAAAAAGTTTCAAGTCCTTAGAAGAAGTCTATGCAGACATTACGATTTGAAATAAGAGATTCTTTGCTTGGCCCATGAGGGGATCGAACCCGCGACCTTCGCGTTATTAGGACGACGCTCTAACCAACTGAGCTAATGGGCCACGTTTACTAACGTGCTAAAAATTCAACTGACACAATAGGCTTCAATGAAAATATGAACACTGAAATTTTCAACTCTATAAAAAAAGAACTATGCAGATGTTCCGTTTCAAAACAAAGTAAAAGCTTGTCCTATGAGGGATCTAACACGCGACCTTAGCATTTTTAACAAATTACACTGACCAACTGAGTATTTGGCCCCGTATGCCCTACCGTCGTAAATATAATCTCATCTCATACACACACACACAATACATTTCATTAAAAATATAATCTCTTAAAAGTTAAAATCGCATAAATAACGTCTATGCAAACATCATGGTTTTGAAAAAACAAACTATCTGTTTGGCCCATGAGGGGATCGAACCTGCGACCTCCGCGTTTTTAGCACGACGCTCTAACCAACTGGTCTAATGGTCCACGTTTACTAATGTGCTAATAATTCAACTAATACAATAGGCTTCAATGAAAATATGAACACTGAAATTTTCAACTCTATAAAAAAATAACTATGCAGATTTTCCGATTCAAAACAAAGTAAAAGCTTTTCTTATGAGGGATCGAACACGCGACCTTCTCATTTTTAACAAAATGCACTAACCAACTGAGCTAATTGGTCCCGTATGCCCTAACGTCGTAAATATAATCCCATCTCATACAATACATTTCATTAAAAATATGAACACTAAAAAGTTTCAAGTCCTTAGTAGAAGTCTATGCAGACATTACGATTTGAAATAAGAAATTCTTTGCTTGGCCCATGAGGGGATCGAACCCGCGACCTTCGCGTTACTAGCACGACACTCTAACCAACTGAGCTAACGGGCCACGTTTACTAATGTGCTAATAATTCAACTGATACAATAGGCTTCAATGAAAATATGAACACTGAAATTTTCAACTCTATAAAAAAAGAACTATGCAGATGTTCCGTTTCAAAACAAAGTAAAAGCTTGTCCCTTTGAGGGATCTAACACGCGACCTTCGCATTTTTAACAAATTGCACTGACCAACTGAGCTATTTGGCCCCGTATTCAATACCGTCGTAAAAATATTATTTCATTAAAAATATAATCTCTTAAAAGTTACAATCTCATAAATAACGTCTATGCAAACATCATGGTTTAAAAAAACAAACTATCTGCTTGGCCCACGAGGGGATCAAACACGCGACCTTCGCGTTATTAGCACGACGTTCTAACCATCTGAGCTAATGGGCCACGCTTACAAAAGTGCTAATAATTCAAGTGCTACAATAGGCTTCAATGAAAATATGAACACTAAAAGTTTCAACTCTATAAAAAAATAACTATGCAGATTTTCCGATTCAAAACAAAGTAAAAGCTTGTCTTATGAGGGATCGAACACGCGACCTTCGCATTTTTAACAAAACGCACTAACCAACTGAGCTAATTGGTCCCGTATGCCCTAACGTCGTAAATATAATCCCATCTCATACAATACATTTCATTAAAAATATGAACATTAAAAAGTTTCAAGTCCTTAGAAAAATTCTATGCAGACATTACGATTTGAAATAAGAAATTCTTTGCTTGGCCCATGAGAGGATCGAACCCGCGACCTTCGCGTTATTAGCACTACGCTCTAACCAACTGAGCTAATGGGCCACGTTTACTAATGTGCTAAAAATTCAACTGATACAATAGGCTTCAATGAAAATATGAACACTGAAATTTTCAACTCTATAAAAAAAGAACTATGCAGATGTTCCGTTTCAAAACAAAGTAAAAGCTTGTCCCTTTGAGGGATCTAACACGCGACCTTCGCATTTTTAACAAATTGCACTGACCAACTGAGCTATTTGGCCCCGTATTCCCTACCGTCGTAAATATTATTTCATTAAAAATATTATCTCTTAAAAATTACAATCTCATAAATAACGTCTATGCAAACATCATGGTTTTGAAAAAACAAACTATCTGCTTGGCCCATGAGGGGATCGAACCCGCGACCTTCGCGTTACTAGCACGACGCTCTAACCAACTGAGCTAACGGGCCACGCTTACAAAAGTGCTAATAATTCAAGTGATACAATAGGCTTCAATGAAAATATGAACACTCTAAAAGTTTCAACTCTATAAAAAAATAACTATGCAGATTTTCCGATTCAAAACAAAGTAAAAGCTTGTCTTATGAGGGATCTAACACGCGACCTTCGCATTTTTAACAAATTGCACTGACCAACTGAGCTATTTGGCCCCGTATGCCCTACCGTCGTAAATATAATCTCATCTCATACAATACATTTCATTCAATATAATCTCTTAAAAGTTAAAATCGCATAAATAACGTCTATGCAAACATCATGGTTTTGAAAAAACAAACTATCTGTTTGGCCCATGAGGGGATCGAACATGCGACCTTCGCGTTATTAGCACGACGCTCTAACCAACTGAGCTAATGGACCACTTTTACTAATGTGCTAATAATTCATATGATACAATAGGCTTCAATGAAAATATGAACACTGAAATTTTCAACTCTATAAAAAAATGACTATGCAGATTTTCCGATTCAAAACAAAGTAAAAGCTTGTCTTATGAGGGATCGAACACGCGACCTTCGCATTTTTAACAAAACGCACTAACCAACTGAGCTAATTGGTCCCGTATGCCCTAACGTCGTAAATATAATCCCATCTCATACAATACATTTCATTAAAAATATGAACACTAAAAAGTTTCAAGTCCTTAGAAGAAGTCTATGCAGACATTACGATTTGAAATAAGAACTTCTTTGCTTGACCCATGAGGGGATCGAACCCGCGACCTTCGCGTCATTAGCACGACGCTCTAACCAACAGAGGTAATGAGCCACGTTTACAATTGTGCTAAAAATTCAACTGATACAATAGGCTTCAATGAAAATATGAACACTGAAATTTTCAACTCTATAAAAAAAGAACTATGCAGATGTTCCGTTTCAAAACAAAGTAAAAGCTTGTCCTATGAGGGATCTAACACGCGACCTTCGCATTTTTAACAAATTGCACTGACCAACTGAGCTATTTGGCCCCGTATTCCCTACCGTCGTAAATATTATCTCACACACATCTGATACACAATATTTTTCATTAAAAATATAATCTCTTAAAAGTTACAATCGCATAAACAACGTCTATGCAAACATCATGGTTTTGAAAAAACAAACTATCTGTTTGGCCCATGAGGGGATCGAACCCGCGACTTTCGCGTTATTAGCACGACGCTCTAACCAACTGAGATAATGGGCCACGCTTAAAAAAGTGCTAATAATTCAACTGATACAATAGGCTTTAATGAAAATATGAACACTGAAATTTTCAACTCTATAAAAAAATAACTATGCAGATTTTCCGATTCAAAACAAAGTCAAAGCTTGTCTTATGAGGGATCGAACACGCGACCTTCGCATTTTTAACAAAACGCACTAACCAACTGAGCTAATTGGTCCCGTATGCCCTAACGTCGTAAATATAATCCCATCTCATACAATACATTTCATTAAAAATATGAACACTAAAAAGTTTCAAGTCCTTAGTAGAAGTCTATGCAGACATTACGATTTGAAATAAGAAATTCTTTGCTTGGCCCATGAGGGGATCGAACCCGCGACCTTCGCGTTACTAGCACGACGCTCTAACCAACTGAGCTAATGGGCCACGTTTACTAATGTGCTAATAATTCAACTGATACAATAGGCTTCAATGAAAATATGAACACTGAAATTTTCAACTCTATAAAAAAAGAACTATGCAGATGTTCCGTTTCAAAACAAAGTAAAAGCTTGTCCCTTTGAGGGATCTAACACGCGACCTTCGCATTTTTAACAAATTGCACTGACCAACTGAGCTATTTGGCCCCGTATTCCCCCTACCGTCGTAAATATTATTTCATTAAAAATATTATCTCTTAAAAGTTACAATCTCATAAATATAGTCTATGCAAACATCATGGTTTAAAAAAACAAACTATCTGCTTGGCCCACGAGGGGATCAAACACGCGACCTTCGCGTTATTAGCACGACGTTCTAACCAACTGAGCTAATGGGCCACGCTTACAAAAGTGCTAATAATTCAAGTGATACAATAGGCTTCAATGAAAATATGAACACTAAAAGTTTCAACTCTATAAAAAAATAACTATGCAGATTTTCCGATTCAAAACAAAGTAAAAGCTTGTCTTATGAGGGATCGAACACGCGACCTTCCCATTTTTAACAAAACCCACTAACCAACTGAGCTAATTGGTCCCGTATGCCCTAACGTCGTAAATATAATCCCATCTCATACAATACATTTCATTAAAAATATGAACATTAAAAAGTTTCAAGTCCTTAGAAGAATTCTATGCAGACATTACGATTTGAAATAAGAAATTCTTTGCTTGGCCCATGAGGGGATCGAACCCGCGACCTTCGCGTTATTAGCACGACGCTCTAACCAACTGAGCTAATGGACCACGTTTACTAATTTGCTAATAATTCAAATGATACAATAGGCTTCAATGAAAATATGAACACTGAAATTTTCAACTCTATAAAAAAAGAACTATGCTGATGTTCCGTTTCAAAACAAAGTAAAAGCTTCTCCCTTTGAGGGATCTAACACGCGACCTTCGCATTTTTAACAAATTGCACTGACCAACTGAGCTATTTGGCCCCGTATGCCCTACCGTCGTAAATATAATCTCATCTCATACAATACATTTCATTAAAATATAATCTCTTAAAAGTTAAAATCGCATAAATAACGTCTATGCAAACATCATGGTTTTGAAAAAACAAACTATCTGTTTGGCCCATGAGGGGATCGAACATGCGACCTTCGCGTTATTAGCACGACGCTCTAACCAACTGAGCTAATGGGCCACGTTTACTAATGTGCTAATAATTCAAATGATACAATAGGCTTCAATGAAAATATGAACACTGAAATTTTCAACTCTATAAAAAATGACTATGCAGATTTTCCGATTCAAAACAAAGTAAAAGCTTGTCTTATGAGAGATCGAACACGCGACCTTCGCATTTTTAACAAAACGCACTAACCAACTGAGCTAATTGGTCCCGTATGCCCTAACGTCGTAAATATAATCCCATCTCATACAATACATTTCATTAAAAATATGAACACTAAAAAGTTTCAAGTCCTTAGAAGAAGTCTATGCAGACATTACGATTTGAAATAAGAACTTCTTTGCTTGGCCCATGAGGAGATCGAACCCGCGACCTTCGCGTCATTAGCACGACGCTCTAACCAACTGAGCTAATGAGCCACGTTTACAATTGTGCTAAAAATTCAACTGATACAATAGGCTTCAATGAAAATATGAACACTGAAATTTTCAACTCTATAAAAAAAGAACTATGCAGATGTTCCGTTTCAAAACAAAGTAAAAGCTTGTCCTATGAGGGATCTAACACGCGACCTTCGCATTTTTAACAAATTGCACTGACCAACTGAACTACTGAGCTATTTGACCCCGTATTCCCTACCGTCGTAAATATTATCTCACACACACACACACACACATCTCATACACAATATTTTTCATTAAAAATATAATCTCTTAAAAGTTACAATCGCATAAACAACGTCTATGCAAACATCATGGTTTTGAAAAAACAAACTATCTTCTTGGCCCATGAGGGAATCGAACCCGCGACTTTCACGTTGGTAGCACAACGCTCTAACCAACTAAGCTAATGGGCTACGCTTACAAAAGTGCTAATAATTCAACTGATACAATAGGCTTCAAAGAAAATATGAACACTGAAATTTTCAACTCTATAAAAAAAGAACTATGCAGATGTTCCGTTTCAAAACAAAGTAAAAGCTTGTCCTATGAGGGATCTAACACGCGACCTTCGCATTTTTAACAAATTGCACTGACCAACTGAGCTATTTGGCCCCGTATGCCCTACCGTCGTAAATATAATCTCATCTCATACAGTACATTTCATTAAAAATATAATCTCTTAAAAGTTAAAATCGCATAAATAACGTCTATGCAAACATCATGGTTTTGAAAAAACACACTATCTGTTTGGCCAATGAGGGGATCGAACCTGCGACCTTCGCGTTATTAGCACGACGCTCTAACCAACTGAGCTAATGGGCCACATTTACTAATGTGCTAATAATTCAACTGATACAATAGGCTTCAATGAAAATATGAACACTGAAATTTTCAACTCTATAAAAAAAGAACTATGCAGATGTTCCGTTTCAAAACAAAGTAAAAGCTTGTCCTATGAGGGATCTAACACGCGACCTTCGCATTTTTAACAAAACGCACTAACCAACTGAGCTAATTGGTCCCGTATGGCCTAACGTCGTAAATATAATCCCATCTCATACAATACATTTCATTAAACATATGAACACTAAAAAGTTCCAAGTCCTTAGAAGAAGTCTATGCAGACATTACGATTTGAAATAAGAAATTCTTTGCTTGGCCCACGAGGGATCGAAACCGCGACCTTCGCGTTATTAGCACGACGCTCTAACCAACTGAGCTAATGGGCCACGTTTACTAACGTGCTAAAAATTCAACTGATACAATAGGCTTCAATGAAAATATGAACACTGAAATTTTCAACTCTATAAAAAAAGAACTATGCAGATGTTCCGTTTCAAAACAAAGTAAAAGCTTGTCCTATGAGGGATCTAACACGCGACCTTCGTCGCATTTTTAACAAATTGCACTGACCAACTGAACTTCTGAGCTATTTGGCCCCGTATTCCCTACCGTCGTAAATATTATCTCACACACACACATCTCATACACAATATTTTTCATTAAAAATATAATCTCTTAAAAGTTACAATCGCATAAACAACGTCTATGCAAACATCATGGTTTTGAAAAAACAAACTATCTGCTTGGCCCATGAGGAGATCGAAACCGCGACTTTCGCGTTTTTAGCACGACGCTCTAACCAACTAAGCTAATGGGCCACGCTTACAAAAGTGCTAATAATTCAACTGATACAATAGGCTTCAATGAAAATATGAACACTGAAATTTTCAACTCTATAAAAAAATAACTATGCAGATGTTCCGTTTCAAAACAAAGTCAAAGCTTGTCTTATGAGGGATCGAACACGCGACCTTCGCATTTTTAACAAAACGCACTAACCAACTGAGCTAATTGGTCCCGTATGCCTTAACGTCGTAAATATAATCCCATCTCATACAATACATTTCATTAAAAATATGAACACTAAAAAGTTTCAAGTCCTTAAAAGAAGTCTATGCAGACATTACGATTTGAAATAAGAAATTCTTTGCTTGGCCCATGAGAGGATCGAACCTGCGACCTTCGCGTTACTAGCTCGACTCTCTAACCAACTGAGCTAATGGGCCACGTTTACTAATGTGCTAATAATTCAACTGATACAATAGGCTTCAATGAAAATATGAACACTGAAATTTTCAACTCTATAAAAAAAGAACTATGCAGATGTTCCGTTTCAAAACAAAGTAAAAGCTTCTCCCTTTGAGGGATCTAACACGCGACCTTCGCATTTTTAACAAATTGCACTGACCAACTGAGCTATTTGGCCCCGTATGCCCTACCGTCGTAAATATAATCTCATCTCATACAATACATTTCATTAAAATATAATCTCTTAAAAGTTAAAATCGCATAAATAACGTCTATGCAAACATCATGGTTTTGAAAAAACAAACTATCTGTTTGGCCCATGAGGGGATCGAACATGCGACCTTCGCGTTATTAGCACGACGCTCTAACCAACTGAGCTAATGGGCCACGTTTACTAATGTGCTAATAATTCAAATGATACAATAGGCTTCAATGAAAATATGAACACTGAAATTTTCAACTCTATAAAAAATGACTATGCAGATTTTCCGATTCAAAACAAAGTAAAAGCTTGTCTTATGAGAGATCGAACACGCGACCTTCGCATTTTTAACAAAACGCACTAACCAACTGAGCTAATTGGTCCCGTATGCCCTAACGTCGTAAATATAATCCCATCTCATACAATACATTTCATTAAAAATATGAACACTAAAAAGTTTCAAGTCCTTAGAAGAAGTCTATGCAGACATTACGATTTGAAATAAGAACTTCTTTGCTTGGCCCATGAGGAGATCGAACCCGCGACCTTCGCGTCATTAGCACGACGCTCTAACCAACTGAGCTAATGAGCCACGTTTACAATTGTGCTAAAAATTCAACTGATACAATAGGCTTCAATGAAAATATGAACACTGAAATTTTCAACTCTATAAAAAAAGAACTATGCAGATGTTCCGTTTCAAAACAAAGTAAAAGCTTGTCCTATGAGGGATCTAACACGCGACCTTCGCATTTTTAACAAATTGCACTGACCAACTGAGCTATTTGGCCCCGTATGCCCTACCGTCGTAAATATAATCTCATCTCATACACACAGTACATTTCATTAAAAATATAATCTCTTAAAAGTTAAAATCGCATAAATAACGTCTATGCAAACATCATGGTTTTGAAAAAACACACTATCTGTTTGGCCAATGAGGGGATCGAACCTGCGACCTTCGCGTTATTAGCACGACGCTCTAACCAACTGAGCTAATGGGCCACATTTACTAATGTGCTAATAATTCAACTGATACAATAGGCTTCAATGAAAATATGAACACTGAAATTTTCAACTCTATAAAAAAAGAACTATGCAGATGTTCCGTTTCAAAACAAAGTAAAAGCTTGTCCTATGAGGGATCTAACACGCGACCTTCGCATTTTTAACAAAACGCACTAACCAACTGAGCTAATTGGTCCCGTATGGCCTAACGTCGTAAATATAATCCCATCTCATACAATACATTTCATTAAACATATGAACACTAAAAAGTTCCAAGTCCTTAGAAGAAGTCTATGCAGACATTACGATTTGAAATAAGAAATTCTTTGCTTGGCCCACGAGGGGATCGAAACCGCGACCTTCGCGTTATTAGCACGACGCTCTAACCAACTGAGCTAATGGGCCACGTTTACTAATGTGCTAAAAATTCAACTGATACAATAGGCTTCAATGAAAATATGAACACTGAAATTTTCAACTCTATAAAAAAAGAACTATGCAGATGTTCCGTTTCAAAACAAAGTAAAAGCTTGTCCTATGAGGGATCTAACACGCGACCTTCGTCGCATTTTTAACAAATTGCACTGACCAACTGAACTTCTGAGCTATTTGGCCCCGTATTCCCTACCGTCGTAAATATTATCTCACACACACACATCTCATACAATATTTTTCATTAAAAATATAATCTCTTAAAAGTTACAATCGCATAAACAACGTCTATGCAAACATCATGGTTTTGAAAAAACAAACTATCTGCTTGGCCCATGAGGAGATCGAAACCGCGACTTTCGCGTTTTTAGCACGACGCTCTAACCAACTAAGCTAATGGGCCACGCTTACAAAAGTGCTAATAATTCAACTGATACAATAGGCTTCAATGAAAATATGAACACTGAAATTTTCAACTCTATAAAAAAATAACTATGCAGATGTTCCGTTTCAAAACAAAGTAAAAGCTTGTCCCTTTGAGGGATCTAACACGCGACCTTCGCATTTTTAACAAATTGCACTGACCAACTGAGCTATTTGGCCCCGTATTCCCTACCGTCGTAAATATTATTTCATTAAAAATATAATCTCTTAAAAGTTACAATCGCATAAATAACGTCTATGCAAACATCATGGTTTTTAAAAAACAAACTATCTGCTTGGCGCATGAAGTGATCGAACCCACGACCTTCGCGTTATTAGCACGACGCTATAACCAACTGAGCTAATGGTCCACGTTTACTAATGTGCTAATAATTCAACTGATACAATAGATTTCAATGAAAATATGAACACTGAAAGTTTCAACTCTATTAAAAAATAACTATGCAGATTTTCCGATTCAAAACAAAGTAAAAGCTTGTCTTATGAGGGATTGAACACGCGACCTTCGCATTTTTAACAAAACGCACTAACCAACTGAGCTAATTGGTCCCGTATGCCCTAACGTCGTTAATATAATCCCATCTCATACAATACATTTCATTAAAAATATGAACACTAAAAAGTTTCAAGTCCTTAAAAGAAGTCTATGCAGACATAACGATTTGAAACAGGAAATTCTTTGCCTGGCCCATGAGGGGATCGAACCTGCGACCTTCGCGTTATTAGCACGACGCTCTAACCAACTTAGATAATAGGCCACGTTTACTAATGTGCTAATAATTCAACTGATACCATAGGTTTCAATGAAAATATGAACACTGAAATTTTCAACTCTATAAAAAAAGAACTATGCAGATGTTCCGTTTCAAAACAAAGTAAAAGCTTGTCCTATGAGGGATCTAACACGCGACCTTCGCATTTTTAACAAAACGCACTAACCAACTGAGCTAATTGGTCCCGTATGCCCTACCGTCGTAAATATTATCTCATCTCATACAATACACATTTCATTAAAAATATAATCTCATTAAATTTACAATTGCATAAATAACGTCTATGCATATATCATGGTTTTGAAAAAATAAACTATCTGCTTTACCAATGAAAGGATTGAACCCGCAACCTTCGCGTTATTAGCACGACGCTCTTACCAACTGAGCTAATGGTCCACGTTTACGAAAGTGCTAATAGTTCAACTGATACAATAGGCTTCAATGAAAATATGAACACTGAAATTTTTAACTCTATAAAAAAATAACTATGCAGATTTTCCGATTCAAAACAAAGTAAAAGATGGTCCAATTAGCGATCGAACATGCGACCTTCGCTATTTTAACAAAACGCACTAACCAATTGAGCTAATTGGCCCCGTATGCCCTACCGTCGTAAATATAATCCCATCTCACATACAATACATTTCATTAAAAATATGAACACTAAAAAGTTTCAAGTCTTTGAAGAAGTCTATGCAGACATTACGATTTGAAATAAGAAATTCTTTGCTTGGCCCATAAGGGGATCGAACCCGCGACCTTCGCGTAACTAGCACGACGCTCTAACCAACTGAGCTAATGGGCCACGTTTACTAATGTGCTAAAAATTCAACTGATACAATAGGCTTCAATTAAAATATGAACACTGAAATTTTCAATTCTATAAAAAAAGAACTATGCAGATGTTCCGTTTCAAAACAAAGTAAAAGCTTGTCCTATGAGGGATCTAACACGCGACCTTCGCATTTTTAACAAATAGCACTGACCAATTGAGCTATTTGGCCCCGTATTCCCTACCGTCGTAAAAATATTATTTCATTAAAAATATAATCTCTTAAAAGTTACAATCGCATAAATAACGTCTATGCAAACATCATGGTTTTGAAAAAACAAATTATCTGCTTGGCCCATGAGGGGATCGAACCCGCGACCTTCGCGTTATTAGCACGACGCTCTAACCAACTGAGTTAATGGGCCACGTTTACTAATGTGCTAAAAATTCAACTGATACAATAGGCTTCAATGAAAATATGAACACTGAAATTTTCAACTCTATAAAAAAAGAACTATGCAGATGTTCCGTTTCAAAACAAAGTAAAAGCTTGTCCTATGAGGGATCTAAAACGCGACCTTCGCATTTTTAACAAATTGCACTGACCAACTGAGCTATTTGGCCCCGTATTCCCTATCGTCGTAAATATTATTTCATTAAAAATATAATCTCTTAAAAGTTACAATCGCATAAATAACGTCTATGCAAACATCATTGTTTTGAAAAAACAAACTATCTGCTTGGCCCATGAGGGGATCGAACCCGCGACCTTCGCGTTATTAGCACGACGCTCTAACCAACTGAGCTAATGTGCTAAAAATTCAACTGATACAATAGGCTTCAATGAAAATATGAACACTGAAATTTTCAACTCTATAAAAAAAGAACTATGCAGATGTTCCGTTTCAAAACAAAGTAAAACCTTGTCCTATGAGGGATCTAACACGCGACCTTCGCATTTTTAACAAATTGCACTGACCAACTGAGCTATTTGGCCCCGTATTCCCTACCGTCGTAAATATTATTTCATTAAAAATATAATATCTTAAAAGTTACAATCGCATAAATAACGTCTATGCAAACATCATGGTTTTGAAAAAACAAACTATCTGCTTGGCCCATGAGGGGATCGAACCCGCGATCTTCGCGTTTTTAGCACGACACTCTAACCAACTGAGCTAATGAGCCACGCTTACAAAAGTGCTAATAATTCAAGTGATACAATAGGCTTCAATGAAAATATGAGCACTCAAAGTTTCAACTCTATAAAAAAATAACTATGCAGATTTTCCGATTCAAAACAAAGTAAAAGCTTGTCTTATGAGGGATCGAAAACGCGACCTTCGCATTTTTAACAAAACGCACTAACCAACTGAGCTAATTGGTCCCGTATGCCCTAACGTCGTAAATATAATCCCATCTCATACAATACATTTCATTAAACATATGAACACTAAAAAGTTTCAAGTCCTTAAAATAAGCCTATGCAGAAATAACGATTTCAAAAAAGAAATTTTTTGTTGGCCCATGAGGAGATCGATCCCGCGACCTTCGCGTTATTAGCACGACGCTCTAACCAACTGAGCTAATGGGCCACGTTTATTAATGTGCTAATAATTCAACTGATACCATAGGCTTAAATGAAAATATGAACACTGAAATTTTCAACTCTATAAAAAAATAAGTATGCAGATTTTTCGATTCAAAACAAAGTAAAAGCTTGTCTTATGAGGGATCGAACACGCGACCTTCGCATTTTAAAAAAACGCACTAACCAACTGAGCTAATTGGTCCCGTATGCCCTAACGTCGTAAATATAATCCCATCTCATACAATACATTTCATTAAACATATGAACACTAAAAAGTTCCAAGTCCTTAGAAGAAGTCTATGCAGACATTACGATTTGAAATAAGAAATTCTTTGCTTGGCCCACGAGGGGATCGAAACCGCGACCTTCGCGTTATTAGCACGACGCTCTAACCAACTGAGCTAATGGGCCACGTTTACTAATGTGCTTAAAATTCAACTGATACAATAGGCTTCAATGAAAATATGAACACTGAAATTTTCAACTCTATAAAAAAAGAACTATGCAGATGTTCCGTTTCAAAACAAAGTAAAATCTTGTCCTATGAGGGATCTAACACGCGACCGTCGCATTTTTAACAAATTGCACTGACCAACTGAACTACTGAGCTATTTGGCCCCGTATTCCCTACCGTCGTAAATATTATCTCACACACACACACACACATCTCATACACACAATATTTTTCATTAAAAATATAATCTCTTAAAAGTTACAATCGCATAAACAACGTCTATGCAAACATCATGGTTTTGAAAAAACAAACTATCTGCTTGGCCCATGAGGAGATCGAAACCGCGACTTTCGCGTTATTAGCACGACGCTCTAACCAACTAAGCTAATGGGCCACGCTTACAAAAGTGCTAATAATTCAACTGATACAATAGGCTTCAATGAAAATATGAACACTGAAATTTTCAACTCTATAAAAAAAGAACTATGCAGATGTTCCGTTTCAAAACAAAGTAAAAGCTTGTCCTATGAGGGATCTAACACGCGACCTTCGCATTTTTAACAAAACGCACTAACCAACTGAGCTAATTGGTCCCGTATGGCCTAACGTCGTAAATATAATCCCATCTCATACAATACATTTCATTAAACATATGAACACTAAAAAGTTCCAAGTCCTTAGAAGAAGTCTATGCAGACATTACGATTTGAAATAAGAAATTCTTTGCTTGGCCCACGAGGGGATCGAAACCGCGACCTTCGCGTTATTAGCACGACGCTCTAACCAACTGAGCTAATGGGCCACGTTTACTAATGTGCTAAAAATTCAACTGATACAATAGGCTTCAATGAAAATATGAACACTGAAATTTTCAACTCTATAAAAAAAGAACTATGCAGATGTTCCGTTTCAAAACAAAGTAAAAGCTTGTCCTATGAGGGATCTAACACGCGACCTTCGTCGCATTTTTAACAAATTGCACTGACCAACTGAACTTCTGAGCTATTTGGCCCCGTATTCCCTACCGTCGTAAATATTATCTCACACACACACATCTCATACAATATTTTTCATTAAAAATATAATCTCTTAAAAGTTACAATCGCATAAACAACGTCTATGCAAACATCATGGTTTTGAAAAAACAAACTATCTGCTTGGCCCATGAGGAGATCGAAACCGCGACTTTCGCGTTTTTAGCACGACGCTCTAACCAACTAAGCTAATGGGCCACGCTTACAAAAGTGCTAATAATTCAACTGATACAATAGGCTTCAATGAAAATATGAACACTGAAATTTTCAACTCTATAAAAAAATAACTATGCAGATGTTCCGTTTCAAAACAAAGTCAAAGCTTGTCTTATGAGGGATCGAACACGCGACCTTCGCATTTTTAACAAAACGCACTAACCAACTGAGCTAATTGGTCCCGTATGCCTTAACGTCGTAAATATAATCCCATCTCATACAATACATTTCATTAAACATATGAACACTAAAAAGTTCCAAGTCCTTAGAAGAAGTCTATGCAGACATTACGATTTGAAATAAGAAATTCTTTGCTTGGCCCACGAGGGGATCGAAACCGCGACCTTCGCGTTATTAGCACGACGCTCTAACCAACTGAGCTAATGGGCCACGTTTACTAATGTGCTTAAAATTCAACTGATACAATAGGCTTCAATGAAAATATGAACACTGAAATTTTCAACTCTATAAAAAAAGAACTATGCAGATGTTCCGTTTCAAAACAAAGTAAAATCTTGTCCTATGAGGGATCTAACACGCGACCGTCGCATTTTTAACAAATTGCACTGACCAACTGAACTACTGAGCTATTTGGCCCCGTATTCCCTACCGTCGTAAATATTATCTCACACACACACACACATCTCATACACACAATATTTTTCATTAAAAATATAATCTCTTAAAAGTTACAATCGCATAAACAACGTCTATGCAAACATCATGGTTTTGAAAAAACAAACTATCTGCTTGGCCCATGAGGAGATCGAAACCGCGACTTTCGCGTTATTAGCACGACGCTCTAACCAACTAAGCTAATGGGCCAAGCTTACAAAAGTGCTAATAATTCAACTGATACAATAGGCTTCAATGAAAATATGAACACTGAAATTTTCAACTCTATAAAAAAATAACTATGCAGATGTTCCGTTTCAAAACAAAGTAAAAGCTTGTCCCTTTGAGGGATCTAACACGCGACCTTCGCATTTTTAACAAATTGCACTGACCAACTGAGCTATTTGGCCCCGTATTCCCTACCGTCGTAAATATTATTTCATTAAAAATATAATCTCTTAAAAGTTACAATCGCATAAACAACGTCTATGCAAACATCATTGTTTTGAAAAAACAAACTATCTGCTTGACCCATGAGGGGATCGAAACCACGACCTTCGCGTTATTAGCACGACGCTATAACCAACTGAGCTAATGGTCCAAGTTTACTAATGTGCTAATAATTCAACTGATACAATAGATTTCAATGAAAATATGAACACTGAAAGTTTCAACTCTATTAAAAAATAACTATGCAGATTTTCCGATTCAAAACAAAGTAAAAGCTTGTCTTATGAGGGATCGAACACGCGACCTTCGCATTTTTAACAAAACGCACTGACCAACTGAGCTAATTGGCCCCGTATGCCCTACCGTCGTAAATATTATATCATCTCATACAATACATTTCATTAAAAATATAATCTCATTAAATTTACAATTGCATAAATAACGTCTATGCATATATCATGGTTTTGAAAAAATAAACTATCTGCTTTACCAATGAAAGGATTGAACCCGCAACCTTCGCTTTATTAGCACGACGCTCTTACCAACTGAGCTAATGGTCCACGTTTACGAAAGTGCTAATAGTTCAACTGATACAATAGGCTTCAATGAAAATATGAACACTGAAAGTTTCAACTCTATTAAAAAATAACTATGCAGATTTTCCGATTCAAAACAAAGTAAAAGCTTGTCTTATGAGGGATCGAACACGCGACCTTCGCATTTTTAACAAAACGCACTAACCAATTGAGCTAATTGGCCCCGTATGCCCTACCGTCGTAAATATAATCCCATCTCACATACAATACATTTCATTAAAAATATGAACACTAAAAAGTTTAGACTCCGTAAAAAAAAAAGTCTATGCAGACATTACGATTTCAAATTGTTCGCTTGGCCCATGTGGGGATCGAACACACGACCTTCGCGTTATTAGCACGACACTCTAACCAACTGATCTAATGGGCCACGTTTACAAAGTGCTAATAGTTCAACTGATAGAATAGGCTTCAATGGAAATATGAACACTCTGAAAGTTTCAACTCTATAAAAAAATAACTAGGCAGATTTTCCGATTCAAAACAAAGTAAGAGCTTGTCTTATGAGGGATAGAACACGCGACCTTCGCATTTCTAGCAAAACGCTCTGACCAACTGAGCTAATTGGCCCCGTATGCCCTAACGTCGTAAATATTATCTCATCTCATACACACAATACATTTCATTAAAAATATAATCTCTTAAAAGTTACAATTGCATAAATAACGTCTATGCATACATTATGGTTTTGAAAAAACAAACTATCTGCTTGGCTCATGAGGAGATCGAACCCGCGACCTTCGCGTTATTAGCACGACGCTCTAACCAACTGAGTTAATGAGCCACGCTTACAAAAGTGCTAATAATTCAACTGATACAATAGGCTTCAATGAAAATATGAACAATGAAAGTTTCAACTCTATAAAAAAAATAACTATCCAGATTTTCCGATTCAAAACAAAGTAAGAGCTTGTCTTATGAGGGATCGAACACGCGACCTTCGCATTTTTAGCAAAACGCACTAACCAACTGAGCTAATTGGTCCCGTATGCCCTAACGTCGTAAATATAATCCCATCTCATACAATACATTTCATTAAAAATATGAACACTAAAAAGTTTCGTCCTTAAAAGAAGTCTATGACGACTTTAAGATTTGAAATAAGAAATTCTTCGCTTGGCCCATGAGAGGATCGAACCCGCGACCTTCGCTTTATTAGCACGACGCTCTAACCAACTGAGTTAATGGGCCACGTTTACTAATGTGCTAATAATTCAACTGCTACAATAGGCTTCAATGAAAATATGAACACTGAAATTTTCAACTCTATAAAAAATGAACTATGCAGATTTTCCGTTTCAAAACAAAGTAAAAGCTTGTTCTATGAGGGATCTAACACGCGACCTTCGCATTTTTAACAAAACCCACTGACCAACTGAGCTATTTGGCCCCGTATGCCCTACCGTCGTAAATATTATCTCATCTCATACACAATACATTTCATTAAAAATATAATCTCTTAAAAGTTACAATCGCCTAAATAACGTTTATGCAAACATCATGGTTTTGAAAATACAAACTATCTGCTTGGCCCATGAGGGGATCGAACCCGCGACCATCGCGTTACTAGCACGACGCTCTAACCAACGGAGCTAACTAGCCACGCTTACAAAAGTGCTAATAATTCAACTGATACAATAGGCTTCAATGAAAATATGAACACTGAAAGTTTCAACTCTATTAAAAAATAACTATGCAGATTTTCCGATTCAAAACAAAGCGAAAGCTTGTCTTATGAGGGATTGAACACGCGGCCTTCGCATTTTTAACAAAACGCACTAACCAACTGAGCTAATTGGTCCCGTATGCCCTAACGTCGTTAATATAATCCCATCTCATACAATACATTTCATTAAAAATATAATCTCTTAAAAGTTACAATTGCATATAAATAACGTCTATGCATACATTATGGTTTTGAAAAAACAAACTATCTGCTTGGCACATGAGGGAACCGAAACCGCGACCTTCGCGATATTAGCAAGACGCTCTAACCAACTGAGCTAATGGGCCACGTTTACTAACGTGCTAATAATTCAACTGATACAATAGGCTTCAATGAAAATATGAACACTGAAAGTTTCAACTGTATAAAAAAATAACTATGCAGATTTTCCGATTCAAAACAAAGTAAAAGCTTGTCTTATAAGGGATCGAACACGCGACCTTCGCATTTTTAACAAAACGCACTAACCAACTGAGCTAATTGGCCCCGTATGCCCTACCGTCGTAAATATTATCTCATCTCATACAATACATTTCATTAAAAATATGAGCACTAAAAAGTTAGAATTGCTTAAATAACTTCTAAGCAGACATTATGGTTTTGAAAAAACAAACTATCTGCTTGGTCCATGAGGGGATCGAACCCGCGAGCTTCGCGTTATTAACACGACGCTCTAACCAATTGAGCTAATGGGCAGCGAATAAAGTAGGGTTCATTGAAAATGAATAAACTAAAAGTTTCAACTATATAAACTAAGAACTATGCAGATTTTCCGATTCAAAACTAAGTAAAAGCTTGGCCAGTGAGGGATCGAAACCGCGATCTTCGCGTTATAAGCACAACGCTCTAACCAACTGAGACCATGGGCCACGTTTGCTTATGTCGTAATTAAAAGCAAAACTGATAAAATAGGCTTCGTAGAAAAAACAATCAATGAAAATTTTGGACTACATAAAAAGTTCTATACAGATTTTACGATTTTCGAAAGACATTGTATCTGCTTGGCCCACGAAGGGATCAACCCCGGGACTTTCGTGCTATCAGTTCAACACTCTAACCAATTAAGCTGATGGGCCAGATATGCTAGTTTCGTAAATAAAAACTCAACTGATATAATAGGCTTCATTGAAAATAGGAACACTGTAAATTTTGAACTATGTGATACGTTCTATACAGATATTACGATTTTCAAGAAACGAGGTACCAATTTGGCCCATGAGTGGATCGTACCCTAGACCTTCGCTTTATTAGCACGACATCCTTACCAACTGAGCTAATTGCCACATATACTACTGTCGTCAATAAAAACTCAATTGATAGAATAGGTTTCTTTTTAAATACGCACTCTGAAAATTTTGAACTACATAAAAAGTTCTTTATTGATATTACGATTTTCAAAAAACAATGTACCCGATTGGCCCATGAAGGGATCGAACTCTTGACGTCCACGTTATTAGCACGACGCTGTAACCAACTGAGCTAATGGGCCACGTTTGCAAATGTGGTAAATAACTCAACTCATAAAAGAGGCTTCATTGGAAATATGACTAATTAAAGTTTCAACTTTGTAAAAAAAAAAGGTCTATGTAGATTTTCCAATTTTTAACAAAGTACAAGCGTGGCCCATGAGGGTATCAAAATTGCGACCTTCGCCTTATTAGCAGGACGCTCTAACCAACTGATCTAATAGGACACGTTTGCTTACTCTGGTTAATAATAACTCATTTGATACAAAAGGTTTCATTGAAAATATGAACACTGAAAATTTGTAACTATATTAAAAAGTTCTTTACAGATATTACGATGTTCAAAAAACGGAGCACCAGCTTGGCCCCATGAGGGTAACGATGGGCCACGTATGCTACTAAGGTAAATAACTCAACTGATATAATAAGCATCATTGCAATTATGAACACTGAAAGCTATGAACTATATTAAAAAGTTATTTGCAAATATTACGAATTTTTTTTTTAAAGAAGCGCCAGCTTGGCCTATGGGGGATGGAATCCGTGACCTTCGCGTTATTAGCGCGACACTTTAACCAACTGACCTACTGGGTCACATATGCTAATGTCGTAAATAAAAATTCAACTGATACAATAGGCTTCAATGAAAATATGAACACTGAAAGTTTCAACTCTATAAAAAAAGTCAATGCAGGTTTCCCGATTCTCAACAATATATAAGCTTGGCCTATGAGAGGATCGAACCCGCGATATTCGCGTGTTAAGAACGACGCTATAACCAACTGATCTAATGGACCACGCATGATATCGTCGTATGTAATATCTTAACTGCTACAATAGGTTCGATTAAAAATATGAACATTTAAAAGTTTGGAGTATATTAAAAATGTACATACATGTTTTCCGATTCTTGAACAAAGTACAAGATTGGCCTATGAAGGCATTGAACCCCGACTATCGCGTTATTAGCACGACGCTCTAACCAACTGAGCTAATGGACCTCGTGTGATATTGTCGTAAATATTAACTTAACTGATACATTAAGTTCCGTTGAAAATACGAATACTGAAAAGTTTGAACTATACAGGGTGATTCTGCAGTCATGGATTCTTAGAGGGGTGGTACAAATTACTAAAACATACATTTTTGTTTTAGGAATGTATGGTCGGAAGTGACGCATTTACGTTTGAACTCAAAAAATGAGACATGAATAGAAAACATTGTTTATTCACAACATCCAATGCTCGATATATCTGGCTATCGGGCTAACCATCGGACTGGTCCACCATGCCCAATCCATCACCACGCAAAACTGGCATCCTAGTAATTGCGGACAACAACGTTTAAATAAGCTGGGGCACCATCATGCTGAAATCACATTTGATTTGAAACGACAGTCGGAACATCTTTCAGCAGTTCTGATAAAACCTCTTCCAGAAAAATACGATAATGTGAGCCATTGAGTCGCGTTGGTAGGAGATATGCCGAGTGTGTAACTTCAGTGAAAAGTAGAGCTGAGCTAGTTTAACCCTATAAGTGGTTATGACGATATATCTCATTCATCAAGTTGTGACCAATTTTGATATTACGAGATATCTCTTCATCAAGATACTGTCGATTTCATATGATGACGAAATCAAGATCTAGTCAGTTTTCTTCTAATGACGAGATGTCTTGTCCATTAACTCTTTGTCAGTTTTACTAATTAGGCGAGATACCTCTTCGAGACCACCACCAGGAGGGTTAAAAAAATATTTCATCTATGGTTGCTAATTAATCACAATCATTTTATGAATTTTATAAGTCACAATTGCAGAAATAGTTTTTAAAAGATGATCTAATGTGATGAGAACAATCCAGCTCGACTCACGATGTGGGGTCGTCACCGCGATGAACGCCAATAAGTCTGATGGCTTCTCTCTTGAGGCAAGCATGATGAGTCCAGAGTGTGAGCAAGGTGGCCTCGTGTTGAATGTAAACTATGAGGTGGGACGGACACCTTTTGCTTTGGGCGGGGGCTGTGCAGACTGTTGGGAGACTCTGACCAAGTCTCAGATAACCTGGCGCACCTAGCACTCCTCCCACATGCCCGGGTCTTCTTTCGTTTTTCATTAGAAAACTTCCCTGCTAATCAGATGTGGGTTTTCAATAACTCGGTACGGAGGGGATTGTTTCCATTCAGAAGAAGAAGAAGTCACGTACTTGAATCTGTAAATATTTACAAAGATTCTCAAACAGGAACATACAGGGTGGTCCCGAATTCATGGTACAAACTTTAATGGTAGGTACAGGACATTGTAACAATGATTTATTGTATAGGAATGTATAGTCGCAAGTGACGCGGTGAGGCGTAAACAGGGGGAAATAAAAGGAAAGAGAAATGGAGTGATCGGTTGGTATCATTGCCGGTAGAGGGCAGTAGATGTCTAGCCGCTGTTGAACATGATGCATCGCAGTAGGGAAAAGCGCCATTCACAATTGTGCTGCCGTAGACGATGGGTGACTTTACGTATGCAGAAAAAGCAGACATGCATTACATGTACGGCCGTGCAAATGGTAACGGCAGAGCTGCGTTACGAATGTATCGCGCGGAGTATCCTGATCGACGAATGCCGGATCATAGAATTTTTCAACGGTTACATCGTCAATTTTGTGAAACAGGTGCGTTCGACGTCAACAGACATGGCGCTGGTCGAGTAAGAGCTGTACGCACTCCAAGGCTGGAAGAAAGCATCTTGAACATTGTGGCTGATAGACCCGAGTCAAGCACAAGAACTGTTGCGCGTGACGTAGGTGTGAGTCATCAGACTGTATGCAGAGTGTTAAACGAAAATCGCTTACACCCCTTCCATTTTCAGAAAGTACAAGCATTGAATCCGGCAGATTATCCTCGCCGCGTGAACTTCTGCCTGTGGGTGATGCAGCAATGTGCGTTGCAGCCGGATTTCGTAGATTATGTGCTATTTACAGATGAAGCGACATTTTCACGCGAGGGTGTCTTTAATGCGCACAATTCCCATGTGTGGGCAACCGATAATCCACATGCAACGCGTCGACATGCGTTTCAACAACGTTTCAGTATTAATGTGTGGGCTGGTATTGTGAACGACTTTTTGATTGGCCCATACTTACTACCCACGCGGCTCACTGGCGGAAGCTATCTTATTTTTCTGAAAGAAGTGTTACCACAACTGCTGCATGATGTTCCGATCGCCATTCGTAACCGCATGTGGTTTCAGCACGATGGGGCGCCAGCACACTTCAGCATTGATGTACGGAATTACCTGAATGCCACGTTTGGTACTCGATGGATTGGGCGTGGTGGACCAGTCCCTTGGCCATCCCGATCTCCCGATTTATCGAGCCTCGATTACTTTTTATGGGGACATCTAAAGCATCTTGTTTATGAGACTCCAGTTGACTCAGATGAGGATCTCGTCGCTCGCTTATCTGTAGCTGCTGCAGGTGTGCGTGAAATACCAGGCATCTTTGAACGTGTACGCCAATCGCTCCACCGACGCTGTCAAGCATGTATCGATACTGGTGGACGCAATTTTGAACAATTACTGTAAACATGACACTTGTCAACAACGCTTTCAATAAAATCTTTGTTTTTCCTTTCGGCCGTTATTTCCACTGTTTTCGCCTCACCGCGTCACTTGCGACTATACATTCCTATACAATAAATCATTGTTACAATGTCCTGTACCTACCATTAAAGTTTGTACCATGAATTCGGGACCACCCTGTATATATTATCGAACGTTAGCTTTTTAAAAGCATCTTATGAGCTTCTTTTGTGATTTGGTAACATCTTGCTGTATTCGTTACAACGTGTTGGGGAGCTGTAATAAAGTTATCCTAGAGTAACAACAAAAAATAAAGTCGTCAATAGAGCTGAGCTTACAAGCTTTACAATTCAGGTAGTCTCATCATCTGTATAAATAAAAATGGAGTGTTTGTATACTGAACATTTTCGATCCATCTGAAGTTTTATATCCGTTTTGGGCCTTTTTGATGCAGAATCCGACTCGGGCGCGTTTGGTATCAGTCCATCTGTCAAGATGTGTTGCCCATACTACGTCCAAACGATTGAATATATTTTCATAAAAAATTGCATACTGTAAGTACTTACATACATTTAGAAGACACAAATTTCGTTTCGCTTCTGTTGTGTCTATCTTCCCCTTAGACGTCTGACTTTGTGTGTGTGTGTTTGTACAAGTATACATAAATTGCATTCCATATATTTGAATACAATGTCCTAATTATGAATCATATTTGAGTTCAGTAAGTATATTATTTTACTTTTTTGTGTTCTTTTGCATATTTAGATCAGTTGCATGTTAAAACATCTAACTATACTTAAATCAACCATAATTTAGTATGGGAGAAACTGGAATACATATAGCATTGCGATTGCATAGATTGTTTTGACAGTACTGCTTAGAAAGTAATTTTTTTTCAAGAAATTATTTCTACGAAATTTAAATTTTAATGCTTTATTTTTTCTTTACGAAACGTTCTGAACTTTAGGGACAGACAACAAAGAGAATAAAATAAGTAACACAAAACCTTTTAAAATAGGACTGGTAGCTAATGTGGCACAACCTTGGAATTTTTAGAAATTATTCTTGGCATGCGCAACTGAATTAGTTCTAAACAATCATTATTAATCGGTGTTTTAATTCTTGTGTAATCCATTAGTTTATATTCCATGAATTCATTTTGTAGTGAAAAACAAGCATATTCGTTGCTTTTCGTTCGTAAATCTATGTTTCAAGGTGTATCTCTCTGGATTTCGAATTTGATATTTTTTCGTTTAATATCTGTATTCAAGGTAAGTAAATGTTTAATAACTTTTAAAATGTTCGAATCAGTGTATGATAATTTTAGGAAGTTCTTTTGTTTTTAAATGACATACAAGGTATTTATATGCACGCTCCTAGTTGTTAGATGCATTCTGGGTAATATCGGCGCACTCTTACTAAAAATTTAAGTTCTATAAAAATGTAGAATGTTGAATTTTACATTTATTTACATTTGTGGAAAATTGCGTATTCAACAATTGCGTACCTTTATTAGAGTGTGATAATTTTAACATATCGCACCCCGATAATAAAAGTGACGCCACTCAAAATTGTAGAATTTGAGAAACATCAGCTTAAAGGATACTATAAAACTTATATTGAAATAGAATAAGCTTCTTTTAAATTTTAGGTAAGTATTTATGGTGGTAACTTCTGTTATATTCGATAGAATAGTAATATAACACGCTGGGGCGACTCATACATATTTTTCAATGACACAACATCAAAATTTTTATTTTTTGACTTGTGTCACTTTTCTGGCAGGTGTGCGATATGATGAATAGGAATTAGAATTTTTTAACGAAAGCAGAAAGTTTTTTACTTCACCAATTTAACCTGAGCCACTCAGGGCAATTCTACTCTTGTCATAACTATAATTCTCTCTCTATCTCTCTCTCTCTTCCTTTCTTTCTCTCTCTTTGTCTATCTTTCTTTCTCTATGTTTCTCTCTTGTTCTGTTTCTCTCTCTGTGTCTACCTCTATCTTTCTATCTATTTATGTCTCTCTCTCTCTTTCTTTCTTTCTCTCTCTCTCTCTCTCTCTATATATATATATATATATATATATATATATATATATATATATATATATATATATATATCTTTATTTCTTTCTTTCTCTTTATTTCTCTCTCTGTGTCTGCCTCTATCTTTCTATCTATTTCTGTCTCTCTCTCTCTATCTCTCTCTATCTATCTATCTCTCTTTCTCTCTATATATATATATCTTAATAATTTCCTTCAAAAGTTATTATAGATAGATAAATACACGAAAAGTATCGATTCGACAGTTTTATCTAATAGAAATACGATGAAGTGGCTTAAAGAAAAATCAGGGCTTCGCTGTCCCTAATCAATACCGCGTTATAGCAATCCCCTAAATTGTTCTCTTCTCTTCATTAAAAATGAGGAATTACATCCCCTTTATAACACGGAACTTAACGCATTTCGTCCACTTCATCAAGAATATTCATTTCCCACCGAAGAATATAATATGAAAATGATAGGCATCTCTTAATCCATCAAATTATGATTGCTTCGAAATAGGAAAATATCTTCATTTACTTCTTGTTATGCACTGTGCATAAAATATACAAGGAATTATTTGGTCACCATAATGAGGGACTGGAGGAAAAGTAACGACTTTCCGTTTCTGACGACCATTTCACCCTAGCAGCTCTTCTAAAACAGGCTTCTATAATTGGGTTATTTGTTTTATACAACTAAATCGAAAAGATCTGCGGCGTGTAGTGCATTTCTTAATCCAAATAAGTATCTTCCGATAGCGAGTCTAGTTTAATATCCAAGATTCTATCTGACTGGTAATTGGCTGAAAAATTGAGTTCATGAGTTAGGTAGAATAATGAATCCTTGTTTCTGTAATTTGGACCCAAATTCCAAACGCTAATTTCCTGAATATTTGTGATTTATTCGAGGTTTTTTACTAATTAAACTTTTTTGTATTGCTTGATCAACATAGATTTTGGTCTTTCCAAAATTTGCAATCTTTGATTGTAATTTCAAGGGTTAGACCACTTTTGCCTATATACAGAGACTGTTCACACATTTTTTAGACAATGTATATTGCATTCACAAAACTAAATTACATAAAATTCTTGTGTTTTAAATGTTCTATTTTATAGCCCTTATTCTGAACTATCTTTCGACACCTTAATTTCCAGGATAATAATGCCTTTTGAAGTGTCAGAAGAGGTATTCTATCCCATTCCTCCTGAACAGCTTTATAGAGTCCTGTAAGGGTTGTGGGACGACGTTTGGATAATGCAGGTTTTAAAAGTCCGAAAGCACAAAAATCCATAGGTGATACATCGGGAGATTTAGTAGGGATATTAGTGAAGGGTATGGCCTTAATACACACACACACACCGGTTTTTTGTTCCATTTCTTTTAGGAAATTTACAGTGGATTTTGATGTGTGACTGCTAGCTTTGTCTTGATGGAGTTCCACAGATTGATGGCACTGTGGGTAAAGCGATGGTATTTCATTCAGAAAAATTGCCTATAAAATATGTTCCTGATAGTATTTGGAGTTAATCTTGACATTTTTTCCACTCTCTTAATTTTTAACTTGCCATTATATGAAAAACCAGGAACAATCATGAATCCCTTAGAAAAACTTTCTTTCGATTCTGTGAACCACATTCTTAAATTTTTTTCACCCCTTTTATGATAATAAATGCCTCTTTTTTTGCTGCAATCATTTAAATACACCCATGATTCATCTATTGTGACAATTTTTTTCCATTTTTCTTTGGATAAGTGTTTCTCATATAGAATTCGGTAGCGTGTCCTGCGTTCAGCGATATGCTTTGGAGAAAGACGATGCACATTGCGTTTTTTCGCTTTCTTAAGATTTAAATCAACGTTTATCATTTTGTTTACAGTGGACACCGAGCATTTTAATAATTTTGCAACTGTCCTTTGACTAGGGGGATTTTCTTCTAACATCAAGCAACGTACCTTTGCAATAGTCGAAGATGTCCGTTTCTTCCTTGGATACTTGTTTGGAATTTTTGTCCAACTTGAGGCTACAATTTGACGATTTTTCCCTTTCTTGTTGACGATATTACCTATCGATGCTTTAGATATCACAAAACCATGACTCTCACATTGTTTTTGGATAACGGAATATGAATATTTCCCTTCGGAAAGAGCATAAATAAAGCCTTCGAACTACTGCTTCGTTAAAAACGCCATTTTGAATAAAAACAAACCTCTCAAGCCGCAGACGATAATTTTGACTTTTAAAAACATAGTACAACTGCAATTATTTCTTTTGCAGCAAACGATTTTTTATTACCGCTAACCAAAATCGTCTAAAAAATGTGCGAACAGCCCTGTACATCTCTTTTTAGCATAAATCGTGAAATAACTGAATCCTGAATTTCATTACATTTCTTAAGACTTTCAATCACTTGTCTGTTACATAGATGAAATTAATATATGATCACCTGTCTTCTATCACAGTGTGGACATTTTTACGTATTAAAGAAAGGTGTAAAAAATTTTAATACATCACGTCAAATACCGGTAAAAACGAAAAATATATAAGATACTAATGTAGACTCCTTATGAAGTAGTTATATCGAGATGAGGGGGAAAAGGTACAGGTCAAAATGTAGTCAAATATATTTTGTTATTCACGTCCCTCGAAACTAACAGACAAACCAAAAGTGTCATTAGACTTGGAATGCCTTCCACTGGGATTAAATGTTCGTTTTAATTGCTTAAGGGTTCGTCTTCATATTTATTTAGATAATATTTCGAATTTTCAAATAGAAACACCCACTTTTATTGCTATTAAAAATGTCTCCTATCATTATCTAAGGGTAAACATTTGTGCAAATTTGATCGTAATTGCCAGAGATATAGGAGAAAACTATTCGGGGTCCGTCTCAATATCTAAAAATTTTAAATAGAGGTCTCGCATGTAGAATGTTTTAACATATTTGCTAACTTCTTCTCTATTCTCCAGTTTCTCTCACTTTTAAGTCTTAGTTTTTTTTTCACAGACTCCATTTGTGTGACTCCAAGGACGGAATTACAAGAGATGGTCGGATACTTTTTTGTCCGGAAAACACTTCAACCGGAAAATATTTATTTCAAAATCTTTATAGATATTTTGGGGGCTTTAAGTGTTGATCCTTCTGATAGACGGTTATTTTATTCGTAGGGAAATGAGATCCACATTGTCAACCCCACAATGTGTTGTAATTTTATTTCTCTTCAAAATAACTTATGATATTATGTTTGTCAAATCTCCAAATGCGCCTTGTACAAAACCCTAAGTCCGAAATAGGTACATAAGTATTTAATTAACATCACACTGGAGCAACACACAACTATTGACGACGGTCCTTAATCAAGCCTGAAGGGAAGATCCGAGGACAACACCACGTATTTTAACTACTGTCAGATGACGAGGTCACACATGAGCTGGCACCCCACTCTCTAAGCTTCCACACCGCGACACCCAAAGTTCGAAGCTTCAATCTAAGATAGTGTACGATTGTTTGGCAAGATTCCAAAGTGCATCAAAAATATTGCTGTGCAGTACTTCATCAATCGTCCTGTAAGGGAATAGATAATTGGTAATTTTTTAATTAACGTCGTACTAGAGCAACACAATGGGGTATTGTAAGCGAATAGACAAGTATGCCAAACATAAGTAAGATGTTTTGTAAATTACTGGACGATTTGCTCCAAACTAGCAATTGTTTGTGGAAGAGAGTTCACTGTGGGCCTTTTCCAATCTCTACCATTGAACAACTTTAATACAACATCACTTCCATTATCTTTGCATTGGTGTGGAAGTTTGGAGAGTGGTGTGCCAGCTCAGGTATTGCTTCGTCATCTGACCGTGGTTCAAAATTACGAGGTGTTGTCCTCGGATCTTTCCCAAAAGGGGTTGATCCCGGACCGTAGTCAATAGCCCGTTGTGTTGCTCTAGTACGACGTTAATTAAAAATACCAATGCCTATCCATTATCTTTGCCATGTGTGTGGTTTATTGTAAAGTTGTACTTATATAGAAGCCTGTTAGCTTCGGACTTAGGGGAGTGGTTTTTTGTATTTTAATTAACGTTGCACTGGACCAACAGAACGGGCTATTGGTGACAGTCCGGGATCAATCCTTAAGAGAAAGATCCGCGGACAATTCCTCGGCATTTTGATCCACGGTCAGATGACGAAGTAACACCTGAGTAGGCACCCAAATATCAAAGGGAAGATCCAAACAACGCCTCGTAGTTTTTAACCACGGTAAAATGACGAGGTTAACTGGCAGCCCACTCTCCAAACCTACACACCACCTTAACGTGAGGATGCTTGAGGCCAAGGTAGATTTAACATGCACCAGCTCCCGTGTACACGATGGTCTTTGGGTGATTCTAGTTTCGAACTCGCAACTCTCCAATTGCCAATCCTTCACGTTGGGTTGGTGTGGAAGTTTGGAGAGTGGGGTGACAGCTCAGGTATTGCTTCGTCATCTGACCGTGGTTCAAAATTACGAGGTGTTGTCCTCGGATCTTTCCCTTAAGGGACAGATCCCAGATTTTCGTCAATAGCCCTTTGTGTAACTCCAGTAGGACGTTAACTAAAAGTACTATTACCATTACCGATTGCCAATCCATTACTCCTTTAACCGGGCTAACGAGGCCTCTGAAGGTGTTCAGATCCGTTGATTGTTTGATTTAGTTTCAGTTCCCCTGGATCCAAACATGGATAAATTCGCCAAATGCAAGATGGAAAAAAAATTCAATTAAGAGACAAAAAAGACTCCAACTCTCCGGTTGCTAATGCGTTACTTCGGTTCTGGCCGTTGTCAAAGTCTGGAACAAGTTAAAGTGTAAGACCCCACACACCAACTAAAATTCTTTGGGTTAAGGTTTTGCTAAATAAACAAACACTCACTCGTCAAGGCACATTCGGCATACCTATTGATGGTGGGTAAGTAGTTAGTTGACGTCACACTGTAGCAACACGAGGAACTAATGGCGATCCTTCCTGGATCAATCCCGTAGGGAAAGATCGAGGACAACACCTCACAATTTTGAACCGTGGTCAGATGACAACACTTGAGCTGGCACTCCACTCTCCAAACTTCCACACCACGAGAACGTGAGGACATCTTCAGGGAGCGGTAACAGCTAAGTACTTCAATGGGTTGGGGTCCATTAATAATGTGCACCTCGGATCCAATAACATGTCCAAATGCACTCCATGGGTCTCTTTTTCAATTGTGAACCAATTCCTATGAGTGTCCGATAAGTTTAAATGGGCCGTGGTAACCTAGTTGGAAAAGAATCGGGTTAGCAACCTGGGGGTTGTGAGTTCGTTACTAGGTCCAGTCAAAGACTGTCGTGTACAAAGGGACTGGTACACGTTAAATTTATCGTTAAATGTCCTCAAATTGGCGTGGTGTGGATGTTTGGAGAGTGGGCCCAGGTTTTGTGCTATGATCATGGTTCAAAATTACGAGTCGTTGTCCTTGAATTCTTCCCTTTGAGATCGATCCCGGACCCTCATCAGTAGCCCGTTGTGTAGTCCCAGTGCGACGTTAAGTAACTACCTAAAAAAACTACTAGATTTAAAATTGTTTTATTTTTTTTATTTATTTTTTTTTTTTAGATTAACACGTCGAAATTGCCCGATTGAACGCGTCAGAGTGCAACTGAATGGAAAAGCAAAGTTTAGAGTAGCCTGCTATTAGACAGCAAAATCCCAACACCAACTCTGAAACCAATTCTATGCTGTTTCATTGATCTATACTTTATTTGGATATGTTGGAAATTGAATTCACATAGCTCTAAAACAACATAACAAGTTGTATTGGCGACGATCCGGGATCAATCCAGAAGGGAGAGATTACAGGACAGCACTTTTAATGGTCCTAGGTAGGGATGCGACATCGATGTCAATGTTTTCAAAACATCGATGTTTTATTAAAAAAAATCATCGATGTATTTAGCATTGATGTATTGGAGCCGATCTTTTTTGAACATCGATGTTTGTACTTGTCGATGTTTTTTTGTTGTTGATGTTTTATTTTTAAATGAAAAAAGAATCATCCTAAAAATAACGAAGTAGCGTGATTTTCATATAATCAGTAAATGCTAACATACTTTTAGACCAAAGTTTCCAAGGGTGAAGGGTCTGAAAAGTAGCGGCATCGATATCCATGTTTTCAAAACATTGATGTATTTATCATCGATTTATTGGAGCCGATGTTTGTTTAAAATCGATGTTTTAACATTGTCGATGTTTTATTTTTGAATGAAAAAAGCACCATAGTAAAAATTAAGAAAAATAACCGTTCAACTAAGTATTTGCCAGTGATGGCGACATCTGTCCCACGAGAAAGAGTTTTTTCCCTAACTGGTGGGATAGTTAGTGAAAAAAGAAGTCGGTTTAAGGAGGAGAAAGTCAACAAACTTCATTTTTTTATCAACTGTAAATAACAAATATTGAGACATATAGTAATTATAGGCCCCAATATTTTTTATTTACAGTAAATAAAAAATAAGTTTGTTGCGTTTTCCTCCCATCGGTTGATAAATAATTAATAACTAACAATAATTATTGTTATAAAAACATCGATGGTTTTTGGGCGATGTATTATCAACATCGATGTATTAATTTTGAACATCGATGTTTCGCTGTCGATGTCGCATCCCTAGTCCCAGGATCATGTGACCAAAATTAGTAAAAATATGACCCTTAGACTACTTTCGGCTGCCGTAACAAGCATTCATTTGCTGATTGGTCCACAGGATGACAGAAGACGCCTATCCATTGTTTCATCATCTGATTGTCCCGAGCGACATAGTAGTAGACTCTGGCGATTTCCCCATTTTTGTTGCTACTTTATAGAAATGCTCATTCGCATGTCCTCTCTGACACAAGAATATGTTGCCAAACGACGCGACGATGTCACGTCTATGACAAAATTTCACGTATAATTCTTACCTTCAGCAACTGACTTATCCCCCAATTGCTTTTGAAAGTTTAATAAATTCAATTTTCAGATTAGGCACTGTAATTGATGCCATATGTTGTGCTTATAAAACAGTAATTTTTTTATGCATGGAAGTATATAAATACCTCTTTGAGTCTGCATTTTAAGTTTTATACAGTTAAACATTCTAATCCACACACACATTTTTAATTAATAAATTATATTATATTTTGTGACGTAAAACTGTCAAGTTTTGTATTCTTATATCTTTTCCTGAAGAGTTGTAGCATAAAATGCATTGAAAGTTTAATAAATTCAATTTTCAGATTAGGCACTGTAATTGATGCCATATGTTGTGCTTATAAAACAGTAACTTTTTTATGCATGGAAGTATATAAATACCTCTTTGAGTCTGCATTTTAAGTTTTATACAGTTAAACATTCGAATCCACACACACATTTTTAATTAATAAATTATATTATATTTTGTGACGTAAAACTGTCAAGTTTTGTATTCTTATATCTTTTCCTGAAGAGTTGTAGCATAAAATTCATTGAAAGTTTAATAAATTCAATTTTCAGATTAGGCACTGTAATTGATGCCATATGTTATGCTTATAAAACAGTAATTTTTTTATGCATGGAAGTATATAAATACCTCTTTGAGTCTGCATTTTTAAGTTTTATACAGTTAAACATTCGAATCCACAAACAGATTTTTAATTAATAAATTATATTATATTTTGTGACGTAAAACTGTCAAGTTTTGTATTCTTATATCTTTTCCTAAAGAGTTGTAGCATAAAATTCATTGAAAGTTTAATAAATTCAATTTTCAGATTAGGCACTGTAATTAATGCCATATGTTGTGCTCATAAAACAGTAATTTTTTTATGCATGGAAGTATATAAATACCTTTTTGAGTCTGCATTTTTATGCTTTAATCAAGTAAACATTCGTATCCACACACGCATTTTTAATTAAAAAATTATATTATATTTTGTGACGTAAAACTGTCAAGTTTTGTATTTTTATATCTTTTCCTGAAGAGTTGTAGCATAAAATTCATTGAAAGTTTAATAAATTCAATTTTCAGATTAGGCACTGTAATTGATGCCATATGTTATGCTTATAAAACAGTAATTTTTTTATGCATGGAAGTATATAAATACCTCTTTGAGTCTGCATTTTAAGTTTTATACAGTTAAACATTTGAATCCACAAACACATTTTAATTAATAAATTATATTATATTTTGTGACGTAAAACTGTCAAGTTTTGTATTCTTATATCTTTTCCTAAAGAGTTGTAGCATAAAATTCATTGAAAGTTTAATAAATTCAATTTTCATATTAGGCACTGTAATTGATGCCATATGTTGTGCTTATAAAACAGTATTTTTTTTATGCATGGAAGTATATAAATACCTCTTTGAGTCTGCATTTTTATGCTTTATTCAAGTAAACATTCGTATCCACACACGCATTTTTAATTAATAAATTATATTATATTTTGTGACGTAAAACTGTCAAGTTTTGTTTTCTTATATCTTTTCCTAAATAGTTATAGCATAAAATTCATTGAAAGTTTAATAAATTCAATTTTCAGATTAGGCACTGTAATTGATGCCATATGTTGTGCTTATAAAACAGTAATTTTTTTATGCATGGAAGTATATAAATACCTCTTTGAGTCTGCATTTTAAGTTTTATACAGTTAAACATTCGAATCCACACACACATTTTTAATTAATAAATTATATTATATTTTGTGACGTAAAACTGTCAAGTTTTGTATTCTTATATCTTTTCCTGAAGAGTTGTAGCATAAAATTCATTGAAAGTTTAATAAATTCAATTTTCAGATTAGGCACTGTAATTGATGCCATATGTTGTGCTTATAAAACAGTAATTTTTTTATGCATGAAAGTATATAAATACCTCTTTGAGTCTGCATTTTTATGCTTTATTCAAGTAAACATTCGTATCCACACACGCATTTTTAATTAATAAATTATATTATATTTTGTGACGTAAAACTGTCAAGTTTTGTATTCTTATATCTTTTCCTGAAGAGTTGTAGCATAAAATTCATTGAAAGTTTAATAAATTCAATTTTCAGATTAGGCACTGTAATTGATGCCATATGTTGTGCTTATAAAACAGTAATTTTTTTATGCATGGAAGTATATAAATACCTCTTTGAGTCTGCATTTTTATGCTTTATTCAAGTAAACATTCGTATCCACACACGCATTTTTAATTAATAAATTATATTATATTTTGTGACGTAAAACTGTCAAGTTTTGTTTTCTTATATCTTTTCCTAAATAGTTGTAGCATAAAATTCATTGAAAGTTTAATAAATTCAATTTTCAGATTAGGCACTGTAATTGATGCCATATGTTGTGCTTATAAAACAGTAATTTTTTTATGCATGGAAGTATATAAATACCTCTTTGAGTCTGCATTTTAAGTTTTATACAGTTAAACATTCGAATCCACACACACATTTTTAATTAATAAATTATATTATATTTTGTGACGTAAAACTGTCAAGTTTTGTATTCTTATATCTTTTCCTGAAGAGTTGTAGCATAAAATTCATTGAAAGTTTAATAAATTCAATTTTCAGATTAGGCACTGTAATTGATGCCATATGTTGTGCTTATAAAACAGTAATTTTTTTATGCATGAAAGTATATAAATACCTCTTTGAGTCTGCATTTTTATGCTTTATTCAAGTAAACATTCGTATCCACACACGCATTTTTAATTAATAAATTATATTATATTTTGTGACGTAAAACTGTCAAGTTTTGTATTCTTATATCTTTTCCTGAAGAGTTGTAGCATAAAATTCATTGAAAGTTTAATAAATTCAATTTTCAGATTAGGCACTGTAATTGATGCCATATGTTGTGCTTATAAAACAGTAATTTTTTTATGCATGGAAGTATATAAATACCTCTTTGAGTCTGCATTTTAAGTTTTATACAGTTAAACATTCGAATCCACACACGCATTTTTAATTAATAAATTATATTATATTTTGTGACGTAAAACTGTCAAGTTTTGTATTCTTATATCTTATCCTGAAGAGTTGTAGCATAAAATTCATTCAAAGTTTAATAAATTCAATTTTCAGATTAGGCACTGTAATTGATGCCATATGTTGTGCTTATAAAACAGTAATTTTTTTATGCATGGAAGTATATAAATACCTCTTTGAGTCTGCATTTTTAAGTTTTATACAGTTAAACATTCGAATCCACAAACAGATTTTTAATTAATAAATTATATTATATTTTGTGACGTAAAACTGTCAAGTTTTGTATTCTTATATCTTTTCCTAAAGAGTTGTAGCATAAAATTCATTGAAAGTTTAATAAATTCAATTTTCAGATTAGGCACTGTAATTAATGCCATATGTTGTGCTCATAAAACAGTAATTTTTTTATGCATGGAAGTATATAAATACCTTTTTGAGTCTGCATTTTTATGCTTTATTCAAGTAAACATTCGTATCCACACACGCATTTTTAATTAAAAAATTATATTATATTTTGTGACGTAAAACTGTCAAGTTTTGTATTTTTATATCTTTTCCTGAAGAGTTGTAGCATAAAATTCATTGAAAGTTTAATAAATTCAATTTTCAGATTAGGCACTGTAATTGATGCCATATGTTATGCTTATAAAACAGTAATTTTTTTATGCATGGAAGTATATAAATACCTCTTTGAGTCTGCATTTTAAGTTTTATACAGTTAAACATTTGAATCCACAAACACATTTTAATTAATAAATTATATTATATTTTGTGACGTAAAACTGTCAAGTTTTGTATTCTTATATCTTTTCCTAAAGAGTTGTAGCATAAAATTCATTGAAAGTTTAATAAATTCAATTTTCATATTAGGCACTGTAATTGATGCCATATGTTGTGCTTATAAAACACTATTTTTTTTATGCATGGAAGTATATAAATACCTCTTTGAGTCTGCATTTTTATGCTTTATTCAAGTAAACATTCGTATCCACACACGCATTTTTAATTAATAAATTATATTATATTTTGTGACGTAAAACTGTCAAGTTTTGTTTTCTTATATCTTTTCCTAAATAGTTGTAGCATAAAATTCATTGAAAGTTTAATAAATTCAATTTTCAGATTAGGCACTGTAATTGATGCCATATGTTGTGCTTATAAAATAGTAATTTTTTTATGCATGGAAGTATATAAATACCTCTTTGAGTCTGCATTTTAAGTTTTATACAGTTAAACATTCGAATCCACACACACATTTTTAATTAATAAATTATATTATATTTTGTGACGTAAAACTGTCAAGTTTTGTATTCTTATATCTTTTCCTGAAGAGTTGTAGCATAAAATTCATTGAAAGTTTAATAAATTCAATTTTCAGATTAGGCACTGTAATTGATGCCATATGTTGTGCTTATAAAACAGTAATTTTTTTATGCATGAAAGTATATAAATACCTCTTTGAGTCTGCATTTTTATGCTTTATTCAAGTAAACATTCGTATCCACACACGCATTTTTAATTAATAAATTATATTATATTTTGTGACGTAAAACTGTCAAGTTTTGTATTCTTATATCTTTTCCTGAAGAGTTGTAGCATAAAATTCATTGAAAGTTTAATAAATTCAATTTTCAGATTAGGCACTGTAATTGATGCCATATGTTGTGCTTATAAAACAGTAATTTTTTTATGCATGGAAGTATATAAATACCTCTTTGAGTCTGCATTTTTATGCTTTATTCAAGTAAACATTCGTATCCACACACGCATTTTTAATTAATAAATTATATTATATTTTGTGACGTAAAACTGTCAAGTTTTGTATTTTTATATCTTTTCCTGAAGAGTTGTAGCATAAAATTCATTGAAAGTTTAATAAATTCAATTTTCAGATTAGGCACTGTAATTGATGCCATATGTTATGCTTATAAAACAGTAATTTTTTTATGCATGGAAGTATATAAATACCTCTTTGAGTCTGCATTTTTATGCTTTATTCAAGTAAACATTCGTATCCACACACGCATTTTTAATTAATAAATTATATTATATTTTGTGACGTAAAACTGTCAAGTTTTGTTTTCTTATATCTTTTCCTAAATAGTTGTAGCATAAAATTCATTGAAAGTTTAATAAATTCAATTTTCAGATTAGGCACTGTAATTGATGCCATATGTTGTGCTTATAAAATAGTAATTTTTTTATGCATGGAAGTATATAAATACCTCTTTGAGTCTGCATTTTAAGTTTTATACAGTTAAACATTCGAATCCACACACACATTTTTAATTAATAAATTATATTATATTTTGTGACGTAAAACTGTCAAGTTTTGTATTCTTATATCTTTTCCTGAAGAGTTGTAGCATAAAATTCATTGAAAGTTTAATAAATTCAATTTTCAGATTAGGCACTGTAATTGATGCCATATGTTGTGCTTATAAAACAGTAATTTTTTTATGCATGAAAGTATATAAATACCTCTTTGAGTCTGCATTTTTATGCTTTATTCAAGTAAACATTCGTATCCACACACGCATTTTTAATTAATAAATTATATTATATTTTGTGACGTAAAACTGTCAAGTTTTGTATTCTTATATCTTTTCCTGAAGAGTTGTAGCATAAAATTCATTGAAAGTTTAATAAATTCAATTTTCAGATTAGGCACTGTAATTGATGCCATATGTTGTGCTTATAAAACAGTAATTTTTTTATGCATGGAAGTATATAAATACCTCTTTGAGTCTGCATTTTTATGCTTTATTCAAGTAAACATTCGTATCCACACACGCATTTTTAATTAATAAATTATATTATATTTTGTGACGTAAAACTGTCAAGTTTTGTATTTTTATATCTTTTCCTGAAGAGTTGTAGCATAAAATTCATTGAAAGTTTAATAAATTCAATTTTCAGATTAGGCACTGTAATTGATGCCATATGTTATGCTTATAAAACAGTAATTTTTTTATGCATGGAAGTATATAAATACCTCTTTGAGTCTGCATTTTAAGTTTTATACAGTTAAACATTTGAATCCACAAACACATTTTAATTAATAAATTATATTATATTTTGTGACGTAAAACTGTCAAGTTTTGTATTCTTATATCTTTTCCTAAAGAGTTGTAGCATAAAATTCATTGAAAGTTTAATAAATTCAATTTTCAGATTAGGCACTGTAATTAATGCCATATGTTGTGCTCATAAAACAGTAATTTTTTTATGCATGGAAGTATATAAATACCTTTTTGAGTCTGCATTTTTATGCTTTATTCAAGTAAACATTCGTATCCACACACGCATTTTTAATTAAAAAATTATATTATATTTTGTGACGTAAAACTGTCAAATTTGTATTTTTATATCTTTTCCTGAAGAGTTGTAGCATAAAATTCATTGAAAGTTTAATAAATTCAATTTTCAGATTAGGCACTGTAATTGATGCCATATGTTATGCTTATAAAACAGTAATTTTTTTATGCATGGAAGTATATAAATACCTCTTTGAGTCTGCATTTTAAGTTTTATACAGTTAAACATTTGAATCCACAAACACATTTTAATTAATAAATTATATTATATTTTGTGACGTAAAACTGTCAAGTTTTGTATTCTTATATCTTTTCCTAAAGAGTTGTAGCATAAAATTCATTGAAAGTTTAATAAATTCAATTTTCATATTAGGCACTGTAATTGATGCCATATGTTGTGCTTATAAAACACTATTTTTTTTATGCATGGAAGTATATAAATACCTCTTTGAGTCTGCATTTTTATGCTTTATTCAAGTAAACATTCGTATCCACACACGCATTTTTAATTAATAAATTATATTATATTTTGTGACGTAAAACTGTCAAGTTTTGTTTTCTTATATCTTTTCCTAAATAGTTGTAGCATAAAATTCATTGAAAGTTTAATAAATTCAATTTTCAGATTAGGCACTGTAATTGATGCCATATGTTGTGCTTATAAAATAGTAATTTTTTTATGCATGGAAGTATATAAATACCTCTTTGAGTCTGCATTTTAAGTTTTATACAGTTAAACATTCGAATCCACACACACATTTTTAATTAATAAATTAT
The DNA here is from genome assembly GCA_947359465.1 of Metellina segmentata. NCBI lineage: Eukaryota > Metazoa > Arthropoda > Arachnida > Araneae > Tetragnathidae > Metellina > Metellina segmentata. The sequence goes on along the minus strand of OX375884.1, from coordinate 59,119,718 downwards.
ATTATATTTTGTGACGTAAAACTGTCAAGTTTTGTATTCTTATATCTTTTCCTGAAGAGTTGTAGCATAAAATTCATTGAAAGTTTAATAAATTCAATTTTCAGATTAGGCACTGTAATTGATGCCATATGTTGTGCTTATAAAACAGTAATTTTTTTATGCATGAAAGTATATAAATACCTCTTTGAGTCTGCATTTTTATGCTTTATTCAAGTAAACATTCGTATCCACACACGCATTTTTAATTAATAAATTATATTATATTTTGTGACGTAAAACTGTCAAGTTTTGTATTCTTATATCTTTTCCTGAAGAGTTGTAGCATAAAATTCATTGAAAGTTTAATAAATTCAATTTTCAGATTAGGCACTGTAATTGATGCCATATGTTGTGCTTATAAAACAGTAATTTTTTTATGCATGGAAGTATATAAATACCTCTTTGAGTCTGCATTTTTATGCTTTATTCAAGTAAACATTCGTATCCACACACGCATTTTTAATTAATAAATTATATTATATTTTGTGACGTAAAACTGTCAAGTTTTGTATTTTTATATCTTTTCCTGAAGAGTTGTAGCATAAAATTCATTGAAAGTTTAATAAATTCAATTTTCAGATTAGGCACTGTAATTGATGCCATATGTTATGCTTATAAAACAGTAATTTTTTTATGCATGGAAGTATATAAATACCTCTTTGAGTCTGCATTTTTATGCTTTATTCAAGTAAACATTCGTATCCACACACGCATTTTTAATTAATAAATTATATTATATTTTGTGACGTAAAACTGTCAAGTTTTGTTTTCTTATATCTTTTCCTAAATAGTTGTAGCATAAAATTCATTGAAAGTTTAATAAATTCAATTTTCAGATTAGGCACTGTAATTGATGCCATATGTTGTGCTTATAAAATAGTAATTTTTTTATGCATGGAAGTATATAAATACCTCTTTGAGTCTGCATTTTAAGTTTTATACAGTTAAACATTCGAATCCACACACACATTTTTAATTAATAAATTATATTATATTTTGTGACGTAAAACTGTCAAGTTTTGTATTCTTATATCTTTTCCTGAAGAGTTGTAGCATAAAATTCATTGAAAGTTTAATAAATTCAATTTTCAGATTAGGCACTGTAATTGATGCCATATGTTGTGCTTATAAAACAGTAATTTTTTTATGCATGAAAGTATATAAATACCTCTTTGAGTCTGCATTTTTATGCTTTATTCAAGTAAACATTCGTATCCACACACGCATTTTTAATTAATAAATTATATTATATTTTGTGACGTAAAACTGTCAAGTTTTGTATTCTTATATCTTTTCCTGAAGAGTTGTAGCATAAAATTCATTGAAAGTTTAATAAATTCAATTTTCAGATTAGGCACTGTAATTGATGCCATATGTTGTGCTTATAAAACAGTAATTTTTTTATGCATGGAAGTATATAAATACCTCTTTGAGTCTGCATTTTTATGCTTTATTCAAGTAAACATTCGTATCCACACACGCATTTTTAATTAATAAATTATATTATATTTTGTGACGTAAAACTGTCAAGTTTTGTATTTTTATATCTTTTCCTGAAGAGTTGTAGCATAAAATTCATTGAAAGTTTAATAAATTCAATTTTCAGATTAGGCACTGTAATTGATGCCATATGTTATGCTTATAAAACAGTAATTTTTTTATGCATGGAAGTATATAAATACCTCTTTGAGTCTGCATTTTAAGTTTTATACAGTTAAACATTTGAATCCACAAACACATTTTAATTAATAAATTATATTATATTTTGTGACGTAAAACTGTCAAGTTTTGTATTCTTATATCTTTTCCTAAAGAGTTGTAGCATAAAATTCATTGAAAGTTTAATAAATTCAATTTTCAGATTAGGCACTGTAATTGATGCCATATGTTGTGCTTATAAAACAGTAATTTTTTTATGCATGGAAGTATATAAATACCTCTTTGAGTCTGCATTTTAAGTTTTATACAGTTAAACATTCGAATCCACACACACATTTTTAATTAATAAATTATATTATATTTTGTGACGTAAAACTGTCAAGTTTTGTATTCTTATATCTTTTCCTGAAGAGTTGTAGCATAAAATTCATTGAAAGTTTAATAAATTCAATTTTCAGATTAGGCACTGTAATTGATGCCATATGTTGTGCTTATAAAACAGTAATTTTTTTATGCATGAAAGTATATAAATACCTCTTTGAGTCTGCATTTTTATGCTTTATTCAAGTAAACATTCGTATCCACACACGCATTTTTAATTAATAAATTATATTATATTTTGTGACGTAAAACTGTCAAGTTTTGTATTCTTATATCTTTTCCTGAAGAGTTGTAGCATAAAATTCATTGAAAGTTTAATAAATTCAATTTTCAGATTAGGCACTGTAATTGATGCCATATGTTGTGCTTATAAAACAGTAATTTTTTTATGCATGGAAGTATATAAATACCTCTTTGAGTCTGCATTTTTATGCTTTATTCAAGTAAACATTCGTATCCACACACGCATTTTTAATTAATAAATTATATTATATTTTGTGACGTAAAACTGTCAAGTTTTGTTTTCTTATATCTTTTCCTAAATAGTTGTAGCATAAAATTCATTGAAAGTTTAATAAATTCAATTTTCAGATTAGGCACTGTAATTGATGCCATATGTTGTGCTTATAAAACAGTAATTTTTTTATGCATGGAAGTATATAAATACCTCTTTGAGTCTGCATTTTAAGTTTTATACAGTTAAACATTCGAATCCACACACACATTTTTAATTAATAAATTATATTATATTTTGTGACGTAAAACTGTCAAGTTTTGTATTCTTATATCTTTTCCTGAAGAGTTGTAGCATAAAATTCATTGAAAGTTTAATAAATTCAATTTTCAGATTAGGCACTGTAATTGATGCCATATGTTGTGCTTATAAAACAGTAATTTTTTTATGCATGGAAGTATATAAATACCTCTTTGAGTCTGCATTTTAAGTTTTATACAGTTAAACATTCGAATCCACACACGCATTTTTAATTAATAAATTATATTATATTTTGTGACGTAAAACTGTCAAGTTTTGTATTCTTATATCTTATCCTGAAGAGTTGTAGCATAAAATTCATTCAAAGTTTAATAAATTCAATTTTCAGATTAGGCACTGTAATTGATGCCATATGTTGTGCTTATAAAACAGTAATTTTTTTATGCATGGAAGTATATAAATACCTCTTTGAGTCTGCATTTTTAAGTTTTATACAGTTAAACATTCGAATCCACAAACAGATTTTTAATTAATAAATTATATTATATTTTGTGACGTAAAACTGTCAAGTTTTGTATTCTTATATCTTTTCCTAAAGAGTTGTAGCATAAAATTCATTGAAAGTTTAATAAATTCAATTTTCAGATTAGGCACTGTAATTAATGCCATATGTTGTGCTCATAAAACAGTAATTTTTTTATGCATGGAAGTATATAAATACCTTTTTGAGTCTGCATTTTTATGCTTTATTCAAGTAAACATTCGTATCCACACACGCATTTTTAATTAAAAAATTATATTATATTTTGTGACGTAAAACTGTCAAGTTTTGTATTTTTATATCTTTTCCTGAAGAGTTGTAGCATAAAATTCATTGAAAGTTTAATAAATTCAATTTTCAGATTAGGCACTGTAATTGATGCCATATGTTATGCTTATAAAACAGTAATTTTTTTATGCATGGAAGTATATAAATACCTCTTTGAGTCTGCATTTTAAGTTTTATACAGTTAAACATTTGAATCCACAAACACATTTTAATTAATAAATTATATTATATTTTGTGACGTAAAACTGTCAAGTTTTGTATTCTTATATCTTTTCCTAAAGAGTTGTAGCATAAAATTCATTGAAAGTTTAATAATTCAATTTTCATATTAGGCACTGTAATTGATGCCATATGTTGTGCTTATAAAACAGTATTTTTTTTTATGCATGGAAGTATATAAATACCTCTTTGAGTCTGCATTTTTATGCTTTATTCAAGTAAACATTCGTATCCACACACGCATTTTTAATTAATAAATTATATTATATTTTGTGACGTAAAACTGTCAAGTTTTGTTTTCTTATATCTTTTCCTAAATAGTTGTAGCATAAAATTCATTGAAAGTTTAATAAATTCAATTTTCAGATTAGGCACTGTAATTGATGCCATATGTTGTGCTTATAAAACAGTAATTTTTTTATGCATGGAAGTATATAAATACCTCTTTGAGTCTGCATTTTAAGTTTTATACAGTTAAACATTCGAATCCACACACACATTTTTAATTAATAAATTATATTATATTTTGTGACGTAAAACTGTCAAGTTTTGTATTCTTATATCTTTTCCTGAAGAGTTGTAGCATAAAATTCATTGAAAGTTTAATAAATTCAATTTTCAGATTAGGCACTGTAATTGATGCCATATGTTGTGCTTATAAAACAGTAATTTTTTTATGCATGAAAGTATATAAATACCTCTTTGAGTCTGCATTTTTATGCTTTATTCAAGTAAACATTCGTATCCACACACGCATTTTTAATTAATAAATTATATTATATTTTGTGACGTAAAACTGTCAAGTTTTGTATTCTTATATCTTTTCCTGAAGAGTTGTAGCATAAAATTCATTGAAAGTTTAATAAATTCAATTTTCAGATTAGGCACTGTAATTGATGCCATATGTTGTGCTTATAAAACAGTAATTTTTTTATGCATGGAAGTATATAACTACCTCTTTGAGTCTGCATTTTTATGCTTTATTCAAGTAAACATTCGTATCCACACACGCATTTTTAATTAATAAATTATATTATATTTTGTGACGTAAAACTGTCAAGTTTTGTTTTCTTATATCTTTTCCTAAATAGTTGTAGCATAAAATTCATTGAAAGTTTAATAAATTCAATTTTCAGATTAGGCACTGTAATTGATGCCATATGTTGTGCTTATAAAACAGTAATTTTTTTATGCATGGAAGTATATAAATACCTCTTTGAGTCTGCATTTTAAGTTTTATACAGTTAAACATTCGAATCCACACACACATTTTTAATTAATAAATTATATTATATTTTGTGACGTAAAACTGTCAAGTTTTGTATTCTTATATCTTTTCCTGAAGAGTTGTAGCATAAAATTCATTGAAAGTTTAATAAATTCAATTTTCAGATTAGGCACTGTAATTGATGCCATATGTTGTGCTTATAAAACAGTAATTTTTTTATGCATGAAAGTATATAAATACCTCTTTGAGTCTGCATTTTTATGCTTTATTCAAGTAAACATTCGTATCCACACACGCATTTTTAATTAATAAATTATATTATATTTTGTGACGTAAAACTGTCAAGTTTTGTATTCTTATATCTTTTCCTGAAGAGTTGTAGCATAAAATTCATTGAAAGTTTAATAAATTCAATTTTCAGATTAGGCACTGTAATTGATGCCATATGTTGTGCTTATAAAACAGTAATTTTTTTATGCATGGAAGTATATAAATACCTCTTTGAGTCTGCATTTTAAGTTTTATACAGTTAAACATTCGAATCCACACACGCATTTTTAATTAATAAATTATATTATATTTTGTGACGTAAAACTGTCAAGTTTTGTATTCTTATATCTTATCCTGAAGAGTTGTAGCATAAAATTCATTCAAAGTTTAATAAATTCAATTTTCAGATTAGGCACTGTAATTGATGCCATATGTTGTGCTTATAAAACAGTAATTTTTTTATGCATGGAAGTATATAAATACCTCTTTGAGTCTGCATTTTAAGTTTTATACAGTTAAACATTCGAATACACACACACATTTTTAATTAATAAATTATATTATATTTTGTGACGTAAAACTGTCAAGTTTTGTATTCTCATATCTTTTCCTGAAGAGTTGTAGCATAAAATTCATTGAAAGTTTAATAAATTCAATTTTCAGATTAGGCACTGTAATTGATGCCATATGTTGTGCTTATAAAACAGTAATTTTTTTATGCATGGAAGTATATAAATACCTGTTTGAGTCTGCATTTTAAGTTTTATACAGTTAAACATTCGAATCCACACACACATTTTTAATTAATAAATTATACTATATTTTGTGACGGAAAACTGTCAAGTTTTGTATTCTTATATCTTTTCCTGAAGAGTTGTAGCATAAAATCAAGGTCTGCAAAAGATTTTTCTGTACATGGTAAATATACATACTAAACACATAACTTTATACTTCTACACCTAACCCCATTAGTAAAATTTTTTTATCTTCGGGTTAATTAGACTAAGACGCATCAAAAATGCTGATTTATTTCGGATACTTAGAAGCATTGTTCCAATAAATAATAATACTGAAGACAATGATTTTGTATAAACATATACTTCCTATTCACCCTTGAAGTAAATGCTTTCTATCAAGTGTACAACTCAAATTGACCACAATTCAATTAACGCAAATTGGTTGTTCAGATTATTTATCTTGAATAACATTTATTTTATTTTCTAACCCGAGTACTAAAAATAATTTATAGTTTATTATTTCAAAGCGTTTTCCGTCTGATTCATACTCAGTTTTGCAATTATTTTTATCAAATCTGTATAAAATTCGTTCTTCTTTAAAGATGGATAAATGAATAGATACGAAGCAGAGATAAAAATGTATACACAAACATTCGGCAATTATGCCTATACAGTGATCCGGCAATTTTATATGTGCTGTCATTTCGGCAGTTAAAAATAATTGCCGACAGGTTTTTGAAATATCTCGTTGTTAAGAAACAAAGTATTTCTAACAATGAGCTAAATTCTTCACAGATTCTCCCAACGCATCGAATGGACTTTCAAAAAGCGTTCCTTTTCATTAGAAGCATCTAAAATTCCAGAAAAAAAGAAAAGGAGAAATTAGCTGCATAAAAATAAATAAAACTGACAGATTTCAAATCTGCTTTTTCGATTTATCTTGAGGTGCTGGACAACAACGCTGGATTTTCATTACAAAATAATGTATTGTTCATTTTTCAAAGCCTTAAGTCAGTTAATTAAGAATCGAATTCTTTGAATCGATGATGGAAAATGGGGGCAGATCTACCTGAAATAGAGTTGTGCTTTTTATATAAGTCAGCGCAGTTTGCGAGAAAATCTCTCATGGGTTAAAAATTTAAGAAGCACTTGAAAGAAAACTCAGTACAAAGTGCTATTTTTCAAGGAAATCAATTACCTGGCCAAGAAAGGAGTAAACTTAGCTCAAAAGTTTATTATTTCAAGGGATAAAATGTTTTTCCATTAAAATCTATTTGTAAGTATTGAGAGAAGAATTAAGCTGAGAGGACAATAAAATACTAATTACTTCGCAAATAAAAGAGCCTTAAATATATATAAACGCAAATCATCTATAGAAGAATAGAATTTCTTGCTATACCTTCATTTAATCTTTAATTGTGTATGAAGAGATTAGCATTTGAGTAATCATTCCTAAATATGCAGTAGATTTAAAATTTCAAGCATATTAAATAAAGAAGTGTATAATTTCTTTGACAATTGTTAACTCGTGTGTAGTTGTTTTCGTACTCTAAAATTTCTATTTACATTTAGTAAAATTAGAAGAATTAGAGGAAGTGTTAAGATATTAAAAGGCTAAGAAATGTATTAACAGTTTAGCACCTCTCTTTCTAGAGGACAAATCCAAAGATACTAGGTGAATGAATAATAAATAACAAAACTGAATTGTTCTTAAATTTATTATTGTTTAGCATTCCGAGTTTTGTTGCAAGCAATAGGTTTAGCATTCCGAGTTTTGTTGCAAGCAATAGGTATTAGAGACTTAATTTTAGTTGTTTGTAAAATAATCTAAGTGGTTACCTTTGTGCAATGTATTTCATTTCTAATTGTTTATGTTTACCATCTAAATGCGTAATAAACTGTTTAGGGCATTGATTTTCATCTATGGCACACATAAAGTAATTACTAAAATTCTGCGTGCATCAAAATACGTATTACATTTTGTCCTGATCCAACAAAAAAATAGGTATAATTTTACTGCATTTACAAAAAGCAAGAACAGTAATTACCTGCTTCTTTTTTTTTATCCCAAATGCTTAATGGTACTGGCTAAAAATATTTTTAGTTATGATGCTTTACAAAAAAAAAAAAAACATTAATGCTCATAAATACAGGTAAAATTCAAAATACGAAAAAAATAAGAATATTATTTGAAATTATTTGAGGAGTGTGGTAGTTGTTTTAATCCTGAAGGGAAAAAATTGAGGACAACACCTCGTTATTTTGAACTACGGTCAGATGACGAGGCACCCCACTCTCCAAACTTCCACAACAAGCCAACGTGAGGACATAGAGGCCAGAACATATTTAACGCTCACCACCCCTCACAAGTACGACGATCTGTAGTTGGGTGTAATAAAATTATCTGTAAACTCACTTGTCAAACGTTGGCTCACCACGGCACGTCCAGGCGGCACACCAGTTGAAAGTAGGTAAGTAGTTAGTTGACGTCACACTGCAGCAACACAACGGGATAATGGCAATCATTCCGTGATCAATCCCGACGGGCAAGATACGAGAAGAACTCCTCACAATTTGGAACCATGGTCAAATGAAGCGGTCAACGCCTGAACTGGCACCTCACTCTTCAAACATCCACACCACGCCAATGTGTGGACATTTGAGACCACGAAAGATTTAAAGTACACCAGCCCTTGCATACAAGACAGTCTTCGGTTCGACCTAATTTCGAAATCGCAACTCTCTGGTTGCTAATGCCTTACTGGTTTCAAACTTCCACACTAAGCCAATGTGTGGACATTTGAGACCACGAAAGATTTAAAGTACACCAGCCCTTGCATACAAGACAGTCTTCGGTTTGACCAATTTCGAAATCGCAACTCTCTAGTTTCTATTGTGTTAATGTCTTCAAACTTCCACATCACGCCAATGTGTGGACATTTGAGACCACGGAAGATTTAAAGTACACTAGCCCTTGCATACAAGACAGTCTTCGGTTCGACCTAATTTCGAAATCGCAACTATCTGGTTGCTAATGCCTTACTGGTTTCAAACTTCCACACTAAGCCAATGTGTGGACATTTGAGACCACGAGAAAGATTTAAAGTACACCAGCCCTTGCATACAAGACAGTCTTCGGTTCGACCTAATTTCGAAATCGCAACTCTCTGGTTGCTAATGCGTTACTGGGCAATTGGCCCTTGTCAAAGTCTGGAATAAGTTAAAGTGTAAGAACCCCCACACACCAGTTAAAAATCGCTGAGTTAGGTATTTGCTTAATAAATAATTTAATCAAAGCTATGATGTCGTATATTTATTATTAGATGCACCCAATGGTCTTTTTTCAGCTGAATAGATTCGTTGGAGTTACATTTTAGGGGGTAGCTTACAGACTTCAACAGATTACAGCAAATCTAATTTTCTTTTTGTTTCATTTTTATCAATTTGTGATTAGCCTTCCGCAGTTATAAAAGAAAAAAATAATACTAGTATAATAATATTGTGTATAGTATAAAATCAAAGATGAACTATAGTAATTTAACAAAGTAGGTAAGAAGGCAATTTGGGTTTTATGGCGTATGGTAGTAATTTGACAAGAAAGAGTCGTGTTTAGAACTTTTTAAGCACTTAAAATGTAGTTTTTAAATATTTTTTGTAAATTCCCTCGTCTGATTCATTAATTGTCCATTAATCATCGTTAAGGAATCACGGACCGACTGTCCCAAGACCGATACTCTAGTGCCCAAATTTTCCCTTGGTTTCTAAAGGAATCTCTAAAACAACGCAGAGAAAAATAATGTATGCTTTTCTATCTGATCAATGCATAAGAAACGTTTTAAAACTCTCTCTCTCTCTCTCTCTCTCTCTCTATATATATCACTATAGAAATATAAAATCCTGAAATAGACTAAGTTGAATATATTAAGACTAGGTTAAATATAATAAAACGCAAAAAAAATTCGGTTTGAGTAACAATACACAAAAACAGCTGTACTGGACAATCAGTTTAAGGCTTAGGGTGTTGGCTATCGAAAGCTTCTAGGTTCGAATACGGGGAAGGTTATTTAGTTGTCGAATTAACGTGGAACTGTAAGAAACCCAAGGACTATAGGCAAGTGTCAATGATTCATCTTAGTTTCCCAATTGGCTTGTTTAAAATTCCCATAGTTGAAAACTTTGTACGTGTTCTTTTTTTTATTTGTCATATTTGTATAAGAAAAGGCATTGTGTACCACAAGAAGATTCATCTGGTTTCACATTTTCAGAGACGATTGGAAGTATTGAATTTCACACCTTTGAAATGGTAAGGTTAGGTATATTAAGAGACTGCTCAGTTATTAATATCCATTTGATATACCGATGTCAGATAATTTCTTAATGAGGTGGTAAAAGATAGAGATATGCACTCCCTTTAATAAACAAAAATACTTGTATTCTGTTAAGAGAGATATACGTTAACCCTCCTGGTGGTTGCCTCGAGAAGGTATCTCGTCATTAGCAAAATTGATTAGATCTTGATGGACAAAATATCTCGTCATTAGAAGAAAACTGACCTAATCTCGATCTCATCACCATAAATGAAGTCATAAATACCTTGATGGACAAGATATCTTGACATTAGAAGAAAATTGACCAGATCTTGATCTCGTCACCATGACAAAATCATCAATACCTTAATGACGAGATACCTGTCATTAGAAAAATACTGACTCGATCTCGATCTCGTTGTCATAAAAAAAATCGTCAATACCTTGATGACGAGATACCTGTCATTAGAAAAATACTGACTCGATCTCGATCTCGTCGCCATAAAAAAATCTTCAATACCTTAATGACGAGATACCTGTCATTAGAAAAATACTGACTCTATCTCGATCTCGTCGCCATAAAAAAAATCGTCAATACCTTGATGGCGAGATATTTGTCATTAGAAAAATACTGACTCGATCTCGCTGCCATAAAAAAATCGTCAATACCTTGATGACGAGGTACTCGACATTAGAAAAAAATTTACCTCATTTCTATTTCGTCCCCATCAAAAAAATGGTAGTATCTTGATGACGATATACACGTCATTATATTATGGACGAGTTATCTCATCGAAATCACTTGAAGGTTTAAAATAAGATAATAGGTTTTCACCCATAAAGGACGTTTGGCATTCTCCAACTCAAATGGTTAAGGCTAAGTGTATAAATATTCTATGTGTATGTTAAGCTTGCTAAGTTATGTTAATCTGAACCTGAGAGGCGTATGATACCATGTCGAATTTTTTGGAAATAGAATTTTTGATTGGTATAGGGGACCATAGCGTTTGTTTGCTACCAGTAGGTTCTGGATTCGAATTTTGGCTCGTAAGTACTTGGATGTTGATGATTCCTCTGATAGGAATAACGGCTGCTTACCCGTTGAGTATATTTTCTCAAGCCTCTAGTTAGCTCCTTTTAGTGCCGAAAAGCTCAGTAATCGAGCATTAAAGAAAAAAATAAAAACTTTCACAAGAATCTTGTCCGGTATTTATTACTTTCTTATGGTATAACAACACTATATCCAGTCTCAATATCTCAAGATATCTGTTTCCAAATAAATAACCGAAAAATTGATGTAAAAGAATAACTTTAATTTGCTCTTCTGAAACATTTTATTTCTATGGCATAGTCCTGTGCCTCCTAGATACAGAAATATTATCTCGTTCGATTTTCACAGAGTGCTATACATGGGAGGTTAGACATAAAGAGGCTATCCCCTCCTAAAACTTGCAAAATATGTACAAGGTGATTTTTTTTTTAAACTGACACTATTCAGAGCCACCTGTAGCTCGATCTAAAAACCGAAATGGCACCAAACTCGGTATGTAGACTAATGATGACATGGAAAGTAGGATTCCGTGAGGAAAAAAAATTCGTTCCAAAAATCGCCGATAGGGGTATTTATGGTGCTGTACAAACTGATGTTCTAAACTCACGAAAAGCTGTGGATGCATTGCACTGATTAAGATAATACAGCTTCACCAGCAATGCGCGTTCTGGTAATGTGAGTAGCATATTCACTTCGGCTGGCTCACTTCAGATGAAAATAATTTTAGGAGCTGTCTATATGTTTTTAAAGCCCAAATTACTGGTGCTGTTGTCACATACGAAAGCAAATTTGCATTTTGATTTGGTTCCCGTGTTTTATCCTAATTATTGTTTTAGTAAGCTACAACAGCGCCATAAATACCACTATCGGCTATTTTGGGAACTAATTTTTTTTTTTTTACGGAATCCTACGTGTCATGTCATTACTAGTCTCCACACCCAGTTTGGTGCCATTTCAGTTGTTATATCGAGCTACAAGTGGCTCTGAGTAGTGTCAGTTTTTAAAAAATCACCTTGTACATTCAAAAAGGAAGGCTTCATCAAAAAAAAGGTATTTCTTTAAAAACCTTTTTGAGAATGATGCCCTTCAAATGGTTAATTATTAAAACGAAGATAACCTGTTTGCAAAGCTTACAGAGATTTGATCATCATAGCAAGAACCAAAGTCTGAACACACAAATATCGTATAAATAAGAGACTATCGCAGTGAAATTAATCTCTAAGTTATATGAATGCTGGCATGTCTAATTCGGCATAACACCTAAAAAATGCTCTCTAAATATATTCCATTCACTCATTCATGCGCAATGCTAATGTCGAAATCAATTCGATCAAAAAAGTTTTCTTGGCTTTCAGGTATATCAGTCTGTAATGGTTTCCACGACCCCAAAGCGCATACTCCTCGAATGATAGAAAGTTTTCGGATGAAATTTACAAGCAAAAGTGATAAATGCACCGCCCATGATAAAATCACAAACGAGAAAACTTTCGCTGAAGTTTCGGTACATAAATTTTGACTCCATTCGCCGTTTGTATTGGCAAGTCGGAATGGGAGAGAACGGCTCACCGAAAACCGTTCGTTTTTGTTAGTACTGTTAATGGTTTCAATTTCTGCTCCGATGAAGATAAATCGCAATTAGCAACTATTTTTGCGATTTTCATTCGAACCACTCCTCAACAGTGGCGTGATAAGAAGCGAACTCCCCTTTCACTCTCGCCTCGAAATTACACTCTCATTTCGGAAGTTGATATTAAAAGGTTTCTTTTTTAATTGACTTACGAATATCCGCGTAACCGAGTATTTGAAAAGCAAATAAAATCCGCATCTTTGGTCTGCTACATTTTATATTTAATTACATTTCTCGTCACACACATAAATTAAGCTATTCTGCGTCGAGATTAGAAATGTTTGATCTTTGGTTCTTACAATGTATCATTCGTTCGTTATGAATGAAAGAAGATTAATTGATATTTTTGGAAAGGAAAGATTTAACGATTCATAGAGTGGTCTGTCTTTAGAATCATCAATTAGAGATTTTTCCAAGTGGATATTAGCCCTTAGAAGATCAGTGGTACCAAATGACACTACGACAGTCACAATTTTTTTTAACAACCAATTGCATCCTAGTTGTCCCATCTAAAATCTTTCAACTATCGGTATCAGACTATTTTAATCTTTTATTTGTTTCAATGACGGTATAAAGGATTTTTAAGACATAAAACCTATTAATGTATTAGCAGTATTGAGTTGAAGTATACACTACCTTACAATAATAGACCGGACAGCATAATGCGACGGTATAAATGAAAGAATACATGCTTTAATAGTCCCCACTTAATGGTCCCCCACGTACTGCAATTACACTAGCAACCCTTCTGCGTATACTTTCAACAAGGTTTTGATACACAGCTATGGTATTTGTGTCCATTCCTGCTGCAAGAATGTCGCCAGCTCAGCTGAATATTTCGGAAATGGTTCCCTGCTCCGTAAGCGTCGCCCTAACTCGTCACACAAATGTTCTATGGGGTTTAGGTCGGGACTCTGAGCAGGCCATGGAAGACGTTTTACATCCATATCGTGATACCACTGCTTGACAGAGGCTGCAACATGACATACAGCGTTGTCGTCCTGGAAGTAACATGCGTCCATTCCATAAAATTGCCAGAGCATAGGAAGAACCTGATTGTCCAAAATGTTCATGTAGTCGTCGACATTTAATTTACCAGAAACAACATGCAAAGGTCCCAGGCCATACCATGAAAAACACCCCAAACAAGAAGTCGAATTTTATGTAAATCTGCTGCCGTCCGGTCCATTATTGTAGGGTAGTTTATGTCATTGTTTCTCATCCCTCTTGGTCTAGACCATACAGGAAATATTAAAATAGATTAAGAAATGATAAACTTTTTATGTGCCCAGGATCAAATTAGCTGCAACATAACCCTTTGACTGCTTTCTTCTATTGGGTGGAACCCAACATTCATCAAATGAATTGCGCCCACGAGACGGGAGAAGCTTACCATCCAATGAATCATTATCTGATTGGTTCATTGATTGATCTTCTGATAGCAGTAGACTTCTCAGCGATTCCCCAATTTTGTCGCCACTCTACAGAAACGCGGATTCACACGTCAATTCTGTCATAAGTTGTTAGATCGCTAAACGAAGCGATATGTTATCAAATCGGTCAACCAATAATTTTTTTTTGTAAAACAGTCATGTGACTGCTAGTTGACACTTTGATCACACTTTTTGAAACTCCTCGTCAGGCATTGAGTGACGTTTAAAGGGCATTCAAAAGTAACCCGTAATCACAGGTCACAAAATAAGTACTCGATGTTTTACGTGAAATTGCAATGCCTATAGGTTAGCATAGGAACGGAATGTAAACTCATTTATACCCTTTGAAGTTAATGGTCGGGGAACAGAGATCAATTTATACGAGTTGTAATTTATAAAGTATAGTATTAGCAATATAATTATTACAGTTTTGTATTATATTAAGCTCAGTAACAGCTGTCATATATGTCTCACTTTTTTTTTTTTCTATTTTTATCAAATTGGAATTATTTGCTTTTTTCCACCATTAATTAAATTGGTGACCTGGTCGTGATCTGACACTGCCAATAGATGGCGCTACTACAAGGGGTCATGGCATTCGCCACATAGGAATCACAATTTCGATTAATGGTTCTTCGGGGATCATAAGGAAATGAAAACAGTTCTTGTCTGAAATCTGTTTTCAGAATATTTGCCTGTTACTATCCTAACTTCAATCCCTACTGTTATCATCTCGTAATCTGAGGGGCCTACTCTCTCCGCTGCTAAAAGCATCAGCAAGACACTCAATTTGATTGCAATTTTTTTTTTGCGCGACCGTTCATTTGAAACTACACTTGCAACGTACATAAAATCAAGATAACATATTCGTTATCATCAATCACATTTTATTTTGTATGTGTGTAACTTACAAAGGTATGTACAAGGTAAAAATAAAGCACCCGAAATTATCTGGACACACTGTATGCTTCATAGATACTTAATATGTTTACTTAATGATCAAAATAACAAACCAAAAAAGTCTGTATTGTGTTTCTTAAAAGGGCAACTTTTTAAACTTGAAAAACATATGGCTGAATCCAAAATTATCTATTTGGTAAACTTAGTTATATAGCTGCCCAAGTGTAATTACCTGAAAAGCTGAGGACACACTGCATTCTTCGTAGAGCAGTTGTATCAAAATATATGAGCGAGGAACTTAATATGTTTACTTCAAAATTACATACCACAAAAGTCTGTACAGTATTTTTTAAAAGGGCACTTTTTGAAACTTGACAAATATATGGTTGAATCCAAAATTATCTATTTGGTAAACTTAGTTATATAACTGCCCAAGTGTAATTACCTGAAGTGCTGAGTTCCGAATGGATCTAGAATGACGCTTTAGGAATTCATTGGCGACTTCACTAGCCTAAATATGCCAGTGCAATGGCTTCAACTCCTACATTAGAGCGTAATTAAATGTATTTCGAATCAATAGGTCGTTTGCAACAGTTAATATTCGTTCGCTTTATCGCAGGAACCAGGTTGAATATTTGCTAGTAGTTTGAATTGGAATTCATAGCTAACATTTTAACATCCGAACTATATTCTAATAGTTTGAGTGCAGCATTATTTCTCAACCTTCTAATTTCTGGGAATAGTCTGTAGTCAGATTTGTTCTACGATAAATGAAAGGAGCGTCATTACTTAAAAGATGCAAAATTGGGTCCTGGGAGAGATAGAGAATCTTTAAACAGCTTTTGCAGATATGAGCAATTACAAAGTGTATATCTTAAAGTTATCAGTTACCTGTAATAGCTTTGGAGAGTGGGGTGCCAGCTCAGGTGTTGCTTCGTCATCTGACCGTGGTTCAAAATTACGAGGTGTTGTCCTCGGATCTTTCCCTCAAGGGACTGATCCCGGACCGTCGTCAATAGCCCGTTGTGTTGCTCTAGTACGACGTTAACTAAAAAATTACCAATTACCTATAATAGCAAACGAACAAGTTCTTGAAGATTTAATGGACATATGCTGAGCTTTATTATAGCAGTTTAGGTTGAATGGATATGAAATTTTACTTCAACATTAATGATCAAAAGATTAAAAGCAGCTAGAATATGTCTTCAATATCCCATCAGAATATTTCAATTCTGAATATTTGTAGTAATTGGATCCTACATTACATTTTCAACCACCTTTTTTCAAGTGAATAGGCTATTTGCTATTCGTCTTCTTTATGGTATGGTATTTTACGTATATGCTAAATCATATTCCTAATAGTTAACCACAAGAACAATGTCTACTTCCTTTAAATATTACAAATCGTAGCCATACAAGTGAAACACACTTAATCAAAAAATTTTAATATGAGTTTCTTAGTTTTTCTAGACCAGAATGTAGTGAGCTTTAGATTGTTGAAATTATGTGTCCACTAAAGCGTTAATAATTGTTTTCAAGAATGTTAAATTTCTTGAGAAACGGGATTTGGACTCGATTGGAAGATTAACGAATTAGCAACTAGAGGGTCGCTAGAACGAATCTAACCGAAGACCGCCGTGTACAATGGGGCTGGTGCACTTTAAATCTGTCGTGGCCTCAAATGTCCTCCCATGGCGTTGTGTGGAAGTTTCGAGAGTGGGGTGCAGCTCAAGTGTGACCTCGTCATCTGACCCTGGTACGAAATTACTTGGTGTTGTCCTCGGATCTTTCTCTTCGGGTTTACTATAGGACTGCAGCTAATAGCGCATTGTGTTGCTCCAGTGCGATGTTAATTAAAATTCCTTCTTTTTCTTGAAAAACACATTCAGTGAGTTTACCATAGTGAATAGACCCCCCCCCCTCTTTTTTTACAATGTTTTAATTTTGTGTATTTCACGTGTAATCCTGCGATACATGCATCTAAAAAAAAGTTTATAATCTCTTTAGGCTCTAATATCAATTTGGTGGAACTTAACCTATGATTCCGATCAGTTATTTTTGGTTAGTTTTAAAGTTAATATATCGGGGATGAACTTCAGATATTTTTACAACTTCTTAATTAAGCGCATTTCCAGCATTTTTCTTCATCGAGTTTGGTATCGACTTAAATACAACTTAGCGGAATATAAACAGTATATACACTTACCTTGCTACCTACAATAAACTGAGAATAGTGGTTCTTATTTACGTTGGCATGTTAAGTTAATACATTGGGGATGAACTTCAGAGATTTTTATAGCACCTTAATTAAGCGCATTCCCAGCATTTTTCTCCATCGAGTTTCGTATCGATTTAACTACAACTTAACGGAATATAAACACTGACCTTGCAACTACAATAAACTCAGAATAGTGGTTCCTTTTCACGTTGGCATGTTAAGTTAATATATCGGGGATGAACAGATATTTTTATAGCTCCTTAATTAAGCGCATTTCCAGCATTTTTCTCCATTGAGTTTGGTATCGACTTAACTACAACTTAGCGGAATATAAAGAGTATACACACTGACCTTTCTACCTACAATAAACTCAGAATAGTGGTTCCTATTCACGTTGGAATGCAATGAACCGTAATCCAGCATATCAATTTATAAATGAATACTACCTCCCACACGTGAAGTTCCGCTATTCAATCTGAAAAGTAATAGATTTCAAAGGTGGTAAAAATGGGTGGACAGCTCATCAGTTTGCGTGTGGTACTTCAAGTGTTTCTTCAACATATTAATCGAGGAAACCATAAATCAATTTGACTTCCGGGCGAGAATTCTTTGTTTCCAATTATTCATTGCAAACTTCCAGTTGCTAATACCTCATTCAACAGGCTTAAACGTTGGCGATAAATTATCTTTGACGTGACCAGAGCGAGCACAATATTTTGGTAATTTTTTAACCCTCTATCGATTATGTTGCCAAGACTATTCTTAGGGCCATAAATACTTCAAGGATTTCTAGCCGTATTTGTTTTAGCGTTGCTCACTTTTTTAACCTCAGGAAATTCATTTGTAATCGGTGTCAAAGTGTTTGAAGATGATTAATGCAAATGCGGCCTTGTAATTTCCGCTTTTACCACACTTAAACTGCTACCGGAGCACACATGAGTGATAACAATGCCGCCTCGTCTTTCTTAGCGTTTTCGCTGATGTGAAAAGCGGACAAGCATGAACGGTACAAAATTTAAAACTACACCCACTGTTGATGGATCATTCACCCCTTTTGTTGAAGTAAACTAAGCGTGCCACAATCAACATGAAGGTGATTAGCAATGGAGTATGCAAATCAGACTCTGCATTTTAATGACCGGGTATTCATAGTTATCTAACTCTTTGAAAGTAAGAACTGGTTCTAGACAAGCTTGAGTAACTTCAGGGTGGCTGAAGGGATGAATATGAATGTTCAAGAATGAAAATAAAATTATTGTTCTAGAAACCTGGAATGGGCAGGTAGACATTTTAATTAACGTCCCAATGGTGCAACACAACGGACTATTGGCGACGGTAAGGATTAATCCTGAAGGGAAAGATTCGAGGACAACACTAGGGTTGAACACTTTTGAATCACGGTTAGATGAGGAGGCAACATCTGAGCTGGCATCCCACTCTCCAAACTTCCACACCACACTAATGTGAGGAGATTTGATGCCACGACGGATTTAACGTGCCCCAGTCCCCTTTGTACTAGGGATACGACATCAACAGCAAAACATCGATGTTCAAAATTAAGACATCGGTGTTGATAATACATCGCCCAAAAATCATCGATGTTTTTAAACATCAATGTATTTAAACTTTTTCCCCCCATATCTTAAAACTGGCTTAGCAACCTCAAACATTAATGTTCGCAAGGGGGGGGGAAGATTTAATTTGTCATTTGTCGTGTTTATTAATTTATAACCAAGACTTTTTTTTTAGCTGTCAAAATTAAGTAAAATAATTTATACGCACGGTTAACAAATCTTTTATTTTCAAATTGAATAATATAAAAGAAAATAATATTCACAACAATTTGACGTAGGTACTACTAACTATAAGTATAATTAGGTAGGTACATAATAATCATTGTTAGTTATTAATTATTTATCAACTTATGGGGGTGAAAACACAATAAACTTATTTCTTATTTATCTTCTTCAATCTTCTTTGAGACGATTCTGGTAGAAAAATGGCTGCCGCGCATGCGTATTGGGCCAAATTTGGTCCCTTGTCGCCACTCTTATTATATAGGCACTCTAGGTTTACCAACAAATGATAATTTTTACAACAGTAGGTGAATGGTGAAGACACGTTTTGTAATTTCCCATCCAAGATGACAGGATTTATTTACCGTATATTTATGTAGAGTAAAAAGCAGATTTTAATGAGTAAAGGCAGAAATTTAAATGATTGTTTGCTTCTCAATTAAGTGTCGCAATTATTAAGTGAGATTTATTTGGACTATTGCTAAAATGATCAAAATCGTTTATATTATGTACTTTTTAACTGCTTCCAAGAAGTAATTAGTTTGTAAATAATAGAATTATTTCTTTTCAAATAATTCAATCAATAAATTAGTTAGTTGATTAATAATTAAATTATATACATATCTGGCGACATTCAATATTACTATCTCGCTCAAATACAATCCAAGCAAAATTCGAGCCTAAATTAAATTCGATGGCACAAACAATAAAAATTACTTTCAATTTTCTCGTTATTTTCGTGTCATATTTTTCATATAATTTTCGAAAAAATTCGAATTTTAAACATTTAGGATTATAAAAACTTTGCATTGAAATAAGTTTGAATATTTAGCAATAACTATACTGTCTTGGCGGATATTTACATTTCCCAAATTCTCCAACACTTCCATGATTAGGGTTAATTAAATTTAACCATTTACAAGAAATTTATTTAGATTTAAAAAAAATTTTAAACAAGCTAATTTTTACTAATAGATTTTGGTTAATAGAAAATGTAATCAATGTGTCTAATTATTTAGGGGAGCCGTAGTGGCTCAGTGGGTATTCCCACTGCACTAGTAACCTTCGAGTTGTAGGCGGCACAGGTACGATTCCTGTCATGTCCATACCTCCGTGGGTGTATTTCTCTTCCATGTCAGTAAAACTTTCACTGCGCGTGTATGTGTATTACTTAACATTGTATGTCTTGCGTCTGGCGCAGCATGACCAAATATGGCCCTTGCGCCATACAACCCCAAAACAAACCAATTATTCAGGACATTGATAGGGTTACCATACGTTCCCATTTGAAGGTCACGTTTCGGCGACGTGGTCTGATAGTTATTTTGTCCCGTTGAGAAGGAAAACATTAATTTTTCCTGTTCGTCTAGACTACCTTAGACCTTTATAGACCTAAGCTCAGGGAATGTGCTGATGATATTTTGAAAACCAGTGCTGCTTGGCCCACAGTTGAAATATGATCTGAAGAAAAATTAATGAAACCGAAAGTAATTCTGTAATAAACTTGGATGAACTGTTTGTGAAATGTAATTACTTTTCAAACAGTAATACGTGGCAAACTAAGAACTTTAATTATTTCATAGATCATGTTGATGTGCGGGCCATATATGGCCCAATTGGGGGTGCCATTGCCCCGGAGGGTTGGACTTCTGCATGCATGACACATCCGTTTTACAGGAAAGTCCCTTTCACACATCCATTCACTCACACATATCGTAATTTAGATCCCAATCAGAGGCCGATAAGCCCCTGATCAGGTACCCCCAGAGGTATTGATTTGGTATGGGAACATGGGGGACTTTGTGACCACGAACTATTTAACGTGCCCCAGCCACCATTAGCGAACACGACGGTCTTTAGCCAGGTCGAAGCGCCGATCTCGCAACCAGCAGAATTGCAGGGTCCGCTGAGGACAGAACCCACAACCCTTCCGATGCGAGCCCGACGCTCTACTGACTGAGCTACCGCGGCTCTTCATGGATCATAACACTAGTATACCAAATTATGACGTACTTCAGCTAAATTAGAAACATTTTATCTCTACCGCAAATTTCGGCTTCTGTTGAAAGTTTGTTCTCAATGATGAAAATGTTCGGTCGAAAGAAAAAGATAAAATGTGTGGCCAAATCACACAAGAAAAAAGACTCGTTTAAGAGAGGGAAAATAGATACAATTGATTCTTAAAAGAATTGGTTTTGGTGAAAAGTTAAATGATTTCAAATACTGTATATAAATTTAATAATATAATGTAAACTGTATATAAATTTCTTTGTTCACTAAATCCTGCTAAAAAAATTCATGTTTCTTTTTTGTCTGGTTCAATCTCTTCCTGGGTGAATTTCTCTCTTTAGTGTCAGTAAAGCTTTCCTTGGGTGTGTAATAAACTTGACGTTGTACATGACGCGTAGCTTGATGACATATGTGCCTATATTGTTACCATACCAACCTATATTTCTAATGTCTTCATGTCTGATTTATAAATGGCGAACTTTGCTACAGTTTTTAAAATAATTTTAAGGGAATACTATTTAACCCTTCAAGTAGTTTCGATGTGATATATCGTCAGCCAAGATCTGACGAGTTTTTACTTATGACAAGATATCTGGCTATCCAAATATTGCCGATTTTTTTTGCAAAATGACAAGATCAGGATATGGTCAAATTTTTAAAGACAAGATATCGTTCATCGAGATCTGGTCAATTTTGCTAGTGACGAGATATCTCATCTAGACAACCACCAGGAGGGTTAAAAATATATCATGAAAAGGGGTATTCCACAGCTCCCAGACCCCGAATGTGAATCGTTGATCAGATAAACGACTGATCCCAATTTGAGCAAATTCTCAACTGTCAAGGTTAAGCAAGGTTAATACAGCAACCCTATATATAGACACTGGTCTAAAATTAATCATAACAAAAGAATCATGATCGTGATAAATCATCAAAAACATTAGAATTGTCCGTCGAATGAAATTTGACTATCGAAAACCTCTTTAAAAATATGTTTGTTCCTGAAAATTCCATTACATACCAAACAAAGACCAGCTTCTTTGTTTCCAGCTACAATTTGAAAAAGTGATTAGATTCCTTCTGGTTACAGCCCGTCTCTTTGAATAAAATGGGCCAGTTCATCTGACGTAAGCATACCGAAGAGTAATTCATTACCCTTAAGTGATGTACAGCGTAGTCATTCTTGAGAAGAGCTTACAACGTAATCTCCAATTTTTAATAGCCCTTTCCCAGCATTAGCTTATCTCCCTTTAATTAGCAAGAGACCGGGTAACGCTCCCTAAAAAGCATACAAACCATTAAAAACTGAGACAAAGTTTAGAACTTAATTGTTTTTGAAGAAATTCATATTTTAATGATGTAATTTTTTATTAATTAAATGACAAAACAATTGCGTTGGAATATTAGTGAAACTTCCCTGTTCTCTCTATCAAGAAGTCTCGCACGCGGTTGGAAAGTAGGAGATTAATTAACTTTTTTTTTTCTCTTAACATATCTAAACTACTTAGCTGATAAAAGAAATCCTCTGCTAAGAGGGGAAACAATGATCCTTTAAATAAAGACCTCCCTAAAGGTAATTAATGAGCCGGTGGTAATGAAAATTTAAAGGTCTTAAATAAGATACGTTGTCCGGTGAATAAGAGCTTTTTGATGCACTCTTAGCAAGAAATGGTCTCGAGTTTATCTTTACTCACAAAACAAGTAAGGTTTCTTTTTATCACAATTAAGTGCTATTTAATTTAGGCTTCAGTGAAGCGTTTTCTTAAACTTGTTGGGGCAACTAGATTTAAGATTTCAGTCGTCCAAAAAAATTTGTCTGAAAAGTAGAGATGCGACATCGATGTCAATGTTTTCTAAACATTGGAGCCGATGTCGCATCACTAGTTGCTAAACTAGTTTTAAGAAATGAGGAAAAAAGTTTAAATGCACTGAATTTTAAGAACATCGGTGGTTTTGGGGCGATGCATTATCAACATCAATGTTTTAATTTTGAACATCGATGTTTTGCCGTCGATGTCGCATCACTAGGTGCTAATCCAGTTTAAAGAAATGGGGAAAAAAGTTTAAATACACTGAATTTAAAAAAAATCGATGTTTGAAAACATCGATGTTTTGGGGGCGATATATTATCAACATCGATGTTTCAAAACATCGAAGTTTCGCTGTCGCATCACTAGTACCCATGCGAACCTCTTTCCCCTTATTTGATCATGCTCGATATTTTTTATTTGGCTACTTAACAAAACAATTCTCTACTCTAACATCCAAGAACAATTCATAAGCATTACATTCGCAAAGAAATTGAACAAAGTATTTGTTTAAAAAAACTAATTTTACGTTGTTCATGTAACGCTTAAATGTGAAGCAATTTCCCATGGTGTATTGCCTGAAATTTTGAATTTTTTAGATGTATAGCAAATTTTGCATTTTTCATGTTTGAAACTAAATTTTTACAGCATTCAAACAGTTAGTTTTTATGAAGATGGTTTAATATATCGAGTTATACCACCTATTAAGTACATAAAAATATAGAGAATGTAGTTGATTGTCAGTTGAGGTAAAAGGATGCTACAAACAAAAGTAGAGTGTAACATGCACTAAACTGGTAGTACATTATCAGGCTCATCCTTCTCATTACTGATAATTTTTCATTCTTATGATTTGATTGATATAAATAAAAAATAATAGTGTGGCTACCTAGTGTGTAGCCATGGTAACCCAACTGGAAGAGAAACGGATTAGCAACCAGATAGTTGGGAGTTCAAAACTCGGTCCAGCCAACGTGGGGATGGTGCATGGTAGATCTGTCGTGGCCTCAAATGTCCTCACGTTGGGCTTGGTATGGAAGTTTGCAGAGCAAAATTCCAGCTCTCAGGTGTTGACCTGGTCATCTGACCATGGTTCAAAATTACGTGGTATTGCAGTCGGATCCTTCCCTTCGGGTTTGATCACGGTCCACTGCAAGTATCCCTCTTTTGCTCCAGTGTGACGTTAAATAAAATACTAACCTACCTTTAACTTTTAATTTCGATTTCACCACCATCTTTTTCGATGATGGAATTTTAACTGTTAGCCACACCCATTTTATCTGAGCTATTTTTGAGATTTTTGCTTCATCGTGAGCCTTATTTCGCAGTGATAAGTTTTTAGATGGATTTCCCCCATCCGCCTGTTTTACTCTTTTGCATTTAACCCGCACTCCATTCTGTAGCTAGTTCATTCCAATAGCGGTCTTTCATAATACCGTTCATAAAAAAAATTCCACACGCCTTGAAAAGCACTTTTTAGCTATACGAGGGCCATTTTAAAAGTAACGAAATTGACATTATAGCTCCCGAGCAAAACCACTTAGAAAAATGTCAGCTGCCCTAAAATTGCAGTTACATGACAACGCGTTATTACAACGCTCTGCTTGTTCGTTTTTGTTTGACGGCGTAGAGCCCAAGCCTGCCTCCTGTAACCTTGTATAGATTCAACCCTCTGAGGAATTCACAGTAAAGTATCAAAGTTGATGAGTTTTGTGAATTTCTTTTTCGCTGCTAAAAAATTGAAGTTAACAAAAATGGTACCGGTGCCTAAAAGTAAGCTAAAACATAGCAGAAGATCATGTTCGTACATTCTATGTAAGTTTCATCAAAATCGAAGGGGGATCCCTGCACTACTTGATGACTTGTATAATTATTTTTAAATGTAAGTATGCAGGGCACTTTTCTAACTGAACGTTTGTTAAGGTTGCCGAACACGATCGAGACCCTTTTTTTAATGTGGTATATAAACATTTTAATGATATTTTTATGATTAGTGTTATTAAATTATCTATTAATAATTTTGTAAAAATGATAATTATGTATGAAATTTGTCAAAAACTTCAAATGTTCTACATGAAAATCTATTCAACGAATTTGAAAATTAATGCTACCAAAATAAACTACATGCATTTTTCTTGGGAATGAGCTAGAATCAAAAAGATATTTAAGTAGGGTAAGGTGGGGTAATAATTGTAAACAGAATTTGTAAGTTCACTTTCAATCCCTAAATTTAAACTCTTGATAAAGTAATTAAACATTGTTCACCCTACTAAACCAACTTGTCACTATTCTGCTTTGATATTTAATTAGTACGAAGATTCCAGAAAAGAAATTTAACACCGTACTCGGCTGTTTACAATTACCCCTGAAAGTAGGGGTAATTGTAAACAACGATTTTCCTCGTGAGATTGAATATTGAATAAGCGACAGCATGAGCAGTAGTCATGGCAAAAGAAGGAACTCCAATGGTCTTTTTACCCTTCTAATACCATGTTTACAATAACCACGTTGGGATCTTTACATTTAACAAATACTCCCACTTCTTACCCCAGCAAAATATAGTGACATTTGAAAGTTGCATTGATCATGAGTTGAACTTCCAGGAATACATAAGAATAAATAATTCGAACATTTACTGAACAAAAAATGTATTTAGTGTAAAAAAAAATTAAAAAAACTTACAAATTTAAAAATACAAAGTTAGGTACGAAAAACAAACAAACATTAAATTTCTTACACATTAACAGTGCCCTCAAATTGGAAAATTTATTTAAGGCCTTCTGCTTTGACATGTTCTTTGGTAACACAGAATTAGTCTTTTTCAACCACAGCGAATTGATTCGATACATTTGAGTCCGGTGATCTCATACTCCTCTTCTGAAACAACATCTACCCTTCATACATACGAAAAATTGGTTTTCTTTCTCTCTCTCTCCCCCCCCCCTCAACATCTACAAGTAGAAACGTAGTCGTTTCAATGTCTTCCATGAATGGCTCCAAAATATTAAATTCCACTACAAGCTAGTCTCCTATATTTTGCATGAATGTCTGGGGAACTTCAAACTCTTCACCGTCAATGCTAGTCAATTCTTGCAATAGTTCCTCATCCTCGCTGTCCTCGAGTTCTGCTTTCCTTTCCATTTGCTTCTTTCTTGGTTTCTTGCTTACCTTCTGGCTCTTTCACTATCTTCTCACCAGGGTTCCTTTTGTTCTTTTTCTCTTCAGCCTAATTCAAGCGTGACAGTACTTGGTCAGTTGTAAGAACTTCACCATACGTGTGAAGTTTTAGTAAATCAGTCTTCCTGCTCCCCAAGAACACGAAAAACGCAATTCAAACGTACTAAATACGATTAAATAAAAAATTACACTGGACAACATATTGGTTTTCCATCCAAATTGAACGAAACGATGGGCAAAGTTATGTTTACAATTACCCCGTCCCTTGAAAAATATGGGCTAATTGTTAACATTCAACTGTAGGTGCATTAAATTTCCAGAAGCAAAAGTCAATGATTTTCTATTCGATAGAAACATAACTGACCATAGAAAAGAATTGGAACAACATACCTTTCAATAGATTATGGAGGGCAGCAGAAAATGCAGCATACGAAAACTTTAAAACCCAAACTTTTCAACCATAAATTCTTCAACTAAACAGATTGCTATCAGCTGTGGTTCAAAGAAATACTGGATCACCATATTGCAACCTCAGGGTTGCCAACTTTCATATTTCACAACTTTTTAGTTTCTCGGAATCTCACGTGGACGCTTGTATAGCTTGTTTACAATTCCCCCTTGTTTACAATTACCCCGCCTGACCCTAAACAAAAAATTTACAAGCGATCGAAAAATGAGTACAACATTTTTGATAGTTTTACAGTCCTATTTATTAAATGAATGGCCATAATTTAAAAACTTTTCAATTCAGCATCATTATTCCAGTTCATTCCCTAGACATCACCATAAAGAACAAGTTCTCAAAGTTTAAAAGAATCCATCAATAACTTTTTGTGTTGTAACATTTGAAGTGAGGAAATAATGCATAAATATTAATTTAGAGTAAAAAATAATTTGAAGTGTATCGTTTGATCTCTCTTGCTTTTACTGTTTGTGTAAACAATTTTGTTCTTCATTTCTCTTTTAAAATGTTCGGAATATTTCCAAATGAGAAACCATTTAAACGTTTGAGAAAACATTCTAAAATTATATTTGCAAAAAAAAGTAAATTTTAAATAAAAATTTTGACAGGTTTTCGGTCTTTTAACGGCCATTTACGGTGTTTTCCATACTTCCTTCCGGTTTTTTTCCCAGCCTTGATTAAAATCTTAATATCTCTGCAACTAATTAATTTAGAGAAAAATCAAATAAATTTTGGAAAGTCAAATAAATACTCTATCATATTAGATGAAAATTTTTTGGAATTTTTGGTAAAAAATGACATTTTCAACGTGTTCGGATACCTTAATTCGATATCTTTTAAATTGATTCTAAAATTCTTGGAGACAACTGTTCATACGTGGAAGATTGTCTCCTCTATCAAATATCTATTTGGTACCGGTACCGATGTTAGTTAAGTAGGCAAAGTCATTTTTCAGTCATTTTCTAGTCATTTTTGCTTTCATCGTTGAGTATGGTCTTCCCGATTACACTCCTCTCATTCTAAACAGCAAGTCTTCGAAGACTTCTGATATCTCAGATGTGACTTTTATTTCCCGGAAATATTTGCGTTTTTACTTTAGGTGCCACTGATTTAGAAGTTTCGGCATTTTCTTGGGAGGAATTTTAAGCCATTTGTACTTACTGAAAGTAGGGTAGTTGAACTAACGATACACTGGAGCAATATATTAGCGACGGTTATGGATCAATCTCGAAGACCTTGTAACGGAATCGGCCTGATTAAGTTAACTGGAACATAATCTTGTCTTTGGGATGTATGCGAATAACGGAGTTTGGATTATAGTAGCAGCATATACTGCTTCCCCATCCTGGTAGACTTTAAGAGGATGTGATATCTGATGAAGCAATGCCTTCACCAGTAATAGTTTAATATAAATTAAAAATAAATATTTAATATTTTGATAATCCAAATACGCTCTAAGACATATTATTGACAACATATTGGTTGTAGTGATGTTACTGTTGCACGCTGTTGGCAGCGGTGTATACAAGGCACTTGCCAGCGTCAACCAGACTCAGGAAGGCTTAAAAAACCGGACCGAGAGAGGATTGACGTGTTGTAAGACATGCGCGTACTGATCCAACAGCCACTGTTTCAGACATCCAACGGGCAGGGGGAACCTCTCTCAATCATCCAATAAGTGATCGTACCATTTGTTGACGGCTTCACGACCTGGGACTAAACTCACGTAGACAGCTACAACGACTGTCTTTAACAGCATTGCATTGCCGTGAAAGACTGGAATGATGTCGTGCCAGACGGACATGGGACGTCGAATGGCATCGAGTGGTCTTCACTGACAAATCCTGCTTTTGTCTGGGTCGAGACCACAATTGAATCCGCGTGTGGAAGCAACGTGGTCAGCGCCACGATTCCCGTTTTTTTGTGCAGCGCCACACATCCAAATGGTCATGGTGTGGGGGTGCAATGGCGTATGATACTAAATCACCTTTGGTATTCGTTTCGGGCTCTTTGACTAGCATTAAGTACAAGAAATTGTATAGACAGTTACACTCACATTCCTGAACTCCCAGGTTCACTCCCTTTTTCAACAAGACATTGCTCAACCCCACATTGCTGCCGTCTCTAGAGCTTGTTTATGACTAGGATGCAAAAAAAAACATGGGAATTATGGAAGAGGGGAATAAACCCAGGAATTTATGAAGAGGGGAAGAAATCTGGGAATTTTGGGGAATAAAGTCGGAAATTTGGGGAATATTGAGGGAACAAACTAAATCAACCATTTTTTCACTTTGTGCGGCTTTTTTTGGTTTGATGCAAAGTAAAACTATATAGAAAGCATAAAAAAGCAACTTGTAAAATTGTTTTAATAAAATTTAAATTTTCTTTTTTGGGAATATGTTGCTTTATTTTACGGTATTAGTAAATTATAAGCTAGTATGTACATTCATTTTAACTACTAGGCTACATTCCTTAAACCAAAACATGCGTACACAAGTCTATTTTATTAATTTAAAAAGTAAAGTGCATACATAAGATAAGAATCGTGAATTGAGAACCATGTTTTAATATCTAGATCAATAATTCCCATCCCAGTGGAAAAAAACTGGTAAATACCGGAATAAACATCGTAGTCCAAGATGATCGCTGATTTCCATTTTAAAAATGCAGATTTAATAACATACACTCTATAACAAAAAAAGCGACGCACCAAGAAGGAATCATCCGATTGCTTTGAAATTTCGTATGCAAAAATGTTTTGACCAAATATGCAAATGTTTAAAATTTGGTGTCCAATGAATGAATAGTGCGATCTCCAGCGCATCGGAACTGCGCATCCAGTAGATGTATATAAGGAGTTGTTCTTGAACTGTTGTTAAAAATTTCTGCTGCATTGCGATTTAGGATACCTTTTAACGACTGAAAAAATGCCTCGCCGCAAGATTCGAGCTCATTACGAGCAACTTTCAGAGTTTGAAAGAGGTCGTATCATTGGATTGAAAGAGGCAGGTTGGGCAAATCGGAGAATCGCTCGTCATGTGAGTCGAAACGATGCGGCGATTAGAAGATGCTGGCAAGAGCAATAGTGGACAATGGCAGATTTCAGCGCCATGATGGTAACGGTCGACGTAGGGCCACAACAGATCGCGAGGACAGAGTGATTGTCAGATCAGCTGTCACAACGCCTGATTCATCGCTATCAACCATCAGTCGTGCGACCCACACACGAGTGTCCACCATGACCATTCACAGACGGCTGAGAGAGCGAAATCTACGCTCTTACCGACCGTTACACCACCTGCCACTCACGCCTGCACACTGTCGAGCCAGATTACAGTGGTGCTTGGCTCGATAAGGCTGGAATGATGCTGACTGGGGACGTATAGTCTTTAGCGACGAATCTCGCTTCCAACTGTGTCCTGACGATCATCGAAGAGGTGTCTGGAGACGCCCAGGGCAGCGTGCCGATCCTGCTTTCACTATCGCACGCCACACGGGCCCTCAATAAGGAGTTATGGTCTGGGGTGCCATTTCCCTTGATAGCCGGACCCCTTTGGTCGTCATTAGAGGTACACTTACTGCACAGCGGTACGTTGACGACATTCTGAGACCTGTTTGCTACCGATCCTTTCGCAGTACCCTGGGCTTATTTTTCAGCAAGACAATGCCAGACCACATACGGTACGTGTTGCTATGAACTGTCTTCAAGCTTGTCAAACACTTCCTTGGCCAGCCAGATCACCAGATCTCTCTCCCATCGAGCATGTCTGGGATATAATGGGAAGGCGACTACATCCGGTAGGGAATGTTGATGACGTAGTCCGACAGTTGGAGCAGGAGACCATCCGGGAGCTTTATCGGTCTATGCCACCCCGCGTGGCAGCTTGCATCCAGGTTAGAGGCGGGTCAACACCTTATTGGGCTCGTTACTGTAACTCTGAAATAAATCATTCAATTGTTCAGAAATTTTAATCATTTTCTATTCTGTACATAATTTTTCTATCCACCAATTTTTGTCTCCATCGGACAACTCCTTCTTGGTGCGTCGATTTTTTTGTTATAGAGTGTATTTAGGAGGCTATAGGAGCAACCATGTTTGGGAGAAATAATGGTGAATGAGATACGAGAGTTTGGGCTACAAAATATAAATTTTTATAACATATATGAAATTAAAAGTATAATTTTTGTTAGTTCTTAATTCTGTAAATCTTCATTATTTTCACAACAATATAACCTATTAGTAAAATCCTTTCTACTCAATTTTCTCTTTGGTAGAATAACCTAAAAAAAATGACATAGAATCAAACTTTAGGGATGTCCTGCTTCATCTGCATGTAAAAAGAACGTATTTTTTCAAATTTTGCATTTATTCACAACAAAATTCAAAATAGATTAGGATTACAAACAGCTTCTAAATTAGTGTTTTGTTATATGATGTTATAAAGTTCAAAGAAACTAAAACATTAGATTGGTAAATGTTTAGAAATTTCATCGTTGTAAACAGTAGTTGCCAGATACATGCGATGAGACGCTAATAAATAATCAACGTTTTTTACTCGTGTAAATGTATTCTGAAGTCATTTTATGCGATAAATTGTCGAGTCCGCACAAGAGTTCTACAATGCTGCCTAAACCTATGTAGCCGTTTTAAGTTTTGCTAGCGTTCCAGTTCGGTCGCGTGCTTCGTCAGGTCACCACTTTAGTCTTTTAGATTAGACCAATCGACTTTTAAAAAACATAATTTATTTACTCAAAAGACACGAAAATAACGAATGATAACTTGTACGAACATCATAAATGGTAAACACTACACAGCGTCATCTCCATGGAATGTTCTAGCTTTTCGTTTCCTCTTCTTCCTTCTTTTTGCGATGGAGCTTTTTTTCTCTCAGAGCCTACTGTTTTACCTAGTTTCCTGAGCACCGCGAACCGGGAACTAGTCTCGGTAGCGGTCGCTACAAGGAATAAACAGTCAAACATGTGGTTGAGACACGACGTGTGATGTTCTGCCGGTCAATATACTACGCCGCATAATTATTAGATCCACGGTATGTTGAAAATGATCTGGGTAAGGATGATTTCAAATCTGCAGTGGATTTAATTTCAAGTTCGCCTTCAAATGCACCTGCTGCAAATATTTTAGCAGATTTTGCACAGTATAAATCACGGGTATCTATATGTAATAATAATCCCATGTGGGAAAATGGCCAATTGTTAATTCCTCTTGTATGATGGAAAGGCTTTTTTTTAAAGACCAGTGCTTGAGCTATGTTTCTTTGCATATATATAACATACCGCCTTCTTCTGTTGCACGCGAAAGAATTTTTTCAGCCTTTTCAAACATTCACACTGCAGTACGCTATAGACTAAGTAATGAGGTGGTGTTGGAGCTTGTCAATATTAGATCAAATCTCATTTCACGAACAAAGCAATCTGTTGACGGCAATGAAAGTGGTTAAATTAAAAATCTGTATTAAACCTAGGCACACTTCCAAGTCTTCTTTATATTACAGTGGCTTAACTCTGATGTGTAATGACTTCACACTGTCGAAGTTGGTCTTATCATTATCTGGAACACAAATCATCCCGTTAGTATGAAACAGAACACTAAAGCTAAATTAAACTTAAAATTCTCGGGTTCACAGTAAAAAGTTGTCAAAGGTACAAAACATAGCAGGTTAAAATTAACAAAAATTTTCTTAGTATTGAGTGCATATATACACAGTCCAGTCACATTGATGCGACCACCACCTACTACCAATCAGAAAAGGCAGGTGGCAACACATTGCAGTGGAGTGTATGTAAAGGATGTCCTAGGGCATCGAAAAGCATTTCAATCGTTGGCGTTTATTAGCGATTTATCCGACGTCCAAAAGGGCATGATTATTGGCTTTCGGGCCATGGGTGGAAGCATTTCGGAAACGGCTAATTTTGTGAACTGTTCGCGTGCCGCCGTGGTAAAAGTATACCGTGCATGGCAAAATGGCACTATCCAAAATCAGCGGCTTGGCACATGTGATGCACCACGGACTATAGATGACAGATGCGAACGAAGGCTACGGAGATGCGTTCGGGCCAATAGACGTACAACTGTTGAGCAACTGACCGCCCAGATGAACCAAGGGGCTACCAAGAGTGTATCCTCAACAACGGTTCAGCGAACGTTGCTGCGCATGGGCCTGGTAAATGCATCTATGCTGACTGCTGTTCATCGGCGACGAAGGCTGGAATTTGCACGCCAGTACCGCAACTGGACGTCCACAGAGTGGCGACAGGTGGCTTTTTCCGATGAATCACGTTTTATGCTCCATCGTATAGATGGACGTTGGCGTATACGGAGTGAAACGTCTGAAAGCAAACACCCTGCAACAATTGCCGGAAGGATCCAGGCTGGAGGAGTGAGGTAATCTATCGCAGCAGGCCACGACACTGAAGTCGGCATGGCTCAACATCCCAGTGAACACCTTCAGAAACCTAATTGACTCTCTTCCTGCACGTCTCGCAGCGGTCCGCTCTGCCAAAGGTGGTTATTCTGGCTTTTGACAGGTGGTCACATTAATGTGACTGGACTGTGTATCTTTAGTATTACTTCTTATATATACATTGATCTAAACTCATAATGAAATTCAGTGTTTCTAGTTAGTTCATGTATGAAACTGTTTTGAGTAAACACACCAAAATCTATAAATTAAAAATAAAGCTCAAAATTCCAATAAATATCAATCTTTACAGATTTTTTAATTTCTAACTAAACTTATACATAGTAAAAAACTGATTTTATTTAGGGAAAATAGCTTTATCAATTGCTGATTAGTTTTATCAAAATAAGAAAATAATCACACATTCAAAAAAGCTAGTCAAAGAAACTTATTAATTCATTGGGGTATCAATTTGCATAAAAGTATGACAGTATAAATAGGAAACATAGCCAATCCAAGGAACTACACATTATAATCGTTATAGACAAGGCAGAGGATTGAATGCACACAGGGGTTCACTTAAAAAAATTTGTTTTTATGGCTCATTTTGCAAAAAAATATTTAGTTAAAAAATATCGCCATCGCATGTGCCTATTATGTAGTACTTGTAATAACCACAAAATCTCATTATATTTACCTTTCAATTTTGGTTGATTGCAAGATGGCAAAATTCCCGCATAAATGAAATTCTATTTCTACAAGAAGAAAATTTTCTAAAACTGAAATGGATGCAAAACATAGACGTCAGAGCACGCCAAAAGTACACATTTGCATTTGCGGTTCTGAACTATTAAGGAGTTTCTAATAAAAGGATTGCTTAAAATTTTCCATTCTTACAACATTGAAAATTTTCAAAATACCCAGAAATGTTCAAAATTTCCTTTCTAAAAAATCAGGCTTATTCCCGAGAATTAACCGGGTTTTTTTCATCCTTTGCAACACTATCTACGACACAACGATATCTTACCATGGTCGGCATACTCACCGGACCTGTCCCCGATAGAGAATGTATGGGATGTCATTGGACGAGATGTCACCACTCCACCCGTACCGCGTAATCTACTGGAACTATGTGATAGTGTTCAAGCAGCATGTTATGTACTGTCGCAGGACTTCATAAAGAGCCTGTATGACTCACTTCCAAAGCGCTTGGCATGCTGCATTATGAATAATTTTAATCATTTACTCATTCATAAGCACTTTACCAGCCTAGTAAATTTCATTGCATTCTGACAATTCCTTCTAAGTGCAACTTTTTTATTGTCTTAGAGTGTATTTTGAGAGAGAAGGGTTGTACGAAGTCTTATAATTTAATATTTTCATCGCTTAAACCAGGGCTCGAAATACCCGGGTGCACAGGTGCACTGTGCACATGAAAATAAAATTGTGCACCTAATTTTTTCGTGCTAGGCGCACCTGTGCACCTAATTTAAAAACTTAAGTGCACAAGGTGCACCTGTATTAAAAAATATATTTCGAGGCCTGGCTTAAACATCACAATGCAGGCAAGTGCCATATGCGCAGACTGTAGAGCGACAATCCAAACCTATACATGACATTTGTTCCATGTGACAAGGCATTAAAAAGTTTAAACAAAAAGTACAGCAATTTCTAGGCTTATTTATTTTATAGTATAATCAGACAAAATATAATTTGTAACCTAAATTGATACCACCATTTTCAATGTAGCACAATATTTCCTAAAGTAAGCTTTAGATGCGTGTTTCTCAAAACGGTTTTGTAGATTTGTGCCTAAGGCCTCATCCTAAAGGTACATCTCTATTATAAAAGAAAGTGCTGACGAATCTATGGCCCATTTTTGTTCGAAGCCCGAGTTTTAAAATTCAATCTAGAACATTTTAAAATTAACTTAATGGAATTTAATTATTATTGTTTTTCTTTGATAGCAACAGCATAAAGATATGACAGATTTAAAATTTATTTTTTCAGTGTTTCCGTTTGATTTTCCGAGCAACGCTTTCAGCCGAAGAACAAAACAAATAAAAAGTTTTAACTGGAGTCTTGTAGTTCTTTTTCTATCTCGTAGATCGTTTAAGATAAAATAAAAATTTCAACTGATTTGAAATCTGCGGAAAATTTCACATAGATCGATACCTAAAATTATGATTTTCTTTAAATAAATAATTTTTAAATTGTAACTTTTATATTTTTTCCCATACGAATTTGACATCGATCGTGTTCGAGAAATCAGATTCCATTTCCTGCGCTCAAACGATTCGAGCCAAGGAACCAAGGAACAAATAAACAAATTTTGACTGGCATTGTTTAGTTCTTTTTTGTAAAATCGGGATCGTTAAAGATCGATTGAAAATTTCAACTGATTTGAAATCTGCGGAATTTTTACACCACAAAGATAACTTGGATTTGATTTTCTTTTAAAATAAATCATTTTTCAATTAAATACTTATATTTTTTCGCAAGAGATTATTACGTCACGCCGATTAGATCTCTTCGCAATTCGAATTTGGCCGCATTTGACAATGAAGAGGCCTTCATGGTGGTGTTGCAAACCAACACCACGGGTAACGCTTTGATGGTTATATCCCAATAGGCTGTCAATTCGCATTTGTTCCCCAAATGGGAATTCGTAGCAATTAGAGTGTAGCAATCACCGGGGGTTAGCGAGCAGTGGTCACACTTGACCCCGCGAAAAGAACTGTCACGGGCAACGCCGTGCTGTTTTCCTACGAAAAGTTATTTGCTTCAAAAAGCATTTTCTAACTTTTCGCTTTTGGTCGCATTTAATAGGATTTGTAAACTTTCAGCTAAAAAAAAGAGGAATGCTACAATTTCATTAAAATCGCATTTATTGTAACAAACATACTGCAGAAAATCTGTCCAATCATAACGAGGTTACCCTTCCTATTAAACATTACTGTTAAAAATTATCCATATTCACATTAATATATTTTGTGTGCTGCTTATATTATAACTTAATTTCTAAACATCTCACACGCTTATATTTGACAAATTAGTAAGACAAAAATAGATACATGTTCAGATTCTTAAGTCAACCTTAGTTTCTGATCAAATTAATAAACAAATGTAAAAACTAAATGGAATTAAAAAATTAAGGAGAAATGTTTCTAGAGTTGTTACTTTATCCTTACATTAATAGTCTTAATAGTGCCATCAAAACCAGCACCAGAGCCTTCCTTTTTCTGGTAAACCAAGGCTTTCCAGTAATTAGGAGTTATATTTCGTTCTTCACTTATAATTCGCATGAGGGATAATAGTATGTATCTACATACAAGAAAAATACAACATATTACTGTATAATAAACTTCTGAACATGCACTGTGAATAGTCACGTGAGTATACATGCTTCCACGCCATTTCTTGTATATGGATATGTAACGGTTTCAGATTGCATTGAGCCTCACACAAATATTTATAAAACACTTCCTAATCGCAACCTCTAAGAGGCACATTTTGAGCTAGGTTTATTTTGCTTCAGTTCATTATTTTTGAATAGACTTCAAAAATATATGGGAAAAAACAAATTCTTGCATCGTAAATAATCATATATATATATAGTTGAGTTTATAAATAAAACAATTCCTGTACACTTCAGTCTCCAAGAAGTATTAAGTAAAATCACATTTTACAGGGTCCTTGAAAAAATTAATTCATTCCCAAGAGTTTCCAAGATTTCTACAAGCATAAACTGTTTTTAAAAAGTTGTAATAGTTCACTTGACTTGGCTAAACTTTCAAACAAATATTGCTAAGCATCGGGAACACCATTATGCATGGGAGCAGGATGTGCATTCATTATGTTTGAGAAAATTTAGAGGAATCAGCAAAATACAAAAGAAAACGGAGTTTTCTAATGCAATTTGTATACTTTGAACCTTTCAATGTTAATTTTTTTCCTCTCCTAAAACAATGTAAATTTAATAGGGTAATAATTTAGTTGTCAATTTTAGTTCATGATACTAAAATGCTTGAAGAGATACCAAAAGGTATTTTGTATTTTATTTACATCTTATGTCATCCTAGAAATCCTAACTGATATGTATATCATGATTGCTTTTCATTTAAATACACTCATTTCCTCAATTACAAATTGAACATTGATTGCCAATTAGATTCAATTAAGGCATTCTTCATAATTCCAGCACGTTGGATAGATATGCACTTAATGATGAAATACCATACTGTTACCATATAGCAGTAAAAAAATGGACTCTCCTCTCTTAAGGCAAAACTTGTCTGAATTATAAATGCATGTCTGAAGTGTTAGTATTTTCGACAAGAAATATAGAATATCTGAACTGAAATCAAGATTATAAACTTATTTTTCTAGAAAAAGAGTCACAATACATATGATGTCAAGTTATAACAGCACAGTATCTATATTACTATGGTGTGTATTAGTGAACCCAGAGAGGGACATATTGCCATAAGTCATTTATTTACAAATTAAATAAATGGCATTGTATTATCTAGTATGGACTTGGGTACTAACCCTAAAAAAAGCACAAAATGTATGTGTACACCAGCATTAATCTCTTGCAGCATACAGCCCCATGTCTCTAGACAGCTTTTCTTTGTTACCCCCTGTCCAAGGGGTCCCCACCCATAGAACCCCTTTGTATGAAACATTTATGTGAATTTCAGTGTTCAATAATGTAAATGAATACATAAAACCTGTAGTTATTTTCATCAGAATGAGAGCTGATACATTAAACCCCAGGTGCAGAATTATATTAAGTGTTATGCAACACAACTCCAAGCAATTGCAATTGTTCTGCAGGCATTTTGCCCGAATTTAGAAAGCTGCAGTAAAATCAAAAACAGACGTAAAACACAACTATCGGCTACATATGTGTGCATTACCTATTTATAATAAAATATCAAAATTAATTTACTTACTTTATTTAAAACCAAGGCATACTTTCAGAATTTGCAATTCTGTTGATAACTTTTGAAGTTAAATATTTCGTTATTGACATAGAAGATGGGTTATTTATAGTCTTTGTGGTAATTTGGGCGGGATAGGGAGGTTGTTCTGTAGCTAGTAAAGAAAAAAAGGTGTAGCAAGGAGGACACTTTGCACTGCAGAACATAACTTATGATTTAAAAAAAATTGGCCAAAATTTTGATAAAATTAAGGGAAAATTGTTCTGCAAAGACTTAAAACTGTGGTGTACATCGCAGAACAAAGCACTTTCTGCTCCAGGGCATTATACTGAGTTTTATTCAGATTGAACCCATTATATGGATTAAAACAATTTCCAAAATTAAAAAACAGAAGCAAACAATACTTATAAAAACAGCTCTTTATTTTGTCAAGATGATGCAGCAATGATACATAATATAAATAGTAATATACATAATTTGTCATAGTATTTAAAAAAAGTAGTCCATGACAAAAATTATCTTGAATTATTTCATTCAAGTCTTCATTTGTACATCCTAGCTTCCTAAACACAGAAATCAAATTTCCAGCAATTTGTTAGTCAGTATTTTTACTATTTACATAATAGAGATGATTTGTTAATACAAGATTTTTCTTTTAATAAAAATATAAGGCCGGAAATTACTTTATCTTTCAAATTCAAGCCAGAAAATCAAAAATTACATTTAAAAGATTCACAAAATTTTCAAAATGTTCCAGTTAAACAAGTAATATGTATATACTGAATACAATATTTTCATTAACAAACTCGTGTAATGTGAATAAGTTCACAAAAACTGTTGAGATACAGTGCAGGTATAGAAATAGTTCACTGTACTGGGGTATAAAAAAAATTGCACATTAAGTAAATCATTTATTGAAGAAATTTAAATATTACATGACTGAAAAGGATATTTTTGTTTCATAATGAAAGTAAACATTTTTCTTAAAAATCAGAGAATTCATCAATATACAATTGGATTTTGTAACATAAATAATTCTATCCTAATTAGCTTTATAAGGTTTAACAAGAACGTCATGAGACAAATACGATATGAAATAAATTATTCTTTATATAACAATACAGATATGAAATATTCATTTCATACATTAAAAATTATTGCTATCAAATAAACAAATTACATGCTTTACAAGTTTCATAGTTATAAATACTACTGAATAAATAATTTAATTACTTTTAAATCTGATAGCTGAAAGAAAGAATTTAAAGATTTTTATATTTTGGCAGTAAAATTATTCCATTTTCATATAACTATTTATATCACCATAAAGTTCAATCTTGTTCATAAAATGTATAAAGTAATTCAATTGTCATTATCATGAGCTTCCATTGAGCACATTCTTAGGTGGTTCAAGAAGGTCTGCATATTCATGCAATGCTTCTCGCAGTGAACAGCAAACTTGAGCGGATGTGGAAGTTGTGCAATCAACAAGACTTGGATACAAAGAGATGAGTTGTTCCCAAACAGTCCATTCAACTATAATATTTCCACAATATTTAACAAAATTAATCAAAAGTTTCAGAAACTTTTGAAAATAAACACTGTTTCAAAGAATACTTTAAACAAGTCTTATTACCAAAACAGGCTTGCAAATAAAAAATGTATTTGACTAAGCATTAAATATATTATTCTGCACAGGTATATTTATAACAGTTAAAGAAACAATAACATAATAGCCTCTAGAACAGGGGTCACCAAAATTCTTTGACTGTTGGCCTTCAAGAGTATGACTTTTTATCGATACCCTCTATTGTACTAATGCGTAATTATAATAGCGCAAGCAAAAAAGATGCTTGTGTGAATTTTTTTTATTATTTTATATTAGTGTTTATTGTATCTATTATATAGAAGTATATATTATTACTAGCTAAATACCTGTGCTCCACTATGGAGTAATCTTGAAAATCCTTACAGAAAATTGATTTTTTGCTAAGAAATAGCAATGAACTTGTTCGATATTTATAAGGGAAAGGGGGAATAAGTAGCAGCATATATTTTTAATAAACAGTGTAAATTTGACTAAAGTCAGTTTTTTTACAAACTCCATGTAAACTACATTTTTTATTGACCCCTCTGGCTGCAGAAGTATGAAGCTGTCCGGAGAGCTTACACATGAACAGGCTACATACAACTGGCCATGGGAAAAACAATCATTTCTTAAATCCACACCAGCAACTTGAAAAGACTGCCCCTGACATAGTTTATTGTTATTGTAAAGCATACTGTCGAGAAATTGCAGTTATTTGAATTGAAAGTGGTAATCGGAGGGAATCAAAGGAGTGCATTGTATAAAGAAATGGGGTTATGAAAATAGTTTCTCCCATGCCATATCCTGTAAAGACAGTTGCTTCAATCACACTACTATGTAAAGACTTGACCTGTAGCCTGGTGCCATTCCAAACTTCAGAGGTATCAGTTTTTGTAGCAGCATTATAAGACACTGGTTTTTAGGAAGAGCAGAGTAAGATACATCATTAAAATTAATTCTTTATCGGTTTTGCCATTGGCAGAACACTGGACAACAATATTTGCAGGACTGGTAACATCTAGTAATGCAAAGATAGGGCAAACGACGAGTGGTTGTTGAGGAGGAATACTGAGGTATGAGGGGTTCAAAATGTGATGGCACACAGGTAGTCCAAATTTTTTGCAATTTTAGGGTGACGGCACATTTTAAAATTCA
Source organism: Metellina segmentata (assembly GCA_947359465.1). Classification (NCBI taxonomy): domain Eukaryota; kingdom Metazoa; phylum Arthropoda; class Arachnida; order Araneae; family Tetragnathidae; genus Metellina; species Metellina segmentata. The sequence continues at coordinate 59,078,743 of OX375884.1, read as the reverse complement.
TTCAATTTAGAATACTTTAAAATGAATTAATGAAATTTAATCATTATTGCATGCAACAGCATAGAAAAGATCGAGGATTCTAAATTTATTGTTTTCGTTTCCGTTTTGATTTTGCGCGGAGGAATGATTTTCCAGCCAGACGATAAAAACAAATAATCTTTTAACTGGAGTCACTTAGTTCTTTTTCTATCTCCTAGACCGTTAAAGACGGAGTAAAAATTTCAACGGATTTGAAATCTGCGGAAAATTTCACTATAACTCGATACAGAAAAATATGATTTTCTTTAAAGAAATAATTTTTAAATTGAATATATTTTTTATATTTTCGCAAGAGATTGTGACGTCAAGTGAACTTCGCTTTCTGAAAATAAACAGATTGCATCTTCTGCCCTTCGAGTTAAAAAAAAAAGAAACTGATTACATTTCCTGCCCTATCCATTACAGCGAATGAGAGCAAAAAAAATAAAAAAACTTTTTGACTGGGATTGTTAAGTTCTTTTTCGTAAAATAGGAATCGTTAAAGATTGATTAAAAATTTCAACGGATTTGAAATCTGCGGAAAATTTTACACCAGATTAATACCTGACATAACGCCAGGCTAGCCACGCAGTGGCTAGCATATCATATAAAACTTTCGACAAAAGTAGTTGTAACGTTAATTAAAAACGTTACATTTGTCAGGGGTGAAAACAGTCAAAATGTAAAAAAAGAGGAAAATATACGCAGCGTTATTTTGAACTACAAAAATAGCGGAATAAGAATACTTTATTTGTGTACTAATATGTGTATAGAATAGTGGTGCAGCCAGAAATTTTTTCTGAGAGGGTAGGCAAATTTTTAGTTTGATAAAACCTTATAAAGTCCACTAAAAACAATAAAATTTGTCTTTGGAAGTAGGGAGGTTAACCCATAACCTCTCACGGCTGCGCCACTAGTACAGAATGTGTTTATGATAAGCAGCATGTATTCTTGCCTATTATTTAGCTTAAAAGCTCTACAAAGTCCACTATAAACAATGAAATTTGTCTTTGGAAAAGGTTGGCAGCTAATGCGTAAACTCAAATTTTGTAAAAGAGAAAACATATGTTGGGAACTTTGTAAACAGAAAAATAAGTTGCATGAAGTTGAAAATGTTATTTTTATGAATATTTTTGAACATTTCATCAATGGTGAGATTTTTTTTAAGAGTTGCAATTTTTCCAAAACCTTGATACAAAAATGAAATTAACAGGAAATAAAAATTCTATGTTACAAAAGAATAAATAAAACAAATACTATTTTTATTAAATAGCATAAAATGTTATATGTAGACACCAAAAATAAAAATGGTACAGCTTCAGTCTACGTTTATAGCAGTGGCAACGGACTTGGCGCTGTTTGGGCGCACTTCTAGTAGCGAGTAATGACAGGTTAAGGTAACCCATCTGTATATTTATTGCGGATTTTAATACAACCTGGGCAAGTGGAAAGTAAAAGTTTCATTTCGAATATTCCAGAAAGTTCTTTCAAATTCCGTTAAATTGTCGTTTGATTTCATTGGTTCATTTGAAATAAATCTTTCCTTGGCGACTTAAGTGCGCCAAGAGAAGGCCGTTGCCACCGCTGTAAACATAGACTGAAGGTAAAAAAAAACCTGAGGTAAAAAAATATAGCTTAATTCAGTTTAAATTTACAACCTATTCGAAAATAAAATAACTTTTTTTTTTTTCAAAATCTCTAATATCTATATTTTTTTGTAAATATTCTTATTTTCTAATTAAATCAACTTTAAATAAAATAAAACTTAAAATTGAAAGCTCGTATTATTCAAGAAACAAAAAAAAAAAAATTTAACTTATTAAAACAATCATAAATATTACCCTTAAAAAAAGCATCATCTTGAAAACTTAGCAAAAAATAGCTACAGTCTATGTTTAAAACGGTGGCCACCGCCTTGGCGCACTTCTAAAGTCGCCAAAGAAAGAAGTACGGATTTTGAAAGTACTTTCTAAAATATTCAAAACTAGCCACTGCGTGGCTAGCCCGGCGTTGCCTGTGGTGTAAAATTTTCCGCAGATTTTAAATCCGTTGAAGATATATTCAATTAAAAAAATATTTGTTAAAGAAATCATATTTTTAAGTATCAATCTAATCTGAAATTTTCCGACGATTTCAAATTCGTTGAAATTTTTACTCTCTTTAACGGTCAAGGAGATAGAAAAAAGAACCTTGACTTCAATTAAAAAATTTATCGCCTGACTGGGAAATCAATCGCGCAAAATCAAAGCGGAAACGAAAAAAATAATTTACTCCGCGTTCAGCGAATGAAAAAAACTTCGCATGATTCCAAACCCTGACTGCAAGGTCGCATGAGTAGAAAAAGTTATCAGCGTTTGAAAAAACGATGGAGAATAAAACGATGAAATTCATTCAAAAATCTTCTAGATTGAATTTTAAAATTCGCCGCGACCCAAAAATTACAAATAATTCGGACTACCTGTATGCCAAATCTCATTGCTGTAAGTGCCATAGAATCGTCAGGATTTTGCTGCCCCAAACAAACACTTTCTTTTATAATAGTAGAGATGGAAATTTAAACTTTCCCGCTTGCCGAGGTTGTGATAAAAGACGAAATAACCGAGCATCTTATTTTCTATTGGAAAGAAAAATCACATTAAAAGCTGATCAACTTAAAATATTTCATTTATACCTTTTCCGCCGCATCATGGCGTTTCACGGCCGCTAGATAACAGCTCCGCTGTTTTAGGAAACCGTAGCTTTACCTACGAAATATAAAACTACGTACGCTAACTAGTTCAAAATCCAAGTTCTCCAGGTTTGCCATTAAACTAATAAGTTTCTCACAAAGGATTCTTTTCAAAAAGGAATTTGCAAGACTTATCAGCTTGCAAAATTTAGGAGTGCAACGTTGGTAATATGTCTCATTTGGCGCATTTTACGTCCATAGAAGACAAAAAAGGGCAAAAATCGGAATTTTTTCGTAAAAAATTATAAAAATCGGTCATTTTTAAAAAATTTACGAAAAGTTGGAAATATCTACAAAAGTCGGAAGAATCTCATCCCTGAAGAAAGGACATATTCACACTTTCCTTATTAGTTTTTTTACATTTATTCTTTGGCGGTCATTTTATGATATAATTTAACTGTGAAGAAAAATTTGTAGAAAAAGCAAAAATTCTCGGAAGAAAAAAAAAGCTGAAATTCTCGGAAGGAAAAAAAAAAAAGCGGAAATTTGCGTAAACGCGGAAGATTTTCACCCCTGATTTGTAATCATCAATGCACTCACACGGAACCTAGAAATTACACAAACAACTGAAATTTTAATAGATTGACACCCAAAGCTGGCTAAAACGAACGCGTTCTGATGTTGCTTCTCCTTCCCAACGGAAAATTACAAAGCTACAAACAAGCATTCCCTCTGCTAGAACGATAAGAGAGGCGAACAATTCCAAGAAAGAGAAGGCGAATTAAGGGGTCCATCCCTTACCAACATTTATTCAATGGTTCAATTATCAAAAAAGTAATTAACTTCATCAATTTGATCGTACGTCTTCGGAACTTCTGTCAGAGTGTACATTAAGAACTCGTGTTAATTTTGATAGTTGTTCCAGGTCGATGTGATGAATAGATGATTTTATATCCTAATTAATGCAAGACCATTCACTTGAACCCAAAGAGGACGCGGAGTAGGGTTGCCAGTTGGCAGATTTTGGCTGGATTTCAGATGGTAATTGGTAATTATTTTAGTTAACGTCGTACTAGAGCAACACAACGGGCTATTGACGACGGTCCGGGATCAGTCCCTTGAGGGAAAGATCCGAGGACAACGCCTCGTAATTTTGAACCATGGTCAGATGACGAAGCAACACCTGAGCTGGCACCCCACTCTCCAAACTTCCACGCCAACCCAACGTGAGGACTTTCGGCCACGACAGATTTAAGGTGAACCAGCCGCCTCTACACCATACGCTTACAAACATCCATGCCCGGACCCGGATTCGAACCAGGAATCCGATCTAGAGGCTAACACCTGGATTTCAGATGGAGAATAACCATTAATATGGAATTTTGGTAAGGAAATCAGAGGTTTTGCAGTAAGTACAAAACCAGGTGTTGGCGTGAAATTACACACAATCTCACTGTTTTTTAGCGTGGAACGACAGAGATTTTGTCGGCTGGTTTCTCTCCGGGCTGACTGTGCGAAATTTGCTCGTAGGGGAATCTTCGGTTCTAAGATCACAGTTTTGCGGCTCAGAAGTCCTTGCGGATCGTTCCCTACCAAAGCGGTACTTCAAGATATCGCTCAGTCTCCCACAATAAGAATCGTCGATGCTTTTTCTAGTTTTGGATCGCACAGTCACACACCCTTTTCATCTTCGAGCAGCGTGAACTTAAACAACCCCGACCCGGAGCGGTTACTAAATTTTCGCGTAAAGGTTGTCTATAGTTCTTACTTCGACATATTGTTTCCTGCAAATAATTATTTCGTAACCTACAAATACGTCATGCTAGCCAATCGATGACGATGCCATTGGACCTGACATGGAGATCGTGATATTGATTTTTTTTTATTTATTTTTTTTTTAACCTCTTCAAGCCTGAAATAAAAGTTTCTACTTTCCTTGACATTACTGCCTTTTTTCTTCATCTGCAATTCACGAGTCGACCTTATAAATTATTCGAATCGCAATTTTTGGAACACTGGAATTTGACCCGATCTCAACGATTTTATCAACCAAAACAGTTCTATCTTCAATGCATCAAATCTGAACAAGACAACAATCTTCTAAAGAGATATTTATATTCTAGGGAAGTGGCAGTCGATTCCACTTCCTTCTCAACTATTATTTTGTTCCTACTAAGGCAGCGTCTCTTGACTTCCTGGTTCGAGTCTCGTAGTCCCCCATCATTGGAAGAAACATTCAAAGAAAATTGGAACAAAAAAAAGGGAACTGAGCATTCCAAAATAATCTGTAGATCCTTTTATAAAGCCTCCAGTAAATGTCATGTTATTTGTTATTTTGATTTTTTATTCAAGAGATCACTTTTACAGTGGGAGACCTAAGGTTGTCGTTTTCTGGAGTCCTCTTCCTATATTTAGGAAATCGGGAATCAACTTTGGACTATAACAGGCACAAATGCAAATAATTACTACCACTAAGTGCTGCCCACTTTTCCTTTACATTTCCTTAAGAGAAACCCACTTCCATCCATCAATAAGTAAAATCAACGTTACAGTAGTAATAACACTAACTTCAAAATTAAAATACAAATTAATTCTATAAAAAATAAGCTCACAGTAAATTAAGTTAAAAAAAATCAGGCCAAGTTCATTTTCGAAAGCCATATTGAGTTCAATTTAATGCAAGGATGTGAAAGTTGAAACTCATCTTTCACATTTCATGTTGAGGACATTAAAAAATAACTTCAAAGTTTAGCTTTCAGATTGAATGTTTAAATTTAGCTTTATTTAAAAGATGTTTGCCGTACATGAAAGCTTAAATGGACCATTGTCTGTATATGTTATCTCAGAAATAAAATTACCTACTATCCCTTTTCTTGGAAACTATCTTCAACACATCGAATGTAATTAAATTTGCATTCTATTTTTAATGCCATTAAATATAAAGCAGTAAATTAAGGCAACAAGTACTCTATTCAAGATATATATATTTTTTCCATAAAACAAGATAAAAAGTCCTTTTTGTGTTCGTAATGAATATTTTTTTCAAAAGCGACCAAATTCGTATTGCAAAAATATTAAGTTACACTTAAACTCTGAAAAGAAAATCACATTAAGGAATCAATTATGAGTAAACTTTTCCAGATTTCAAATCCGTTGAAATTTTCACTTTATCTTTGACAATTGTGAAGATAGAAACTTACTAGAGAATAAAAAAGCCCTAATGCCAGTCAAAATATGTATCATGTCAACAGTGCACCATATTCCTATGTACATCAAGCTCCAGTCGAAGTGCTTGAACAACCGGAGCCCCTTGACATGTTGGAGCTATCATAAAGTAACATTCTCATGTTATCTGCAAGTGAACATTCCAGTAGAACTCTGTATTTTAGCTACCCATGTTTGGTGTCAACATCAAACGTGCATTACAAAATGCCTTATGGGAACAGGGCCTTAAATAATGGTGTTTAATATTAAACAGGCTACTCTTTCCTGTGTTTACATTACTGTTTCCTGTTTAAGTATTCTTATCAGTTCATTTGTGTTATGTAATCCTTTTCATGATATGCATGGGCTAAGGCCTTAGGTCAATTTTAGGCCTTGGGAGTCAAATTTTTCAAAATCCTTCCAAGTGCATCTCTACAGTATAAGAATCACCCTACAAAATTTCAGCTTCTTAGTCCTTGTAGTTTTTGAGATATAGTGATGCGTGAGTGAGTGGTACTTGGATTTTATATAGTGAAACTTCAATAAACCGTCGGGACCGGGACCATGATGGTTAATCGAATAGACGGATTACAGAAAAACCTTAAGCATTGCATATGAACGAATGATAAAAAATGCACGTTTACAAACTGGAAATACACTGTGTGTGTGTACATACATGTATTTTATTTTACAGAAACAAATAATACACAATTTACATTAGTACAGAACATATGAACTTATGCTCTATATCAGTTTTGTATGCCAAAAAAATTAAGCCACTACGCAACAAATAATGTAGCACTGAGCACAACAGCTTCTCAAATTGACCGAGTGACATGTGCGATAGCTAAGCAGGCCAAGAATGTGACTCATCAATAGAACATAAGTGCGCCACTACGACGCTCAGCAGATTTTTCACTGCAATCTGGTTACTGTACAGAGAACAGTATGTATGTGCTAATAACTTTTTATACTTAATTAGTTAACTTTTAATAACAGACAGTTAACAGAAACTGACAGTTAAAAGAGTGACAGTTAAAAGAGTGACAGTTAATCGAAGTTTCACTGCATACAGATATGGGCTTAATGTCAGAGAGATAGTTTTTGTTTTGGACATCCTTCTTAACATTATATACTTAATAGGTTGGTTCGTTTTTGGAGCTTTATGGCACAAGGGCCAGATTTGGTTATGCGATATTTGATAGGTATTATATGAAAGATAAAATTTCATTTAAATAACAAAATAGCAATAATACAATCTTCCTTATATATGAGATGTTTTAAAACCAAAGTTGTGCAAGTTTATTAAACATTGTTGCGAGAAAAAGAGACTTTTAGTTGAATAGTAGCCATAGAGCTTCATTGACTGCATAATCGTGTGCTGCCATCCATGTGGTTATTTAGGGAATTACGAGTTACACCACCTTTGCTATAAGTAGTTTTAGATAATCAGAATTTGTTACCAGCAATAACTCAGATTTTTCTGAAAGTGGACTTACACCACTTTGGCTTTAATAGGCTCGTGTGTGTGTGTGTGTGTGCGTGCGTGCGTGCGTGAGTGCGTGAGACTTTTATTAACAAAGTATACAATTTACTAAGTCAATGTGAAGGGTGTGCTTTCCAATAAGATTAGTGATGTTGGATGTTCAAAATTAGTAAGCTTCAGTTTTAAATTGCCACAGAATTCTCTATCTAGCTTATTTTTGTTTTCTTAAAATGTAATTAACATATCTGAAATCAGCTTCTATCATGTACAGCTTGGAAATGCAAGCAAAGAGGAAAGTATAAGAAAGTTTGGAATATTTTTTAGTTATATTCGTCCAAAAGTAAATTAAAGTCCTATTTTTTATTAAAAAAGCATTTTAGCTTCAAAATCAACTGACGATTCAATAAGTTCATCTAGAAAGTTACATTCAATATTTTCAATATCTGCAGGAAATGCCATGATAACCCAAATTTTAATGTGTATATTTTCAAAATCTGCAGACCTGCAAGACAGGAATTCTTAAAATTTTCCCAATCACTTGTCAGCGATCTAAATTTTTGAATGCAGCCAAAATAAAACAAGCAGTGTTCTTGTAAAAAATTAGGCTTTAAAGCAAGCTTTTTAAAGATGTTAGCAAATATTGAAACTTCTTGATGGCCCTTAAAAACTTAAAATGAAACATTGGGGCTTTTTAAGGCTCATTGAAACTGTAAATTATCACATAACATTTTGTTGAATGCTGCATCAAATTTTTGACCATCTACATAAATGTTTACTTACCTTTACTTGTAACTTTGATTTTTCTAATATATAACCATTCTGTTCACATTTAAGACTTTTTGAAAGCTGAAGTAGTCCTTGTTTTAATTATTTGGCGAAAAGATTTTAGTTATATGTCTTGCTAATCAAATTTCTTGTACTTATTACAAACTATTTCTTTTTACGGCTATGCTCTTAGAACGTCAAATTTCGTTTGTTGAATCATACTTCAGCTAATAAAATCTAGTTGTTAGTATGAAAGTCACAAAAATAAATTTTTTACTAAAAGATGTTTATGCTGAGAGAAAATTAGAGTAAACAAGATTAGCAGAAACTAAAGACTATTTGGTTACACATCTAATTTTCAAAAATTTGGAAACAATTTTTACAAATAAATTTGCGTACAATCAAATATATATTTACCTTTTTCTGGGTCAGCCTTTTTTAAAGATTTAGCTAGTGTTGCAACAGCTTTCAGCACAAACGATATTTCAGACATTCTGTGCCTGTAATCAAAGAAATATACACATAAAAATGTTTTTTGAAATTACCTGCAAATTGAAATTTTATAACTTTTTTTGCTGTTAACACAGTGTAGAATATTGTTGCAAAACCATATAACCAGTGATATACTAGCTTTTAAAAGCAGCCTGAAAATGTAGTTTCTATAAGGCTTGAAGACATTTTGAAAATGTAAAAAGTTAAATATACAATTTTAAACAATTAGGCCCTATAATGAGGTGAATTCAGAAATATTTATGGTAAAACATGTCATTTTACTTGCCTTAACAAAACCAATAAACAACTATTGTTGACTAAGTTAATTAAAAAGTAAAACATTTCCAAAATCAATTTCTGAACTTGCTTTAAACTGACTTTAAGAATGAATTATTACTTATCTTCTGGAGCCCCATTGCTCTATATCCATGATTAAAAGATTTAGATAAAATTAATTTACAATGAATAACATTTTTAAAAAATTTGAAAAACAACCAAAAATTTATATTTATAAAATTATAAACTATTAAAATTTTGCATTATTGTATAGTTCAAGTAATTTAACAATGAGAAATTTCTATTTACAATACAATTTTACCAATGGTTTTTTTATAACTTTGCATTTGTTTATCAGTCAATGATACTTATGAAATATGTGCACACATATTTGTGTTACTGATGTGCCATATTCATAAACATACCAAAATTACAAAAGTTATTAATTAATTTCATGTCAGAAGTTAACTCACAAAAACTTAAAAACGTTTATTATAAAAGAATAGTTAGACTTAAAGTTTAGATTTGGAATAAATGTTACCTAGGTAAAGGACATTTCCCACTAAGTCTTTCATCTTCAGCATATTTATGAATGACTTCTTTAAATCTATGTAGTAAAGATGTAACAGCTAATAAATTAACAACCCCATCATCATCAATATCAATTCCACTTTCTAAGAATGAAAACTGCAGTAAAGTTTCAAAGCAAGATTTTGCAAATTCTTCACGGAGTTTTCTACTAGAGTCAATATCTGGAAAATATCAAAGAAGCTATTTCAAAAAATGGTAGAAATAAACAAGTAGAATAATAGTATATATATATATATATATATATATATATATATATATATACACACACACACAATTTGAATGTTATACAAACTAAACATTGAAGGTGTGTTTTTATATTTATCTCGATATAACATATATTCAACAAAAACAGATGAGTTAGGTGCTTGTAAAAGCAACAATTTCCTAGTAACAGATGCAGTACAGTAGAATTTCATTATAACGGACCCTATTATAATAAAAATCGCTTATAACAGGCAGTTAGAAAAATTGTAATAAATTATGCTTATTATTAAAGTAGCTGATGTTAGATGAACAGAAGAAAAGAAGCATGAAATAAAGAAATCAAAAGCTTAAATAAGAGTTTGTGACAATGGGCTTATGATGTAAACCGTTGTGAACTCATAATTAAACTCAGTATTAATGCAAAAGACATCAAAATTTTTCTCACCAACAGGACTATTATTTGTAGCTGAATGGATTGAACCTTTATTTAAAAGTGTAACAATTCTTATCACAAATTCACGTGGCAATTGATTCGCATACGGCAAAATTCCATCACGTATCAAAATTATGATCTAAAAGAAGTTAAAACAACTTTTATAAAATTGCAAATCGCATCTGAATTGTATCGTAAAAATCTTTTAATGATTTAACCTACCTTGCAGTCCAATGCTTCATCACACTGTTGGTCTTCAAGGCTTTGGGTTGGAGATGGAGAACTAAAAGCGTAATTTGTAAATGATTACAAGTACAGAAAAAATAGAATTATAAACACAGGTAGGTATTTAGGTTTTAGGGTTTTATGGTAGAAGGGCCATATTTGGCCATGCGGGGCCAGACATACAATATCAAGATGAAAGGTAGACAATATCAAATATTAGACACACACGCAATGAAAGTTTTACCAACACAGGATAGAAATACATCAAGGGAGGAATGCAACTGATAGGAATCGAACCTGTGCCGCCTACAAAACGAAGGTTGCTAGAGCATCGGACATACTCACTGAACAATGACGGCCCCCATAATCACAGGATTGATAACCTGAAGTGTATTAGTGTTATTTTAAAGAATTTCACAATTATGTTTACTAGATGTTAAAATTTTATATACAAGAGTTGACTTTTCAATTTTTTTAGGCTTTAAACAAATTAAAATGTGATAAAATAAGTTGACTAATAGTCATAATTATACGTGTGAACTTCATCTTTATTTTCCTTGATTTGAAGCACTTTTAATCTGCCAGTCAAATTTGTTTCTCTTAGAGAATCATAATGCTCCAATTTCACTGTTCATGCTTTTTGCATCTGTGACAGTTGTTGGTGCCTCTCTTTAATTGGCATAAATTTTCAAGTGTTTGGCAAGTGCCAAGAATACTATAAACTTCAAAGGTAGTGTCCAATTTTGTGAACTTTGGAAAGGACAGCAATCTAAATCAATGTCAATAAATAAAGTTAGTCCATTAAAGTTTTGTATTTTTAAGTGAGCCAAATAGCTTTGCATAAAAACATTTTATTTGCAATTGAAATATTTTTCACCCTACCTAAAGTAAGATGTACAGCAATTGTTTAAAGATAAAACTTTGTAAAGCATTTTGAAAAACAATAGCTTTTTTACAAATCATATTTACAAACATGAAAGTACTTAATTATTTACCTAGAAGGAAACAAAAAATCTTCTAATGCATAAGCAAGATCAATCCACATTCCTTGGAATTGAGTAGCTAAAGAAAAATTGGAAATCAGGAAAATTATGCAAAATTCACAAAGCAGGCGTTATCACATTTCGATTATAAAATAGGAATTTTATCATTTAACCTTCTAAGTACCATCACTACTTAGCCTTGTGTTGAAGAAAACAGCACCTCCAACCAAACCTGTTTGACTGAAAAATGTCAGGGTTTGGTACAAAGGAATTTCTTTCCCCATTTGCAATCACTTGTGCACAGCAGGAGAGCTATTTAGAAGCCAGTCAAAGTAGTGTGGTTACTCACTGCCACTAGCTACTTCTTCCAAGTGCAAGGATCTTCTCATTAATATTTACTCAGAGAAAAATTATACTTGGGAATTACTTAGGAGTTTCCAAAAGCATGGCAAATTAGAGGATTCGCATACACTTGATTGATCTGTATAAATATTTTTACACTTGTTCGAAAAAACAAACATTTATTATAAAAATGTGAGGCTTTAGAATAAGAAATAGATTAATATTTTCTATAAATGTGAGTCTAATTGTAAATAACTTATATTCTAGCATTAATTCAGATTTTTCCTTGCAAAAACGTTTTGTTTCACATTACAATTTACAGAAATGTTTTGAGAAATCAAATAATGGAATTTAGTGCAATCGAGATACAAGAAACTTAACTTTAAGCAAAACTAGAGCATTGTTCAACATTTGCTTTGCAAATCTCATGTAGTCCAAAATATTCATAACCATAACTGATAATATCAATCTATATTCCCAATTTTACCTCTTCATCTATTAGCAAATGAATAAGTAGGATGTATAGACAATCCGTCTCATTAACAGGTAGGAGGTATATGAGAGGAAGTAAAAATCAGTCGACCCAAGATCTTTTGGTCTGATACAAAAGACACATCTTAATCCTGAAGATATCTCAGATCTGCTGTTGCCATACAGGTAAGTAGGTTGCTAGTTAACACTGCACCCGGAGCAACATAACAGGCTAGTAGTGACTTTTCGGGATCTATCCTTAAGGGAAAGCAATGTCATTTGTAACCATGGTCAGATGACGAATTCAAGACCTGAGCTAGCACCCCTCTCCAAACTTCTATACCACACCAAAGTGAGGACATTCGAGACTACAACAGATTTAGCATGCACCTGTTCCCCATGTATCTAAAGGTTTTTGGCTGGACTGAGTTTCGAACTCTCAACCTTCTGGTTGCTAATTCACTACTCTACCAACTGGTCTACCATGGTCAGGTTATCACAGAAATCTCTGCAAACAATATTCAAGCATGCCCCTTTGAATGGTTAAAAAATAATTTTTATTCAGTTGAATGAATATAAAATATAAAAGATTTATTTAATCTATTCAGTTAAGGTAATTGAAATTCTTTATTAAAGACAAACTATATTTTATATGCTCCATATGATTTTTTTAAAAAGAACGTTTACCAAGTTTTATTTTTATTTATTAGCATTTAACATTAAAGTGTTCCATTGGAACACATAGGATAAAGGATCATGATGGAAAACAGTTTTATGGAAAAGTTGTGTTATTTATTTATTTATTTGCATTTTAAAGAAATAAGAATCTATTCCACACTCTCATGTGTATATGGGCAATTCCAAAAAACATGGGATATTCCAAGTGAAAAAAAAAAATATTTTAGAAAATTATCTTAACTTTTCTTTTGTTATTTTCTAGATAAGCTTTTATACTTGAATTCAGCAACAACATTAAACATTTATTTTATCAGTACATGGTCAACTCTTCTAGAACCAGAGGCATGAAGTTTTTTACAGTGAACTTGTCTGTCTTTGCAGGCAAATTTTTCTAATAACATTGTGTATTTTTATGCATAGTATAAAAAGCTATTTAAGTAGAGGAAATTATGCCTAATTTTTAAACAGGTATTAATGACTATACTAATGAAATTACTTTGAAAAGTGCATGTTTTTTTAAATTATTTATAAAATTCTATATTTAAAATTAAAATTTTCACTTTTCCTCTAGCATAGAAGAATTGGAAAACTATTTTAATTCATGCTTTTACTTAAAAGATAGAACACATTTAATTTTGAAATGCGAGTCACATATAATCTGTCATTAGATTAAATGTTGCGCACTGGCTTTCATTTTCAATAAAATTTTAAATGCAAACACACACCCACGATTTTGTGATAGATTTATTTTAATTAAAACGTGTTCTGTTTCTGTAAAGATTAAAAAATTATGTATGACACCTACAGCAGCTGCAGAAAGGCAAAGCATAGAGAAAAATTAAAGCAAGAAAGAAATTATGACAATTATAAAGAAAAGCACCATCTTAATAGGAAATAATACCGATGCAGAAGGGAACAAATCATTGAAAATGCCAATAGCTCTACAGAAGGATTTAAGATCAAAAGAAAGTAGAAAGTTTAAAATTAAATTTGAAAGTATCGCATTTTAAGGACCAAAGAATGAAACAGCAGAATAGTAAAAAAATTAGACGTACCTCAATGTACAAAGTTCAACCTGAGCAAAACGTTTCTTTATCTATCACATCACATTATAAAGAATTTGTGGAGAAGGAAATATTTTAGCAGCATTTGTATAGTGCGAGTTTAAATGCAATTTTCAATTTAGTTCATAATCATTTAAAATCATCAGCTTTGATAAAAGATACAGCAGATAAAATTATATCATTTTGTGGACAAAATGGCATTAGACTAAGGTAGTTTATCTAGCACAACAAATCGAAGAGAATTTGTGGTTAGGAAATATTTTAGCAGCCTTTGTATACGAGTTTAAAGGCAATTTTCTCACTCTCTCTCCCAATTCAGTTAGTAATCATTTAAAATTAACAGCTTTGATAAAAGATACAACAGATAAAATTATATCATTTTGCGGACAAAATGGTATTAGACTAATGGCTCCTGGGCCTTAAGACATCTCTACAAAGGAAGTGTTTAGTAAATAATGTGCACAAATTTGTAGAAGCTGCCAAAAAGAAGAAAACAAACTTTTTCAATTCTAAAGGATAACATAGAAATTCAGATCTTCAATTGCAGAATATTTGGTCCATAGAACTCACAATAGTAGAAAACAAGATTTAATGTTACCAAAAGTGTATCTCCTATGAAGTAATATCTCCTGCACCACACTTATAAGTGTTATAAAAACAAAGCTGAACACTGAGTTGGAAGTAAAATATGTAGTGATTGGTACCCTAATGAAGTGAATAAGATTATCTAGTTTTAAAATAATATTGAGTTAACAACCTTTACCGTAATGAAGTTGAAATCATTGCTATGACCTCAATTGGGAAATTTTTTAATTGATTATTATTCATTGTCATTTATACTTTGAAAAGTCTTTAGTATATTGTTCTTTATTAAATATATCGTAATAACATATAACAGGGGTTTTTTTATAGATCTAAACATTTTTATTTAATATTAAATTAATTTTGAATCAAAATAATTTAATAAACACTTTTAATACGCAAAAATATGTTTATAGGGAATTATTTTTTAATTTCAATCTCTTTCATTAATAAGCAATTATTCCAATATATATAAAAAGTTGGTAGCACAAATTAAACTTTCAAAAATCTTATAAATAAGCATTTAGTCTTCAGAATTCACAAATGTAACATGAGTCACATAAAAAAATTAATGTGTTTTATTAATTAATGCAACAATTTTAATTTTCTCAGATTTGTCATGGCCTAGTATTCTCAGTGAAGCATCAAAAAAAAATTCTTCTTTCTGTGTTAGTAGAGAAAAACTGTCATCTTTGAAAGTCCTTTATGCATTTGAGATGTCAGTCTGAAACGTTTTTATTAAGGAAATTTAATTCTCACTGAAGTTCTAAATTATGACACAGATGCTTTAGGAATAAACCAATGAGTTTATAAATCCATTTTCGTTTCGTAATCTTAATCCATTCTTCATTTACATGAAATTTAATATTGAAAATTGATGTCTGATTGTAACATGAGTTACACGGAATTGCCCATAAAAAATTTTAAGTGCTTAATTTCATTATTACCTTTAAAAAATTTTAGATTTAACATATTTTTTAAAATTTGGTAAGGTGCAAAAAATCTAAAACTCATCAAGGTATGGATAAAATGGCTAACTTTATAGTTACTGTTATTTAAGAATGTATTGATATTGTGCATACAAATATATACCATAACAACAGTATGCCCTTGAAATAAATACTGAAAAAGATTTCTTACACAAGAATTGGGAATCATGAAAACACAATGAGGAAATTCTGTTAAACTAGAGAAACAAAATGAAAACTTCCATTTCAAGTAATAAAGCCTGTTAAATGATAAAAGATTGAACTTACGATATTGACGAGCGACAGGAAGTCCAGAATGAAGAACTTTTAGGACAGCATTTACAGCCAATTTATATGTCATTTGAGAAGGACAAGAATATTTCATACCAAGTGGAATTCTCAAGGACTGAAAAGTATAAAATGAATACATTCATATAGAGGCATGGACATAAAGTAGATCCAGTTTCCCAAGCACTCTAACAGAATAAAAGAAATGCCATTTTTCAAATTAAAAGTAACATGTTCTTTTAGCATTAAAAAATTTCATTGAGACTGGCAATAATGAAAGGGGAATGTAACACTTACAATCAATGACAGCCACTTATTCATTAAGAAACAAAACTTTTTTATTGATAGTGATTCAGATATTACATAATATCATTGCCAACTGCTAAATAACCAAGTATATGTACAGCTAATTTTAAATGCAATCAAATTATATATACATACAAATAACATAACAATTATAAAGGATGGCCAAAAATTACAAAACAGTCGCTCAAAAAAGATCTGAACTCCACTTATTCATGTCTTTGGCATTGGTCCAACTAAAACTATCAAGACTTGGATAATTGTCTACTATAATACATATACATGTAGGGTTTTTGCCCCCAAAACGCGCTTCAACAGATTTTTTCATATTACTCTTTCTCCAATGTTCCCGTTAAGACTTGTCACGCTGTGCACCAGTGGAGCTTCTGTTTTCATTATTTTGTCCATCTAACATGTCATTATGTCCCTAGATATTTACCTAAAATCTCTTTTGTTAAAATTCCCTAAACCCCTTGCTGATGTAATTTCTCAGCATAAAATAAATCGTTTTAAAGAGTACCACTGCTTCGTCATTACTTTCTAATTTGTGGGACTTAGTCTGATGGCCTTTACACAAAAATTAGAACTTTGATCCTTCCCACATACATTACATTTCTCATTAAAATATTTATCAACTTAAAATGGTAAACCCTTTTCAATTAGATTCTGATTTTCTGGATTCAAATACACGGAATTCATAACAAATGTATTTAAGTCAACTCTGAATTACGAGTGATTGAAAATGAAAGCCCTCACTGATAAATGAGAGCTTCAGTCTTTCTTTATGCCCTCCAAAGTTTGTTGATCAAAGTGATTACAGTACCTTAACAAATCTATGCCTTTGATTATTTCCAAAAGCAATATTTTAAACTTTTATTGAAAATTGAAAAAATTAGTCTTGAAATATGTATAAATTGAGAGTACAATCGATACAGTTATTTCAAATCTTGAAGTGAAAAAGTTTGCTTATTTCTTTTAATAATTGAGATAGTGTTTTAAAACTGCATAATTTTTTCTTACATAAGTTGTCCAAACAATTTTATTCAAAATTTGTTTGGAAGAAAATCTTTTCAAATTTTATGTTCCTGATATGAATAGGTTATTATGTTCACTACTAAATAAACAGAGAGCATGGAAATATATATTTTTAAATTTTAGTGTGTTGAATTACGCATATCTTTTTATTCTTAGGAACTTTTATTCTTCTCTTATTTAGCAGGAAAAGTTGAAAGATCATAAAACATTTCAAACATTTTTTGAATTACTGTTTAATGTTTCATTGAGATGCATATCTTTCAGTGAAAAAAGAACTCAAAATAGAGAATTGAAAGCAGATTAGAAACTATTCTAAAACATTCCATGTGACGTTCTCTTTATAACTACATATTGAGAGGAACCACAAATATTCAAAAGCTATAACTTAATCACAAAACAGGTAAAATTTTTATTAGATTTAACATGACTGATTTCTTAAAACTGAAGATATATCAGATTAATTAGTTTTACTTAATGGCAACCAAGGAAACAGAAATATCATCATTATAAAGCTGCATACCTTTATAATGGAATGAAGAACTTGAGAATTCACAACATTTGGTTGTTGAGCTGTTTGTTGATAAGCATTCACGACCATCTCCAAAGCTTTTTCACCAAATGGGACAAAGTTCATGGTAACCCAATCCGTCTAAACACAAAACGTAATTTCTAAAATTTATTTTTATCAAAATGTTTTACATAAACTTACAATTTTTTCAAGCACATTTCAATTGAATTTCTACCATTAAGCCCCACAATTATCTGTAATGATATTACATTACTTATCAAATACTTTGAAAATAATTTTTTGTAAATTAATAAAACAATCTTCTCTAATATTATAAAAGGAAGTGCTTGTTTGTCTGTTTGTGGCCGCAAAATCCTGACGATTCTATGGCACTTACAGCAATGAGATTTGGCACACAGGTAGTCCAAATTTTTAGCAATTTTTGGGTTGTGGCGAATTTTAAAATTCAAACAAAAATATTTTAAAATGCAATTAATAGTTTTATTCTCCATCGCTTTTTCATACGCGGAGAACTTTTTCTACCAGTGTGACCTTGCAGTCAAGGTTTGGAATCATGCCAAGTTTTTTTCATTTGCAGAACGCAAAGAAAAAAAATTTCCCGCTTTGATTTTGCGCGGACGAATAAATTTCCAGCCAGACGATAGATCTTTTAACTGAAGTCAGTTCTTTTTTTCTTTCTTTTGAACCGTTAAAGATAGAGTAAAAATTTCAACGGATTTGAAATCTGCGGAAAATTTCAGTTTAGATTGATACCTAAAAATATGATTTTCTTTAAATAAATACTTTTTTAATTGAATATAACTTCAACGGATTTGAAATATGCTGAAAATTACACCAGATTAATACCTTACATCTTGGCATTGCCAGTGCTGTTGGTTTGCGAAGGACACAGGCTAGCCACGCAGTGACTAGTAACTCATATTTGTAGTGAACAAAGATATTAATATCAATGATTTTAAATAGGAAATTGTGAGTTAGTAACTTCACATTAAATATATTTGTGTGTACAATTGAGTAAAAAATTATTTAAAAATTAAAAATAAATCTCTCAACACTTACTGTTGATAACTTCATATTAACAAACGTTCGTGTCCTTAGTTGTCCATATGGAGGAGCATTGCAAGCATATGTAGAAAATATGAGTAGTTGATTGAAAATGGCAGGCAAAAGGGACACTACATTCTGATTGTCAGTTAAGGCTTCCTGCATGGCAAGAGAAATTATTTTAAATACACACAAATCAATTGAAAAATAGGTCTAAGCACAAATTCAAAATTCAACACTACTATGACAGAATGAAGAGTATAAATCAACATTATAAAAATAAATAATGCTTTCTAGTAAGATTTGTGCATAAAAAAATAAAATATACTATTTGCTTTCATTGAGACTAGAATAATATACCCAAAAATAAATATTATATCCTGGTAGCATGATACAAGGGTACTGTACTTGTTAACGATGTATTACCACTCATATGGGAAGATAATTATATTTGCAGTGTAATGTCTTAATGCTAAAGGAAATTCTTCTAATTGACTCCATCTTAGATACGAAATAAGGGTTATGGGTACATAAGTGCTCATTGTGGGTATGTCATTGTTCCTATCTTGAGTTTCACACTTTTTTTTTTGATCCCATCTAGAGACTAATACTTTTATAGGTTTAGCTTCCTTGACACTCAGTACAACTTGTATCCATTGGTCTACAAAATTGATATCACGGGCCCACAACTTATGAATGAATCTGTGTATTAGTAAAAGTTATACATTTCCAACAAAAGTAATTTTGTTCGAAATCTAAAACGGTAATTCTGTACATTACTCCTTAAAAACAAAGATTTCATTCGTCTTTGAATGGTTTATTTGCTTAATAGCTTAATTTACAAAAATTCTAGTGATTCAGGGTTACATGCAATATTTGGACGTTTGAAAAGATTAAACGTACTCTCTCTTTAACACTTTTTTCATAAAACAGAAACCTTTTAAACCAATTAATAGTTATTACAGCTGTTAGAAAGCAAAATTCAATAGCAGAAATGATATATTCCCACAGTTTAAACAAGATATAATGAAAAAAAGTATAGGGATGTAAATCCTGCTTCTTTAAAATACTATCTGATATGGCTTTATTGGAAACATTTTAGCTTCTCACAAAACAGAAGGGACATGACAAATCAACTAACTGGGGACTGATGAAAAAATTTACAAGACTTCTATAAAAGATTGTTAAATTACCTTTAGTAAAATATGCATGGATTGTAACACTGTTTCTTGTAATGGCGTAATTACAACTTCAGTTAACGATGGTAAAATGAATGGGGATGTTTCCCCATGCACAGGAACAGCAACAGCATTTTGTAAAACTGTGGCTAGTTTTTGAAAATCAGCTGCAACAAATCTGTCTTTAATATGTTGGAAAAGGGAGGGAAATATCTGTATTAATGCTGTCAAAAATTGCTGAGCTGGCACATATAGCATAGAATAGTCATTTTTAGCATGAGCATTGTCTATAACCCTATCAGGAGGAGGTTTTGTACTTTCCACTCCTATATTATACCAAACTTTCCATGCAGCACTCCATAGGGCAACCTCACTGAAACAAAAGAAACCATCTTGTTAAAACTCACATTTGTTAAGCACCAACAAAACATTTAGTAATTCAATTAAATCTTACAACACAAAAATATTACACTATTGTACTATACTTAATAATAACTCTGGGACAAAGTTAAATGGATAAAAATTGTGTGTGTACATAATTTATATCCTGGCCTATCCAATAGCCTTAAAAATAGCAAACAGTTGAGTCTGAAAAAACATATTGAAATTATAAGGTATTATTCTGGTGTAAAATTTTTCACAGATTTCAAATCCGTTGAAATTTTTAATCTGTCTTTAACGAATCCGCTTTTACGAAAAAGAACTAAACAATACCAGTCAGAATGTTTTTTTATTTTTTGGTCTCCACTGAAAGAGGGCAGGAAATGTAATCTGTTTGTTTTTTAATGCGAAGGGCACGAAATGCAATCTGTTTATTTTTGGAAAGGGAAAGTTACGTGACGTCCGTCACAATCTCATATGAAAATATAAAAGATATATTCAATTTAAAAGTTATTTGTACAAAGAAAATCATATTTTTAGGTATGGATCTAAAGTAAAATTTTCGGCAGATTTCAAATCCACTAAAATTTCTACTCTATCTTTAACGTTTTAGGAGATACAAAAAGAACATATTCACTCCAGTTAAAAGATTGTTTGTTTTTATCGTCTGGCTGAAAAATCCGCGCAAAATCAAAACGGAAATTAAAACAATAAATTTAAAATATGTGATCTCTTCTATGCTGTAGCATTCAATAATGATGAAATTTCAATAAATTCATTTTAAAATGTTCTAGATTAAATTTTAAAATTTCGCTGTGACCCAAAAATTGTAAAAAAATTGGACAACCTGTGTGCCAAATCTCATTGCTGTAAGTGCCATAGAATCGTCAGGATTCTGCGCCCGCGAAAAAAACAGACAAACAGACAAATACTTCCTTTTTTTATAATATTAGAGATAACAGATGAGAAAACATTGTCCATCATTCTAAAACTGTCTGCATAAAAATTAAGTCTTTACAATTTTATTCTTTAAAACAGTTGTACTACAGTCAAACCCTGTTATAGTGAATCGTCACCGAACCCAATAAAAAGTTCACTTTAAATGATGGTTTACTATATCCAATTTTGTTGACACATAAAAATTTATTAGCATTTGATGGTGGTATTGTTGAAAACAATCATTGGGATAACACAATTTACTAAAATAAATTACTTAAACAATTTATCATGTATATTAGAAATAAAGAAAATTCAGTAGTTTTACTTACTTTTATTTTTACTCCTTATGAAAAAAGTTTGTTATTTTGGATTGGGCACATTTCGATTTTAAGTACAGTTCATCAATTTTTTATCGACGATTATAAAAGATTCAATATTCTTTTTGTTCATATTTTCTGTGGAAAAAAAAGTATTTAGAATGTTTGTAGCTGCTTTCACTTCAAGATTGAAGGTGCTGACATTTCATTTTCTTCTTCTGAAGAAGAATCACCTTTGTCATCAACCACATCGTTTTGTTTTATTTCAAAGACGATGTCATCGTCACTAGGTATATCCGAAGTACACACCTCATTTATCACAATTCAAAGTTTCCAATTTCACCTTTAGAAAAAGATGTTTCTATGCTTTTCCAGACACATAGCGATGGGTAGGTTTTCATCTATGTCGTCCATAACTCTGTCTCTTCCTTGCTCCAATACATTCCTTGAAAGACCCACATGTCAAAAGCAGTTTCGAATTGTTGCAGCTGTGACGTGTCTCCAAGACTTCTCCAGTAAAACAATTGCTTCCAAAAGAGATATGTTGTATATACATAATTGCTGTTCTTTTCATAACTTTCCTAAATACGCAGAACTAAATGTTTTATGTAGTGAGATTTCAGGCTAGGAATAACGCCCTGATCCATCAGTTGCAGCACTAGGTAAAAAAAGCTTGATACACTTAAGATTTTTTTAAGTGGGGTGGGCACTGCAATTGTTTAATAAGAGTACAATTTTTTGGTTTGTTTTCACCAATTCGCTGTCCCATTGACAAAGCTCTTCAAACAAATCAGTAGTCATCCAAGCTTTTCGATTAGCTTTGTAACTTACGGGTAGCTTTTTAACGTTTTTAAAGCGTTGAGGCTTTAGAGTTACCTATCACAGTTAGTTTTCTTTTCTCTGATCCATCCATGTTTGCAAACACAAGAACAGTTACTCTCACTCTCGATTGCTTCCCGCCAGTGCATTTTTATCCTTTAACTTTTAAAATTTGGATTCAGAGTCATTTTGTAAAGCAATCCAGCTTTGTCAGTGTTAAAAATGTCTTTCTCTTCTTAATCCCGAATTACATTGGGTCCCACTTGAGTCTTCCAGTTCTTCAAATCCAATGCAGAAACACTTGCTGCTTCATCCACAACCTTAGCACATGAAATACCGTTCCGTTTTTTTAAATATGTCTAGCCAGTCATTTCAGCATTTAAAATCCATTTGTTCAAAACGTTAAGCAAACTCATTTGCTTTGTTTTGCAGCTTGACTCCTGTAACAGGAAGATTTCGATTCCCCTGAATGGGGAACCTTTTTAAGAGCATCTTCTACATTCCCTTTTTAAGCCCTACATAGCTTCTTTGCTCCATCCAGATTTTTTTAATGAGCAGCGATGATCGCGCTGCAATTTTTCCAAATGTTGGAAACTAGATTTTGAAAAGAAAATTCCTTGCATATTGACGATTGATCGACTCCTTTTATGTTTGATTATTTTTACTCTATCCTCAATAGAAAACGCTTTTTTCTTTACAGAATCCGTCATTTTTACTGATTTTTTTCACATACTGTTGAGATGGCAAAATGTCTGTTCAGTTTGAAGCGCTCACATGGACACTTGATTGTAGATAGAAAGGAGGGGACATCAGATGGTCATCCACTATTGTTCAAGGGGTCTTTTGAAGAATGGGGTAGGTGCATTCCTCTTAACCAGTGGATTCCTAGAAATAGTGGGGAGGGTGAAAGACAACGATTTGAGACAGAAGTTAAGGAATGCTGTCTTTCGGTATCCTGTGTAAAATTACTTTTGAAAATCTGGGAAAATATCTGTGGAAGGGAAAATTCAATTCATAATAAGCAAACATTAATTTTCTCTGGAGTTCACTATAATCATTTAAAATAACATTAGTTAAATAGGAGTTCAGTCAGGACCAGTGAAAAAATTCACTACATCCCGGGTTCACTGTAGCATGGTTTGACTGAATTAGGGTAAATTACATTTTGCAAAAACTGAATATTAATGTGTGTAGAACAGCCTTCTTGGCCATAAAACATATAAACAACTAATTTGTTTCAATATTAATGACTTTACATTTTTAACAATTCTAGATATTCTAGAATTGGAAATGCAGATATTTCTGGTAGCTAAAACAAAATTCTATGAATTTAGTATGTTAATTGAAAAATATTCTACCTTTGAGAGTTCACTTCATCATCTTTAGAGAGGACAGGTTCAATTTTAGGTTTTCCACTTTTCGAATCTTGGAATCGACTAATATTTAAAATTTCTTGAAAACTCTTTAATGCCGAGAAAGATACCTGCAAAATTATAATATATAGTTTGTTTTGTGATATGTATTCATGCAAGCCCTAGTAGTTGAGTTTAAGAAAAATGCCTAAACATAAGTTTTATCAAATACCTAAGCATAATGTTAAACAAGTCACTCAAACTTACAACATGAACCATCTAAATTAATGCAACCTTTCTGTATATTTGTATATATGAGTGTAAAAATTAAGCAGAAATCAGAGGTCTCAACAACAGAGCGAAACACTCGACGACAGGGTTGAGATTTGTAAGCAAATTGACTGTTGCCAACGGCAAGAAAGAAATAAACACCCTTTTTCAGCCACACATAAGCGTTTTATATATATAGATATTTAAAAAGCACTGAATTAAAGAATTTATGGATAAAGTGAAAAATATAACATGCGAGATATATCAAGCCTAACATTAAAAAAATTAAATTTAACAGAAAAAAAACAAATACCATGGATTTGTAGGGGGAAAACAATAAAAAAATTAATTTAAAAATATCTAATTAGTAGAAAAGAAAAACGAAAATACCTGAAGTTACACAAAGTAATAGGGTAAGAAAAAAAAAAGAATTAAAATATTATAATTAGGGGGGCTAAAATAAAATAAATACAATTTTAAATGAGTGCGAAAAAGTCATTGGGAAAAAATGTTAAAAATAAATCAAAGGTGTCAATCATTAGAAAAAGGCGGTTCCGGAACAATATATTAGACCTCAAATATAGAACATTGATGCAAGCCCCTCACTAGTTTGCCTTTTGAGATGACCCCCATCCCATTTGAAGCTGGTGGGATGACATTCAGTTACCCTTTCCTCCAGTAAGGGTTTCCCCTTTTCTCCCGCGAAAATCTTGAGACCCAGAAGAGTGAGGAGGCCGGATGCACAGGTTCACTTGACAATGAGAGAGAAAGGCATGGGTCTCTGACAGTGCACACAATTTCATGTGAGTCTTTCAATATAAACCTTACTTTTTCTTGTAATATGTGATTATTTTTGTATAAAATAGGAATCCCCATTAAGATTTTGAACGAAAGTATGAATGTATTTGTTTTGTATTATATAATATATATTTATTTAATGCAACGCCTTTGTACTGATCATTCGTAAGCCACTATATTATCACATCTCAATCTTCTGTAATCACTACAGTAGATACCCATCTTACAACAAGTATACAAAGATCAGAGTATGGGCTGTATATATGATGTTAAGAATGTTTCAAGTGACTTCCTTTTTCAGTCAACACATAACCAGCATCTCAGTTTGAGACCCAGAAGAGTGAGGAGGCCGGATGCACAGGTTCACTTGACAATGAGAGAGAAAGGCATGGGTCTCTGACAGTGCACACAATTTCATGCGAGTCTTTCACCATATAAACCACTCATATTTCACTTAGCATCATCTGAATGAACATTTTGCACAAGTTCTCAAATTTCTGTTAAAGCAAAAGTTTTTTTTACTAAAGACATACTACGTAAATGGTACTATCTGAAATGTTGATAAAAAAACTTCCAAGAGAAAAATACCAAAGTTGAGGAGAAATTATTCTTGATTACTTATAGCGTAACAGATCACTGATTATTGATTATTGATTCCAAACACTTAGTAATAATAGCAATTTCCAATAATTAGATATAAAAAAAACTAGAAAACAGACCTTACATGCAAAACAATTCATGAAAGATTAAATCAAACATAACAAATTGATAATAATTAGCATTTCATAAGAATACCCACTTCATTATTTTTGCTCATTGATGAACTTTCTATAAATTCCAGAAGCAATGCCCAAGCTCTAGGAAAATCCCCAAGTGTTTCAAGTACATTACGTTTTGTATGAAAAATCCTTGCAACACCTGATAAAGTGAGAACCTAAAACAAAGATGGATAATTTTCCTTAGTATGAATTATAGATCAAGGTTTCAATACAAATATTGTGCAAGATATGCTTTATTTTCAAAATGCTCAAAATATGTAACGATAATTTAAGTCCTTAAAACACAATACGCTTACCAAAGATACATAAAAAAAATTGTGTAGCAATTGCAGCTTTGAGTTGAATTTTGGTGAAACTAAAATTATGATTATTTACAATGAAATCTACCTATTTACCAAGCAATATCTGCAATGAATACAGATAGAAAAATATATTTCTCTAATAATTGCTATTCCTCAGCTGTTAAGCTTTTAATTAAATACTTTTTTACTACCTTCAATTAATACTAGTTTAGAAACACTCTAAAAAACTATTGCTTAATCATATAAAAGAAACAAAGGATTTAAAATGAACTATGCATAGCTAAAGTTAGTAGGAAGGAGGTCGTCAGAGTGTCACATTTGAATGTTTTAGGTCATTGACCAAACAAAGCTGCATTCTTTTATCCTTTACCATGCACAAATTAACCACTGAAACTTAGGAGAGCAAAATGGGACCCATTTCAAGAAACTTTGACAGACATGTGGTTAGTGGGAGTCATGCGCAGGACCTTGAGTTGAAATGGAGCTGTTTCAAGGATTTGTTCACAACAGGCCAAATTGGCATTAGAAGGAGGAAACATCAACACGTTAAGCTCACAATGTTCACATGCATAAATCAATCTTGTTTCACTCTCCTTCAAAAAAGAAAGGGTATCCTGGTCTCCATAGAGAACTAATGCTCAACCCCCATATTGACAATTAGGATAATTAAATAAAGCTAAGGTCAAAATTAAAAGAAAATGCTTTAATCAGGAAAATAATTGGAGTAACATCTGTAAAACCTTGGACTCAACGACTTCTGAAACTAAGTTCTACAGACTTGTCAAGGATATCATTAGATAAGAGCTACAAGTTGAAGAAATGAATGTCATTAATGATCCAGCAGTGATAATGACCCAGATAAAAAAAAACTTATTGATTAACTTTTGAGGAGATACACAAAGACAAGTTTCAAACAATTTTAAGGTGCCTTTGATATGGCTGGTATCAAGGACATCATCCCCCTGCAATTGTTTGTTACTTTCTCTGGAAACTCAGCAAATCAGACTACTTTTTCATGATTCAAAAGCAGACATTCAAGATCCATGCAATTTTTATATGGAGAAAAGAATTTTCCACTTTGTACTAAGTGTAGAACCATTTTGTCATAGCACCTTCTTTCCTTTAAAATCGCAATGGAAGTTTTTTTTAAGTGCTGACTCTCAATGAAATAAGGGTGAATGGTCTTTTGGACCTCATCTAGCACATACTACATCAAGTGGGATAAGTAAGAGAAAATTAACAGACAAGAATTTGTATATGAAACTTGAATTTCTGTAGTCAATAACTATGAGATCATAAAACTAATGCATACTTGTGTTTCAGCCCACTGTTTTTGAGCTGTATTTCTGGAATGATGAATTAATATATTGCCACCCATATCCGTGATTTTATCAGTGGAAGCAGTTCCAGATAATGACCTAACTCTGTCCAGCAAACGGAAAAGCACCTACAGTAAAAAAATATGTGATGAAATAGCTAAATGAAAAAGCTCAAGAATACTATATACAAAGTATAATCTTAATTCTACAAGTAAATTACACAGCACACAACCTGAAAATAAAAGGAAAAACTTTCCTTTGTTTTGTAGAAAAACAATATTTTTTAAATTACATACCTATGAAAACATATTTAGGGTTACCATATGTTTAGTACTTGCTGCTAACGCGCCATGCTTGGCGCGTCCTCACTCACTGAGGGGTTGCCTTCTTTTGTAACCGGCTTTGCCCGCCAAAACCTCAGAACGAATTTTGCCCTTGATATGTGATGTT
This sequence comes from Metellina segmentata, assembly GCA_947359465.1. Lineage (NCBI taxonomy): Eukaryota > Metazoa > Arthropoda > Arachnida > Araneae > Tetragnathidae > Metellina > Metellina segmentata. The sequence goes on along the minus strand of OX375884.1, from coordinate 59,051,190 downwards.
CTCCCATAGCGGAGCAATGCTATGCTCCTTCTTCGTTTTGAAATAAACAGCAATTTTCTCTAAAAGGCATCACTGCATCATTTGTGTTCTCACCGCAATCAACTCTTCAATATACAGTCCACTCTCACTTGTTACACCGCAAATCTGAACTTAGTTTACCCGCTTTGAAAATCCAGCTATCGAGGAATCCTAACCCTACATAGTGTTCCGATAGATCCGGAGCCAACCAGTGAAGTCATCTTGGACATTCATCTAATACGCCATGTCTACAGATTTAACTACTTTAAATCGAAAGAAAGGCAGCATCAAAGGGCAGCTAACGAAGCTTCATGCCTTTATTGAAAAAAAGGAAACTCGCACGGAAACGGTAGTTACTACGCATTTGGACATTGTATCAAGAACGCTCACCAAATTCGAAAACCTTAGAGAAGAATTCTATCAAATTGCATAGATGATGAATTCGAAGAAGTGGAAAAGAACCTCTCCGAAATAGAAGATGAAATCAACAATGTAGAGGTAAGCCTTAAATCTCTACTAAATGAACTAAAAGAAAGTAAAGCCATTTCTGGTTTGCTTAAGAAGGGTTCTAGTGATAAAGAACTTTATAAGAATTCTGTGTCTATCAAACTGCCCGATATACCTCTGCCATTGTTTTATGGTAAAATTGAAGAATGGGCTTCTTTTAAGCAACAATTTTTGAATTTGATTAACGATAATTCAAGTTTAACTGAAAATCAAAAATGTTACTATTTACGGTCATGTTTAAGAAATGAAGCTAAACTAGTCGAAACCTATGAAGATACATATCAATCTCTCCTCAAAGCTTTGGAAGAAAGATATGAAAATAAACGCATCATTATTGATACGCATATAAAAAATATAATTAATCTAGAAAAAATTGTACATGAATCTGCAAGAGACTGCGTAAAGCATTAGACTGCATTCTTAAAAATTTGAGAGCTTTAAAAGTTCTAAAATATGACCGGAACAATCTTTCAGATGTTCTGCTAATCAACATAATGCTTCAAAAGCTAGACCGGGAAACTCGGAAACAATTTGAACTGTCCTTGGTAAATAATGAAGTTCCTAACTTTGACGAATTTTTGGAATTCTTGGAAAGAAGGTGTCAAGTTTTAAATTCGATTGGGCAAAGTATCTCTTTTAAACCTAAATTTGAAGCCCATGAGCAGACGAATAAAACGCGAAACTTATTTGTGAAATCACCTAACAATAAGTTTTGTACGCTGTGTAAAAATTATACCCATTCATTGCATAAATGTGACCAGTTCTTACAGTTCTCTCCACAAAGGAGATCCGAAATTGTACGAGAGAATAATCTTTGTTTAAATTGTCTTGGATCGCACAAAGTGGCCTTATGTAAATCGAAACACCTTTGTTTTAATTGCAAAGCCAAACATCATACATTATTACACCGGAACCATGATGAATCAGCAGTTGCAACTCCCTTTCAAGCACCAAGCTCCTATTGCTCGAACTCTACGCCGATGGTAGAAACTGATATCCACCCTTCGTTTAACCCCTCGCTCCCCCTTTCGTTAAACCCCTCGCCTCTAACAACCTGTTTTGTAACACAGAAGAAACGCGTTATTTTGGCGACGTCAACTGTTTACATTTTGGATAGCTCTGGAAATGTACGTTCCGGTAGAGCGATATTGGATTCAGGAAGTATGTGTAATTTGATGACTACCGATTTTGCCAATTCTCTTCGTTTAAGAAAAGAAAAAGTAAATATTCCTGTCTCGGGGATCTCCGATACTTCGCTTAATATAAAAAGAAAAAGTATTTCTACTATTTTGAATTCTGATGGTTCCTTTAAAGCAACATTGGACTTTTTGATTATTCCCAAGATTACGGATCTAATGCCGTCTACATTCATTGATTTAGATGCTATAAAAATTCCTTTGCATGTTAAACTTGCAGATCCTAATTTCTTTTCTCCTGCTAAAGTGGACTTATTGATAGGAGCAGAATTATTCTTAAGTATCTTAAAGGGAAATAGACTCTTTATAAATAAGTCATTAACACTGCAAGAAACTGTATTTGGCCATATTCTAAGTGGAGCTGTAGAGAGTAAAGAAAAATCACAACATTGTGGTTTAATTTCGGAAAACAATAATTTGGATAGTTTAATTAAAAAATTCTGGGAAATCGAAAATATCTTGGACGTACCATCACCTAAAATTAAGGAAGAATTAGAATGCAAAAGTCATTTTGAGCAAACTCATCACAGGGATGAAGAAGGTAAATACATTGTCAGTCTTCCTCTAAACGAAAATATGCAATTAGGAAACTCAATTCATATGGCAAAACAGAGGTTAGATAGCTTGTGGAAACGCTTAAATCATGATTCAAACATGTCAAATCTCTATTGTAATTTTATGAGGGACTATGAAGAACTGGGTCATATGCAAAAATTAGATAAGTGTGATAATGTCAAATATGTCATGCCTCATCATGGTGTGTACAGAGCTGATAGTAGTACAACAAAGTTACGTGTTGTCTTCGATGCCACTGCAGCATCTACTTCTAGTGTTTCATTGAATAACTGTTTACTGAAGGGAGGTGTCGTTCAAGATAATTTGTTTTCAATCTTATTAAGGTTTCGTAAACATAAAGTTGCATTCACTGCTGATGTGAAGAAAATGTACAGGCAGATTTGGGTGAATCCTGATCAGTGTAACTTACAGTGCATTCTTTGGAAAAATAGAAACTGTGAGGAACCTTCACTTTATAAGCTCCTTACAGTAACATATGAAACAAAATCTGCTCCCTACTTAGCTACTAGAGTATTGAACCAATTAGCGATAGATGAGAAACAGAAATTTCCTCTAGCATCCGCTGTAGTCTTAAATGATTTTTATGTTGATGATGTCCTTTCTGGAGCTAAAGATGTTCCTACTGCTATACAACTGCAACAGGAGCTGCTTTCCCTACTAAAGGCCGGTGGTATGGACTTACACAAATGGTGTGCAAACAATGAAAGGCTTTTAGAAGCAGTCCCTACTGAAAATCAAGGATATCAATTTGGTGACTCTGATAAAGATACCGTTAAAACACTTGGCTTGAGATGGAATCCAAAGAAAGATAGCTTCAGTTTCACTGTCACTCCATCAGCAAGTGTTTGTACAAAACGAACTGTGTTAGCTGATATCGCTAAATTATTCGATCCACTGGGTTTATTAGGGCCAGTGATTGTAAAGGCAAAGGTTTTTCTCCAAAAATTGTGGCTACATAAAATTGAATGGGGCCAGGAGTTGCCGCATCACGAAAAGGTCAAATGGGAAGTGCTCAGAGAAAGTTTAAGGGATCTAGGAAAGGTCCAAATTCAACGCTGCATATTAACTGACTCCATAAGGGAAATCGAACTGCATGGCTTCTCCGATGCGTCAAAGGATGCCTACGGTGCTGTCATCTATATACGTTGTCTTACAACGCTGAATTGTGTGAAGGTGCCATTGCTGTGTAGCAAATCCAAAGTTGCTCCAATTAAAGCGATGACAATACCTCGACTAGAGTTAAGTGCTGCTGAGCTTCTCACCAAGTTGATGTCTAAAACTGTGTCCTCTCTCAACTTGAAAATTGATAGAACTTTCCTCTATTCAGATTCAACTATAGTTCTAGCATGGATCAATACTTCATCCCATTTGCTTAAAGTATTTGTTTCGAACAGAATTTCCCGGATACAAGAATTGACAAAAGACTTTTCGTGGCATCATGTGAAAACCTCTGAAAACCCCGCTGATGTCATTTCCCGTGGTACAACTCCTCATCAACTGATGAATAATTCTTTGTGGTGGAACGGTCCACAATTTCTTCAAGAAGTGCCTATTGAACTTAATAACAAAGATGACTTGCCTCCTGATGATGAATATTTTCATGAACTGAAAAAAGACTATCACAAGACTCTAACTTTAACTGTGGACTCTACCTTTTTAGACTCACTTTTAAGCATTAGTAATAGATATTCTAAGTTAATCCGTGTTGTAAGTTTTCTTTACAGGTTCTCCCACAATTTTTTTAAGAAATTCTGAGGGTAAGTTACTCGAACCTTAACGATCGGTGTTTATATTAAAATCTGTGCAAGAAATTGCCTTTCAGGACGATATTAAATCACTCATCCATGGAAAACAGCCAACAGGTAAGGTTAGAAATCTAAACCCTTTTTTTGGATGAACAAGGAATTCTTAGAGTTGGAGGTCGTCTTCAAAATATTAATGTAAAATTTGATAAGAAACATCCAGTTATTCTACCTGATAAAATTAAAAACTCATTCTGGAATCTATAAGAGATCCATTTCTAAAATTGCATTCTTGCCACTGGAAAACTGATATTAGATTTTATAGTTAATCTCTAAATATTAGTTTGAAAATTTTGCTTATTTAATCTGGATACTTTGGTTTCTTAGTGTTTTGTGTGTATTGTGTTTACATGTGTTATATTTTACTTGCATTTTTTAAAATTTATTTTACATTATGATTGCAGCTATTTGTTTTTGCTGTATATGTGTATGTTCATTTTCATTCTTTGTTCTCGTTGCATTTGTGTTTACATTAAAAAGGGGACATTTTGTAATTGTACATAATTGAAATAGATATTTCAATGGGGGCGGCATGTTTAGTACTTGCTGCTAACGCGCCATGCTTGGCGCGCCCTCACTCACTGAGGGGTTGCCTTCTTTTGTAACCGGCTTTGCCCGCCAAAACCTCAGAATGAATTTTGCCCTTGATATGTGATGTTCTCCCATAGCGGAGCAATGCTATGCTCCTTCTTCGTTTTGAAATAAACAGCAATTTTCTCTAAAAGGCATCACTCCATCATTTGTGTTCTCACCGCAATCAACTCTTCAATATACAGTCCACTCTCACTTGTTACACTGCAAATCTGAACTTAGTTTACCCGCTTTGAAAATCCAGCTATCGAGGAATCCTAACCCTACACCATATTATTGATAACGGAACGGACATATCAATTAAGGAGTACCTTGCAGAGAACTGCGAACCTCCACATCAGAATTAATAAGGAATAATTTGATTGTAGACTAAAAAATGGAGGAAGAAAGTTAAAGGTAGTGGCATTGCACTGTGAAAAAGGTAAGTAATTGAGATAGAAGATAGAGTTTAATAATTGATACAATTAGGAGTCCAATTCACGTTCCAAAGGTGGGGGAGACAAGGAGGAAGGGCGACCAATCAGTACCGAAAAGAAGTGGCAAAATGCATGAGCTGTGGTGATGATTAGGTAGTTTGTGGTGATAAGAGGTAAGAGAAAAAAAAACATCAGTGTGGGGAGTCCAGGAGACTCACTAACATATTATTGATATGAATAGCTCTTTAAAATCGGAACATGCACAAAAAGTCGAGCAATACTAAAAAGCATCACAACTATTTTGTCTTATTTCAGAACTAGAAGAAACATCCAGAAGATATAGTAACATTTTGTACACAAAGGAAGAGTGTACCTGACATGACCTTTAAACTGAGTGTACAGGGAGTGGATCTGCAATGTCCAAATTCTACAGCACTGGGTGAGCTTTGGGCCAGTGTAACTTTGCATGAGGTAAGAACTGCATAAGTGGTATCATTCGAAAGTTACTACTAACAATGCTACGACCACAGGCCTTAAATCAATGGAATTATCCTTCAATATTAATATAAAACGGCATTTTAAATCATTCTAACTGTATATTAGTTATTGGATATTCATAATAAACAATCACTCAAACTTCCTATGTCTGTTTCATTATTCCAGAATCCAACATCAGGCCCAAGTATTCATGTTGAAACTGTTTTTTCTTTCAAATTGGGACATTTTTAATTAGCTTACCATATTCCTTTCAGACCAAGACACCATTATACAGTGGTGTGATAAATGAGCACTCTCATCCTGGGTTCAAATACTTTAACCCATAAATCATCATCCAATTTGTCCTTGAATAACGAAAGATTACCATGTGATGAGAAACCAAATTATTAATAATTAAAATTCTCAGTTTCCAATGTACTACTGTTTGAAGACAAAAATGTTTTGGCAATTATCATTTCTAGCAATTCATCATTTAATTACCACCTGCTTTTATATAATTATTAGTTTCAGAACAAGCAATACTTTTAACTAACAACAGCACCCTTCCTGTTTTAGGTCCAGCTGCAGCAGTTTGAAAGGTAGGGAAAAATTTCTGCAGACAAAAGTAAATTTTGCAGTATTTCCAAAGGATATGTGTTACACTTAAAGCTTATTCAAAACAAGAAAAAATTAATATGATGGGAAGCCATGTCACACATATCTGAAAAAGAAGCCTAATGTTTTCTTTTGATTGGGACAAAATTAACAACTGGTCGGGATATAAGGATGCACCTTTCAAAACAGTTCATATGTTCCCTGTACAAATATTGTATCTCTTATATCTGTATACATATTATATTAAAAAATAGTAAAAGTTAATTTGCTCAAAAATATAAAAATACTGCTTTTTTCAAAAATAAATTGCAACAAATGACTTCAAAAACTTCAATGATATGAGAGCATTTCAAACTAAATCTAAAGTTGTTTAATAATTAATATTTTTAATAAATATATCCAAATAAAAGTTTTTCTTCAAATTTAGAAGAAAATCATAAGATTACCTCCCACAGCACGACTTGCCACGTTGTCTGTTGCAACAAAGATCCATGAGCTCCTAATGTAGAAAATAATGTTTGCCCTGCACTTTTGCGGACTGCAGGTCGAGAATCTGCACAAAGATCTCCTAGTCTACAAAATAAACTCAGCCACAGTCGATCAAATGGCAACAATGGAAAATCATAGTTTGAAACTTGTACAGAATTCAAAGCTAATAACTCTTCTTCAGTAGCTGAGGATAAACTTTGAGAAATCTTTTCTTCATTTTGAAATAAATGATCAGCTATACTCCACTAAAATACAAAAATAAAAAGTTGAATTCAATTCAAATTGCTCAAACGAAACTATAATTACAAAAATACTAATCACTAAATAACTGAAGCTAAATATAACATATTATTTGTCTTTACTTTTTCATTTGTGGAACTCCGATCATTTGAAAGAACTTTTTACAAATGTTTGCAAATTAAGTAGTTGGGAAATATTTTTAATGTTCACCATCCTGTCAGTAACTAGTCTTGAAATAAAATTTACAGTAGAGGAATCTTATAAGCCCACATTTTAAATAGGATAATTCTGCATACTTCTTAAAAGTTCTATTAACCATAAAAACAGAAAATATCAAGAGTGTTGACTTGAATAAATTAACAGATGTAAATTAAATGGAAGTTTTAAATAAATAATGTTGCCTTAAATGAAACTTAGTTATTTCCCTGTAATAATTAGATATGCTTGATTTGGTGCAGAGTGGAAAAGTCCTTCACAAAAAGGTTTTGCTTAAGGTGATAAAATTATATTAAAAAATCACACATAATAAATCACTTGGATAAAGATTATTTTATCTCATATGTATGTGTGGAGTTGTAATTTCAAGAACAAAGGAAATTTAAAATAAATATAAAAACCAAAAATGAAATTTTTAAAAGTAATAAAAGAATTTGTAAGATATTTTCGAAAATGAAAGTGTTGGCGGATCAGAGCATCATCAGAGAGGAGTCTGACCCAGACAATACAAAATGGTGTTTTCTATGTATGAACAGTAATATGCTAAAAACTTGTTCACACACTCCTCCAAACACCATTAAAAAGTAAACAAACAGTACAATTTAAACCATAAAAAAGAATAAGGAAAAGAATATGAAGCCTAACTCGCTATCCTGATCCACTAACACTTTCATTTTCGAAAATATCTTTAAAATTTTTTACTACTTTTACAAATTTTATTTCTGGTTTTAATATTGGTTTTAAATTTCCTTTTGTTTTTGAAATTATATTGTTATGGAATTATATTGTTATGAAATTATATTTTTTGTTATTTAGCTTACTATGTTATGTTTGCAGCTTCAGCATGCTTGAATGATTAGTTTTGACTTTCGTTTTATGGCTTAATACAAACCAGCTGTTTAGTTCTTTGCTTTTTGAAAGTACTGTGTTATAACTATATATACATACTAGCAAAATACCCGACCTTACTCGGTTTGAATTGGTTTACTCTAGATTGAAGAGATAATCAAAATATATACTGACTTACGTTTTTTGTAGAATAAAAATTTATTTTAACATCTTTCGCCATCTTTATATTTTCTACAACTTACTTTGGACACAAATCCTACACATGCATATCCATTCATGCAATACATTTCACATACATCGCACAATTGCTGTATGACAAAGCTACAAAATGACGAAAGGTGATACTAAGGTTACTACTATAAAAGACGATTTATAGGAAGATTTGGAATTCCCTTTCTTAAGTTCTTTTCATGTTCAACTCAATTAATTAAAATTACGATTTACGGCGAGTGCTCTCGCACTCATAGTCAACAAAACAATATTTTTTTACTTGTGGCACTCTTGCCTCCGGTATGCGACATTGTGAAATTTTGCAATCTTCTCCTGTCATTATTACAACGAATTTTTTAATGTTGGAAAAAGTTCCAGTTTGGATTAATAAACATTATTATTCTTTCAATAACGGCATTATTCTTTAAATAATGGCATAACTACACTTAAAATTTACTGAACATTTATACTGACTTACCTAACATTTTTAAGTCTAATACTTTGTGGTGCTGTTGCGTGTGATGAGAAGGAAAACACATTTATTAAAATAATAAATATGTAAAACAGGAAACAGCGAAGTAAAACAAAATAAAAGATGTCGCAAAAAATTGTTCTAAAGATATTAATTTGTGATTCAATTTCATCTCTTGATCTCGCACAGTTGCCACAACTTACAACTAAAAGTGTACAAAATTTAGAAACGTGAAATTAATTCAGAGCGAAAGAACCAGAAAAAATATCACTGCTCGCGCGATCTTGTTCATTCTCGTTTCATTTAAAAATATCGTCTGTCCCAAATATTCGGAAATCGTTTTCATTGCGCAAAGAATAAAAATAAGACTCGAAAAAAATGAAGTATCAGAGATGAAATTCCATAAGAAAAAAATAATTTTTTGAAGAATAATTACTTTTTCAGCAGTACTGGTAAAGCAATCGAAGTAATCGTAATATTCAATAAACTTTCCAATTTTTCCAAAACTATCAAATTATGGTTGATTTAAGTATACTTACTCAGGTGTTTTAGCATGAAACTCAACTAAATATAACAATTAAGAAATGTTTAATATTGCATTCACTAAACTAATAGATAATGTATAAAATAAAATACAATGCAATCAAATATCTGGAATAGAATTCATGTGATGTCTACACAAACACACAAACACAAAATCGAGCATAGAACAGAAAGACGGACAGACAGACTTTCGCAACCAATGCCACTCACTAAATGAAGATAAGTACTCACTGTATGCAAATTTTCATGAAAATATCTTAAACCGCGTGGACGTGTATAGGGCACAACATACAGACAGACGGACAGACAGACACCAAACGAGAAAAGGGCGGATTCGGCATCAGAAGGGTCCAAAACGGATAGAAAACTTGAAATGGGTCGAAAATATTGAATGTACAAACAAACACTCCATTCTTATTTATATAGATGTATACACCTAATTCTGTTTTTACAAAATAAGAGACGTTCCTAAAGAATATGTAAAAAAATTCAGGACATGCATTGATAAACTTTTTAAAGAAATTTTAAAGTTAACTTACAAGAAGACCCACAGCAGCTAAAGAAACATTTAGCTCCTCAGTTTGGGAACCAAACTTAGCAGCTGCATCCACGCAAAGCTGTAAACATGTACAAGGCATAACTGGTGGATAATCAGCAACTACCAATTGTAGGCACTGGAAAGCAGATCTAATCAAGGATTCACTGGGGAAAAGTAAAACATAATTGTTTTGAAAACTGAATTCTTTAATAAATTTACTGTCTGTAATTACAAAAAAAAAATTTATACTTCATAAAATGACAGTAAGTTTAAAAGATGCTTTTAAAATAAATGTTTCTGACTGTCCAATTTGACTGATAGTTTAATATGTACCATTGTGAATGAAGTGTAAAGAGCTAGTACATGTTGCCTAAATTACAGAACATGTATGTTGTATTCAAATTTATTGACCACAATCTTTTGCTTTTATTGGATGTGTTAGAACATTAAAATTAATTAACTTTTTAAATAGATTTATAACAATGCAGTGATTATTAAAGCATTTTTAACAAGTTTCTAAGAGTATAATAGAACAATTTTACATTAAAAAATTTTGGCCAAAACTAAACATAGGAATAAGAGACAAATATTGCCAGTGTTTGATCATTGCTCAAAACATCGATTTTAACCAACTTTCCATTATAAAAAAAAAAACTTTCAAGTTTAATTAACTTATAAGAATTTGCATGAATTTTCAATTATCTTCTTTGTTGAAACAATTATTTGGAAAAATTCTACTATAATCTGGTATTTAATACCCAATTATATACACCAATACATATAAATTTATGAACATATATAACTCATAAATGCTTATTATTTATACATAGATCAAGATACATCGCACTTCTAGAAGGACAAGAGAAAGTACAATATATTGAGAGGAGCATAAGATTTTAGAAAAATCTGAGATACAGCATAAATTATGCATTGAAATGCATGTTTAATAGTAGGAAACTAAAAATTAATCACAAATCTATTTGAAACCTTTAGAAACATTACAAATCACGATTCAATACTTTTGAAAGTTATAAAATTCTGGTAAGCACATACTTGAACATAAATATTTTTTACAAATTGTCTTAATGTTTTTAATTTTCAAGATTGTATATTCAAATTTTTAATAACATAGGCATGGTAGTCTGAGATTTTTTTTATAAATTCTGTATACCAGATATTAATCCAAGGACAAGTAAAATGTGTAAAAACTACAGCAATACTGTCAAATGTGAATTAAGGTGTAGTAAAATGCTTTAAGCATATGAATTGCTGGATCTTTTTATTAATACATATTATTTAGCAAATCTTTTGTAAAATAGGATATACGGTGTGCAGAATTCAGGTCGCTGTTCAATTTGAAAGTCCAAAAAACATAATAGTTTTTGCAATTTGAATACTAATTTGTTACTGCAATTATCAATAAATCAACAAAATATTGATGCTTTTTTATAACTAGATATGCAGATACATGGTTGCTCCCACTAATGAGAGCAACCTCATTTGTACATCAACCACAGAAAAGGTATTAAACAATGAGTCTTTGTCGTTGGTCAATTATTTATTAAAAATTTTCTTTATGAACAAGGTAAATATTGTAAAAACTAAAATATTCCTATAATAATTTATTCGTACAAATGATATTGGAGATCGCAAATTTAGAGCCTCTATTTCCATTTGAAAATTTTTTTAAATGAGATATTTAGGAAAAAGAAGTATTACCCATGATCTTCATTAATAGCACTGATTACATCCAAAAGCTGAGGCCAACCACTAGATATTACATCTCCATTGCTATGCAGTACTGCAAGTGCACAGTCCAGCTGCTTTTGTCGTATATCTGGGTGAGGAATGGAAGAGAGTTCCTGTAACGGACTAAGCAGCATCGTCTGCAGCTTCTAAACATTTAAAAACATATATAAAGTTTTATTACACTTTTAATAAACTCATAATTTTTAGTCATTTTAAAGTAATCATAGATGATGGTATGTGTGCTTGTATCAAAAACTAATACTAAATATTTTGTAAATTAATATTTTAATACAATTTGAAGTAATTTATGCATATGTTTCATTCTTGAGTTAACAGCATACTAAAAATTAGTAATACTAATGCTACTATTTACTTGAATGTCAATAACTATTCCATCAAACTAAGACATATTTTTACTTTTAGACTATTGTCTAATGTAAGATTTAATATACTCACCTTATTTTCCTTTAATGAAGGAAGATATTTATGATAAAGTGCTGCTTTTACTAAAAATGTGACTGCTTCTGCTCCCCATTCTCGCATTTTAATATGGGGATGTGAACAAACCTAAAAAAGTAAATAGAATTTGATTAATTGTAAACATTTTATGACACAATTAAGTAAAGTTGAAAGGTAATGATGAATTTGTAAAAATATCTCAATCTTAGCTTATCTTTTAAATTTAATAATTTCAAAATAATAATAATTCAAAGTAATCTAGAAATTGGTAATTTGTAGAAAATGGAAATCTGCTTGCTTTTAGGTAAATACTTTAGGTTTGGAGGCAAAATCCGGAAACCTCCGGACCTCGGCCATTCCTAATTTCGGACTATTCCGAATTTTGCATTATTTGCAGTTTTTTTTGTTAAAAAACTCCAAATCTAAACCCAACCACCCTATCTTGCGGGCGAATTTTTCCGCTCGTTATTTGCATCCGAAACACGTTTTCAATACTAAATAGCAGATATATGGGAATAATTTTTAGAAAAAGAAAAAAAAAGTTAATACAATGCAACACATTTTCTTACAAATCTTCTAATTTTTCTGTGTGGTATTTACACTGAACATGTCCGTTCTTTTGGGTTGTTTCATTAATTTGGTCCAGATTGAATGAATTGTTCTTTAAAAATTGTTCTTAAAAGAAGAGGAAAGATAGAAAAAGTGAGGGAAAAAAATGCTGGTTAGCAAAACTTGCAAATTTTGGACAATTCCAGATTTTGGACTCCTGATTAGGGACCTTGTACTGTATAAAATAAATAAGTATTTTTTGAACTATAAAGATGTTATGGCATTTCAATACAAACTCTAAAGGTACAGATGACTTTCATTATATAACAGTTTCATCAAAAGCTATAAAGGGCAATGGAAATATGAGCACATAAGATGACAGTATGGTGGCTTTCTATGCTTTGGGATGTGCCTGATGCGATTCTCTGTGGCTATTGATTTCAATGAGCAAACACATTAGGGTAAGTTTATCAGTCAGTTTCATCTTCATTGCATCTTTAACAAAAAGCAAATGTGTGGCATGAATTTTATTAAAAATAGTTTCAAAAGTTGTAACAATTTGTCAAAGCTTTCTACCATAATTTGATAGCATTCAAACAAATTCCTGGGTCTTTTTTTTCCAGTGATTAATCCATCACAGCAAAGAGGATTGTAATGACATATATTTATATCACTTACCAATACAAACTATGAAGATAGCACCCAGATTATCACTAAAGGATACCTCAGTCTATGTACCTTAGGGATCAAATGGTTCCTTTTGGCCTAAATTCCTCAATGTCTGGCCAAAAAATTTCATGTTTCATAACTACAGTTTTAATCTTTGAATACCTTCACGAATATCTGGCTATACATTTCACTCTTTCTAGAAGCAAACTGTATAGTTTACTTCAAATAAAACCACACACAATTATACTTGGAACATACTAAACAACTCATTGGTTGATCAATGTTTTGAAATTAATGGAACATTTTAAAAAGTTGTAAAATTATTCACAAGACAAAGGAACAAAAATATTTTTTTTCAATGTCTTGTGTAATTTGTATATTTATGAACCTGTCAATGTATTATGTATATTTTTTAGTTGTTTCTATTAATCTGCACTGTAGCATTTTTATGAAAACTAAATGTCAAAACAAATTAAAATATTAAGATTGATTTTACAATTTTTTGGTAAAAATGTTTCTAATATGAAGCAGGAATTATAAAAACTTTGCAGATTAACTTACTTCAAGTAAATGATTTGTGACAGGTCTCCAAAGAACATCCACACGAAATAAATTGACTAAACCTGTTTCAAGAAGCTTTGCTACTGCAAACAGAGAAGGCTCCTAAGAAAAAGAAATTATTGGCTTTAAATAATGAACAGATTATAAAATTTATATTTTCAGTTATCACAAAATAATTATAGAAAGAGCTTAACTCTGTTTGTATATGCAAGCTCCATTGACTCTGATGACAGTTTACAAAGTGCATCAATCAAATGATGTAAGGCAACTTCATCCAAGTACCTGTGAAGAAAAGAAACAACATTACAATGACAGAAATTTTATCTTGACAATCTAGAAATGTATTTTGTTTGGAAGAGATTATCCCATATTATTACTTTGGTACTTGTCTTTCTGCTGCAACTAAGGAAATCTAAGTGCAGCAACATTTTTTAACTCTGCTTTTTCCTTGTCAAAGCAATACATGCTGCATGGTTAGTATTCACATGATTGCAGTGAAATAAATTAAATCCTAACAAATAATTACAATGGAATCTCTGAATATTGGAAACATCTCCTATCAATGTGACCTGAACTAAAATATGTAGTTTCTAATGACTTGAAAATTCGACCATAGTTGACCAAACATAGCAAAATCGACCATAGATGACCAAACATAGCTGCCAAATGCCAAAGATTAACAAAAACAACCACCCAATACAAAAATTTAGTTTTATTTCACTCCATTTGGCTAATACTTCTCGGTAGTCAAATAGTCTAAAAAACGATTTTGACAAATGTTAACAGTAATATTTATAGTATTTGGAATACAAGGTGAGATTAACTACTGCTCAAAGGCATGCTTCAGTATTAAGTAACCAAACTTTTTTAGCCACAGCATATGAAGATAAATGACAAGAAATAAAAATTCTTCTGGAGAGAAAGTTAAGAATTCAAGGATATTTTACAATTTTCAAATACTTTTAAGTACCTTGAAATTCAAAAGTATGTCTCAAAGACTATACAAATTTTGTCATGCCATACATCAAAACTTTGCATTTCTCTGGACAGACCTTTTAAAACAATGGTATTAACAAATAGCATTTTAAATTTATACACAATTAAATACAAATTGAATTTTTACATCATTTGAATATGCATTTATCTATGAATAGATGTTTCTTTATTTTCTTTGAACATAAATAATTTGCAATAAAAGTACTCTTTGAAGTACTAAAGAGAAGTCATTTTGAAATAAGTCAAAATTCAAACAATCTAAGCTTTATGACATTTATTGTAGCTTGAATACAGCTACAATGAGTTTTTAAAGGCAATATATTTTGCACAAATAGAGAACTATGATACAAAAACTTATAGTGAAATGCTAATTAGACAAGAAAATATTTGGAAAAAATATATTTTATTCAAACAAAATTTCATTTTTAACTTATCAATTCCGTCTTTGTGTGTTGTACATGTATATAAATGTTTGCCTTTCAATTCTAATCAAAGTTAACCAGATTGGTGCTTGGAAATTGCCTGGTATCCAACACTTTCAAATAACTTAATGAAATTAAATTTTACATGGAAGCAAGCAATTAAATTATGGGAGCAGCAGACAGAAAGGTATGCCTTGTTAGAAGAAACAATAATTAAAGCAAGCATTTTGGAGTAAGAGTGAGCTGTCACTTACTGGGAGCTGTGAAAGACACGTGACAAGGTGCCAGCCAATGGCACATAACTGGAGGCAGTTTAAAAGAAAAGAAATAACAGCAACAATTAATGTTCACACATGAAACATTCTATTATAGTATAAACTATTACCAGAGAAAAGGAAGCAGAAAGTTAAAGAATAACAGAAAAAGCTTTTCTCCTCAAAAAAGGCCATTTTAATATTACTAGCTACAGGGGTAAATCCATTCAAAATCAGGCAAAGCCATACAACACACCATCTTCAAATTGAATGTTTTACTCACAAGAATATTAGCTGACACCTAAAATCATATCTTCTTATCTTGAAGAAAGTGTTTAAAATTCAATAAGATTGAAATTTTTATATTATGCACCCTCTTGAACACACAAATAACGATTTGAATGGTGAGCATGTCTAGCCTATTACAATGAATGTAAATATAAAATTAAACTGATTAAAAGCAGTGTATTCAGATTGTTATGCAATTTATCATGCAATATATCCTCAGTATACATAACTTTTTTTTATTGCCTGTGTTCATAGTAATTACTTACTGTTCATTTTTCATAAAATGTAAATATTTTGTTATACTTCAAGAAGTAGAGTAATCAGACAATATTATGGGGAAGGTAAAAGTATAACATTCTATTCGAATAAGTTAGAATAGTTAGGATATACTTTAGTGTTACATATGTAAATGAGATTCCAATGTAATAAGTTGCTGCACATGGAAAATAAATTATTGTCATTTGAAAATACTTACTCAGAGCTTTCAAATAATCGGGATAACATAGCAGACAGAACAGGCAAATCAGCCATTACTGCAGTAGTAATTACAGCATTTGTAGAGTCTAAACTTGAACGACTGGCTTTTAAACTTCCACCAGTGGAAGGCTTCAAACCAAGAATCCAGACAAGATGCTAAAAAAATTCTTTATAAGTTCAAATCCGAGGTATAAACAAGAAAAAATTTAATACCTTTATGAATCCTATCAATAAGAAAATATGATGAAATACACAATTTAGGTTTGCTAACAAGTTTAAAACATTAGTACAGTTGAACTCACAAGACCTTCATACTTCCATATTTAGACCAATGTCTGAACACAACGCACAAGTTACAAAAAAATGTTTAATATTTTACTATTTTAACACATTTACTGAAAAGGACTATTATTTCAAGTTAAATTTTTGTATTAATTGAAAAACAGGGAACAAAAATTATTTGGGGTCAAAATGCATGGGATGATATAAAACTGCGAAAATCAACTTACCTGTAGAGTGGTCAAAACAAGGTGCCATGCTGTACCTAAAACAGCACCATGACAGTGAGCTAAGCTCAAAACTGATCTCATGCACTGTAAATTCTTAGCAGTCAGCTAAAATGAATGAATTCAAACAAATAAATACATGTTACACATAAAAAAATAATTAACTTAGCACTCTAAATGCATACAGATGCAGAATAAATTATATTAAATTATAAAGGAACCATATTTCATGATTTGAAGAGAATATTTAGACATATACTTATAATGCATAAACCAAAAAAATACTTAATGAAGTTCAGCTGATCCTAATTACATTTTAGTTTTCAAAACAACAATTTTTTTCAAAACTACATAGTAAAACGTATTTTCTTTTAAAGCAAAGCATAACATAAACCTTAAAGTCATAAACGATAATTTCTCTCAAACCCATATTGTGTTGGAGTAACTTAAATAAATTGTTTTTAAGCAATTCGAATTATTTTAATCTAGATGAGTGATGTTTCACAAGTGACAGCTACTAAAATAAGAAAATTAACGAATATTCTTTGCTCAAATATCTTTTTCTAAATCTGGGTTACTAGTTTGTGAGAATTATAAGTAAAATGTAAGAGCTGATGAATAAAAAAGTGGGGGTAAAGAAGAACCACAAAATCTTGTTCATATCAAAGTTTTAGAGTACTAACTCTAAATAGTAAGTTTAGAAAGATAAGCATTTGTTTTGATTCAAGTAGGATAAGATTGTGAATCTTCATATTTGAAAAGTCCAGAGTAAAATGCATAATTTCATTGCTATTTTATTTGATTAATCTAATATCCAGAATTTTACCTCAAATTAATCTAAAGAAAAATTGATTCCTGTTTACTCTCATACTTTGGGTGGTAATTAAGTAATTAATGTAGAACAGGAGCCTATTGGAGACGGTCTGGGAACAATCCCAAAGGGAAACATCATAGGACACCGCGTAATTTTGAACCACAGTTAGATGACAAATTGTTATTACTAATCTTTCTATTACATCCCAAATATAACAAAGTGTAACAATAATCCAATTTAAGTCTTTTTCTCTCAAGGCAAAGGTCATTCAACCCACAGTAAAAAAATTGATTTCATTTTCTTTGATTAATACTTTGGGTAATAATATGGTCTTGCAATTACCATATGTCGACTCCATTTTATAATATTTTGGTGTATTAGATTACTTAAAAAATTCATAAGGAAAATAGATTATTCAAACAATTCTGAAACACTATCAGAAAAGAGAATTGATAGATGTATTGAAAGAGATTAAACAAATAGATAACAGGTTTGTTTGGCTTAAAGCAAAAACAGACATATAAATTCATTAAAAATAACATTATGATAGTAGTAACATTTTTATGATTGCAATAGTTCAATAAAACTAACTAAACTCACCATAACTGGCCCCTGCTGTGCACCAAGAGGTAAAGAAGCTGTTGGCAAAGGAGTACCAACAGCAACAACTTGCTGACGCATGTCATGATTTTCAAAGCTACTACCTAAGTACAGACCTAAAGGAAGTTGAGCTGCTCCTCCAGTAATGTTATTGCAATTTACCGAATGAGTATCATCACATTCTCTCCTTCGGTCTACAAAAAATAATTATAGCATATTTTGAAATGAACTTTTAAACTGAGAAATTTTAACAAGATTCTGTTACAAAATGTCTTAATCGGTTTCATATAATCCAACACATAAGTAAAATTTAAGTCTCATAACAGTACTTATTGCTATTCTTTATCATGGTATTATTATTTCAAGTATTTATAAAATTTCAAACATAAATTTTATATACCAACATTAGGGTGTCCCTTATATGGGCGAAAATTTTTTTTTTGCTGTTATCAAAACGCATACCCTCTAATTATTTTTTATATACTAAGCCTTACTTAAATATGAAATTTCAACTTCCTACGTTAATGTTAACCCGTGCCGACAGGGCCCCAAAGTTTATGGAAATAGACGTTTTTGAACCGATCTTAATACGTAGCTAGGTCATCGCAACTATGCATATCATAGGAAAATATTGATTAAAAGACAAATTTAAGTAATGCCTTTAGTTATTAAAAAATAAAGTTACGCATAATTATTCAGGATACTTTCATTTTAAGGTCTCTTTCTTACAGTCTGGATACATCTTAATATGTTCTTGCACATAGCGTAATAAGAACTGTTTCTGTTCTTCTTCTGCGGTAATTAAACCATGGAAGGCTTGCATTAGCTTAACAGCTCTTTCAGCTGTGTCATTTACTGCTTTTAAGTTAAAAAACTTATTTTTAGCTTCCACAAAGGCTGCACTTTCTTCCCACGAAGATACGTTTTCTTGGAGGAAGCTGTTGTCAACTTTTAATCACGAAAACAAATTTTTGCTCTTGATGGATACGAAATCTCAATGATTTCCTTAAAACAATAAGAGAAATTGGTATCACAAGAAAATTAACAGAACTTAAAATAACAGATCAAACAAAACTCTCATCGTATATACAGACATCTTTTCCTTCGATGGAACAAACGTATATTTTCTCAAAATCATATTAACTTTCTCTTAGTAAGTTTGCTACAATATTCGCCTTGGTTTGTTTATAAACAATAGTATCAAAGAGTGGTAATACGGCTATTTCCTCTGATAAATACCACTGGTGTTAAATGAACTTGCTCAGGGCCCCTTTGGAGCCAAATTTGCCAACTGTTTCATACTCTTTTAACATCTTAAAGAAACGTAAATCTTGATTCGCCGCCTTCACCGCCAAACTGCATCTAAGCCAGGGCATCACATAAAATGCCACAATGAATAAACTAACATCTTGCTACGCTCGTTTGTCCTCAACGCTCATTTTGAACCGAGACTGCAGCAAACATATTTTTAAAGAGAAAATAGCTTTTGCCATCCATTGTGCTGGATGCATTGCGGCAGGAGGTCTGATTTTAATTTTACTCTCGTTACCTCCTCTCAAGAAAATAACGGATAGTTCGATCAGTTCCCGATAATCGTCACGTATAATGGATTTTTGCAGTTCATGGTTAAAAAACGTCACCAATCCGTTAATGGTCGCTTCAAAAAGTTGCTGTTTGACAAAATCTGAGCATGTTTTGATAGCATTAGGATTAATGTTTCACCAGTTGTCTCTGAACTTTTGGATCGGTGGAATATCGGGACTGCTTGCGACTTGGTAGATCTTTGTTTCAAATACACTTTTCAGAACCAGTTCATAAAACATGATGACGGCAAGCAAAGAGTAACAATACTCTTTCTAGATCATGTTCTAAAAGCTCACAAACTCCATTCAAGCGGTCTGTATTATATGCTGACGTATCACAGCACATTATTTGTATTGAGGTTCCATTCTTTAAGTGCGTTTGAAACTGCTTTAGCTTTATCTTTGCTGGAAGAGCGGTCCACTTTTGATACTGCAAGAAGTTGCTCCTTCTCTCTAAATGAAATAAGAATCGACAGGCGTTCGTCTTTGGAACATCTCACATCCAGGACTGGTAACAATTTTCAATCGTAGTGAACGGTAACTACTTCTTTCACGTTATTCTGAAAATCGGATTTTATGGATTCAGCTCCAACCTTTCTCAATGACTCACCTCACCAACCAAGAAAATGCTTTTTTTACTGCTTCTCAGTTCCATTGACATCTTCGAAATATAAAACAATGCGCGTTATTACCCAACAAGCCGAGGGTAAAGCCCGGTTTTTCAAGTGTCAGGTAGAAGCGCTGCGCGAAGAGATTCAAGTCCAACATCTCGAATTCCTCTACCGGTATAGTGGTTAAGGTGTTAGCCTCTAGATCGGAAGGTTCCTGGTTCAAATCCGAGTCCGGGCATGCATGTTTGTAAGCATATGGTGTACAGGCGGCTGGAGCATCTTAAATCTGTCGTGGCCGAAAGTCCTCACGTTGGGTTGTTGTGGAAGTTTGGAGAGTGGGGTGCCAGCTCAGGTGTTGCTTCGTCATCTGAACGTGGTTCAAAATTACAAGGTGTTATCCTCGGATCTTTGCCTTAAGGGATTGATCCCGGACCGTCGACAATAGCCCTTTGTATTACTCTAGTACGACGTTAATTACAAATTACCAATTACCGCTCCAACAGGAATTTACAACTTATAACAATGCTGCATGTTTATGCTTTCCTAAGAAGCGCATCAACTCTAACAATCCGTCTTGTGATTGGTTATTTGAACTAAATTCTGGTGGCAGTATGTATGATGCATTTGACTGCTTTGGAACCATTCTGCTAGGAAAACCCTACTTTACTGACACAGCAAGCACAGCGCACGCGCGGCACCTGGAACGCAACTTGTACGAACATGTTTCCATGCAAGTCGGCACGGGTTGTAGTGCTCCAAATAAGGTAAAAATTTATTTCTGAGTGTTTTAGGGTCAAATGAACAAAACTAGAGCCTATGCGTTAGAAGATAAAAACTTTGAAAAAGAAGGGACACCCTAACCAACATACATCCACACATATCTACTATTATAAAAGGAAGTTTCTGTGTGCATACTGTACACAGTGTCATGACGGATCTATGACACTTCCAGTAACGAAATTTGGCACACAGGTAGTAGGAATTTTTTGCAATTTTTGAGCAAAGCCCAAATTTTAAAATTCAATCTAGAACCTTTTAAAATTTATTTTTTGCCATTTAATTATTGTTGTTTTCTTTAGAATGGCAACAGTATAAAGAGATCACATATTCTAAATTTATCTTTTATGTTTCATTTTCCCAGCAACGATTTCAGCGGACGAACAAAACAAATAAACAGTTTCAACTGGAGTTATGTAGGTTTTTTTTCTATCTTCTAAATCATTATAGATAGAATAAAAATTTAAAAGGATTTGAAATCGGCAGAAAATTTTACATTAGATCAATATCTAAAAATATGATTTTCATTAAATAATTTTTAACTGTAACTTTTATATTTTTTCCAATACGAATTTTGTCGCCGCGAAGAATTTGACATGCATTTGATTTTAGATTCATTCATTTTGATTTCCTGACCAACCGATTCGAGTGAAACAAAACAAATAAAAAGTTATGACTGGCGTTCTTTGGTGCTTTTTCTATCTCAGCGATCATTAAAGATTTAATAAAAATTTCAACAGATTTGAAATCTGCAGAACATTTTTCATTAGATCCATACCTAATACATTCGATTTTCTTTTTAAAATAACTTTTCAATTGAATATGTTTTATAGTTTCGAAAGAGATTGTGACGTCAAGCCTATTGGATTTTTTCGCAATTAAATGGGAATGTGTAGCAATAACAGGGGTTGGCGAGCAGTGGTCACACCTGACCCAACGAAAAGAACTGTCACGGGCAAGGACAATTTTGTATTAGATTGATACCTTATGCCATTTGATTTTCTTTTGATAAATAATTATTCAATTGAATATTTATATTGTCGCAAGAGATTATGAAGTCGCACCAATTGGATCTCTTTGTAATTCGAATTTGGCCGCATTTGACAACGACGAGGCCATCACAGCATTACTCATGGTGTTGGTTTGTTAAGCAAACCAAATGGGAATTCACAGCAGTCACTGGGGGTTAGCAAGCAGTGGTCACCCCCGACCCCACAAAAAGAACTGTCATGGGCAATGCTGTGTTGAGTAATATATATATATATATATATAATTATAACAAAACATGCAAAACAAATAAAAACAAAGAACCAAGCAGCCGGGGTGAAATAAATCAGGAAACTAAACATGCATGCGCGCTGAAGCTGCAGACATAACAAGACAAGTAATATAATTTCTAAAACAAGAGGAAATTCAAAATGAAAACCAAAAGGAAATAGTTGAAAATGAAAGTGTTGGTGGATGAGGCCGTCATCAGGGAGGAGCCTGCTCCAGACAACACAAAATAGTGTTTTCTACTTACAAACGTTAAAAAATTGCTCAACCACTCCCCCAAACAGTATTAAAAAGCAAACAAATAAAACAAAACATTAAAAAAGAGTAGAAATAAAACGAAATCAAACCACCAACAGTAGCCGGGAGATCAGCAACACCAAGCCTGTGTTGCAAATGACACCAAAAGTATGTAAATTGCATGTAGTAAATCTATGACAGATTAACAGAATACAATTTATCACCAATTGGCAATGGTAGTGTTCTTGAGTCTAACCCAAAAAATAACAAAAAGCGGTTATTGAAAACTATATACATTGACTTTGTTTTGAATATGGGGTTGAATTTTCAAAACAAGGAAATTTTCAAGTCAATAAATGTGTGCTACCAATTTATTAATTATCCAATGATAATGGAGAAATTTTATCCCATTTAGTCTAAAGATGTACTTTGTCGGAAATTGTCTTAAAAACACAAACAGGAGAAAAACCAAATGCCACAACCATCTTAGGCTCAGGTTCATCAAAACCATTTGGGGCAGAAGTCGAAAAAAGTGTTATTGCAAGTTGATAGGATGTTTAGCAAATTTCGAAGTCTTGCAATAATTTGCAGAGCTAGAAACATGCCATCATAAACATTTTGCCTAAAATTTCAGGCTTAGTATCGATTTTTAGTCATTACCGATTTCCAAGAATTTAAATAAAAGGTAGACTAAGTTTCTAAATAAACAGTAAGTGATTGTTCCCTGACAAGTTATATCTTTCATCACTGTTACGTTTTGCAGCTATATTGACATGAAACATAACAGGTGTTATACTAAAGCTACATTCTATAAACTGCGATAGGTTGCTATCACAGTTCAATAAGCTGATATTCATTTTAAAACTTACTCAAAAATTTCAAAAATGAAACAAATATGTGGTCTATAAAGAACACTACCTTTAGAATCTGTCTTGAGCAAATTTGTATTCGTATTTAGAACAGTTAAAGTATAATGCGGGGGTAGAGAAGCTTTGCACATAGCTGTAATGAAAGCATCTCGAGGTATAGTCATTTTTAGAGAGCCACATATGCTACTGTATATCTGCATTGCTTTCAGGATGTTTTCAGTTGCTGTTTCATCAGTGCTATAAAATAAAGCAGAATTATTAATAAAATAAAAATCTGTAAAGCTTTCTTACACCAAAATCTAAACACAAACATCACTTCATCAGTCACTCAAAATGATATCACCTTGATGATATTGGATTAACATTTTAAGGATGACAAAAAGAACTTTGAAATTTCATGTTTTTGTTTTACACATCTATTGAGCAAAATGTTTTGATTTGAAATATTTTTTGATATTTTGAGATGAGGATCAAAATTATACGTACATTAATCAGTAATCTACTATTAAAAAAGGAGGTCTGTCTCTGCGACTCATCTATAGGATTCATCTGTCGACTCATCTATAGGACTTAGAGTAATGAAATTTGGCACACAGGTAGTCTTAATTTTATACAAATTTAATACAAAGCACGAATTTTAAAATTTAATCTAGAACATTTTTTAATTCATTTATTGACATTTATTAAAATTATTTTCGTTAAAATAGCAACAGTGTAAAGAGATCCGATTCTAAATTGATTGTTTCATCTCATTTCCCGAGTACAGACAATTCC
The DNA here is from genome assembly GCA_947359465.1 of Metellina segmentata. Lineage (NCBI taxonomy): Eukaryota > Metazoa > Arthropoda > Arachnida > Araneae > Tetragnathidae > Metellina > Metellina segmentata. The sequence continues at coordinate 59,026,965 of OX375884.1, read as the reverse complement.
AGCGAAGTGAAACAAAAAAAAATAAAGATTTTTGACTGCCATTTATTTCTTTTTTATTCTTTCTTCCGAGTTTCTACCTACACGATCGTTAAAGATACAAGTAAGATTCGAAATCTGACGAAAATTTTACACCAGATCGATACCTTAAATGTGATTTTCTTTAAATAAATAATCTTTCAACTGTAACTTTTATATTTTTGCAATACGAATTTGGCCGCATTTGACAGATATTCATTATGAACACAAAAAGGCCTATTTGAGTATTCCTATCTTCCCGATCGTTAAAGATAGAGTATTTTGTTTTTAATTCTTTAATCCAAGTTCCTATCTTTGCAATAGTTTAAGATAGAGTAAAATTTTCAACGAATTTGAAATCTGCGGAAAATTTTTAACTATATCGAACCTTAGGAGGTCCGAATTTTATGCAAATTTGTGACATGCCTGTGTCATGTCAGGTGGATGTGTGACTCATTCTCAAAATTGTTTTTTCTCTTTAATGTTTTCAGTATCAGTGAGGACACAAAAAGTACAGTCATGGGCAACACCATGCTGGCCTGCTAGTACAGAATAATCTAAGAAAACTCAAAAGAACCACTTAAAATTAATGTAACATGCATAATAGTAGCAAATAAAAAATATTAATTACCTAGCATCAATAAGTAAAGTGAACGCAGCGAGTAGCCCACACCATGTTGAATTTATTATTTGCTCTGAAAGCTCAGGAGGGCAATCAATATCACATGTTTTATCACACAATCTACTGTCAGTTTGTTCAATTACAGTGGCTGTGGTTTTAATAGCTAGATCAGTATCCTCAGTTTCTTGAGAAAGAGTTTGATCGGTAAGAACACTTGTAGTTGGAGGATGACAAATAATGGAACGAATACTGTTAATGACATCAAGCAGACAAGAATATGCCACTGATATTCCATAGCCATCAGGAACACCAGGTGCTTCAAGTCTATCCAATAGGTCTAAACTAAAATGCAAATAGAAATATTAAAGAATATGCCGCTATAATGAAGAAAGCATATTAAAAATAAGAGGAAACAATATAATTCACTATTTCACAAAAGAGTAATCTGAAAATATTTTGTAATACCCAATTTAAGAGGAATATTAAATCTTCAACAAAAAAAATTTTATTTGTTATAGCAATCCAAATATAAGACGAAACAAAAACAACAAACTTACAATATTGGTTTGCAAGTTCCAGACTGCACAGGTGCTGTAATCGATAGCCAAATACCCCTATAGAAAAACCCTGCTTGTGGAGTAATACCTGGTCCAACAGGCATACCAGCAAGTAATGCTGGTGGTTGACCTTGAACTGATGATGCTGGTGAAGTGCCACAGTTGTTTGTTAACCCTCCAGAGAGAACAGGAGTACTAGCATTGGAAACAATAAACATGGATTGGACATAGGATCCAAGAGCATTGACAATGTCTTTAAATATCTTTGTGCTGTGAGGCTTCATATCATATGATTTGCAGAATGACCTAAAAAATTCCAGTTACTGTAAGCACAGGATACAATGATTATTTAAATGTGTTCTGTTAAAACTTGGTAACTCTCTAGTTCAAAGGAAATTATTTCTTTTTACAATAAAAAATTTCATATACAATGGATGACATAATTCAAATTTTTTTTGTACTATTCTGCAGACATTACCACTGGATAAGACATAATAAACATGTGTAAAAGGACAGTTGTATGAAAATTGACCAGATGTACTAATTGATATTGTGAAAATAATTATTGTGATAGTGAAAACTAGGGATATTTTAAAGAATCTGATGTAACGTTAATTGAAAACGTTACATTCATAATCATCACCGCACCTACACCGAACCTAAAAATTACACAGACAACACCAATTTTCATGGATTCACCCCCTGAACTCACCGAAAAGAACGCTTTCTGAAACTCACTCGTTCTCCCAACGGATAAGTACAGCGCTACAGGCTGGAATTCCCTTGCATTCCTTCTTCCCACAACGGTCGAAGAGACGGCCGATTCCGAGAAAAAGTGGGCAAATTTAGGGGTCAACCCCTTGCCAACTTTCATTCATAGATCCAATTATCAAAAGGGTAATTAACTTCATCAATTTTGATCGTACGGCTTCTGAACATCTGTCAAAATGTGCTTTAAGACCTTATGGTCATTTTGATAGTTGTTTCTAGTCGATATGATGAAGGATTGATTTTATAATCCTCTTTATTCAATTTCATTCATTCAGACCCAGGAAGGTCGCAAAGTGGGGTTGCCACTTGGCGGTTTCTGGCTGGATTTCGGATGGAGATAAACCATCATAAATGGAATTTTGGCAACATAATTGGCGACAAAATCGCAGTTTTCATTCATCCCATAAATACAGGTGTTGGCGTGCTTTTCCTCAGACTCTCACTTTTCACCAACGTCAAAGGACGTAATTATTGGCTGCTTGGATTGTTCGGGGTGACAGCGAGGATCGTAGAATCGAAGGGAAGTGTTTTTGAACCAGGGACCGGAATCACCTCCTGTGGAACATCCCTTTCAACCATCTAATCTTCCTGGCTGGTCCAAGTCTATTGTTCAACGCTTTCCTTCCTTCAATAATTCTTTATATTGATCCTGCAGTTACCTCCAACCCTTTTTTTCAATTTCTGGCTGGAGTGGTGTCTCCCAGGACACCCTGTTCCGGTGCAGTTTCTTCTTCATTTTTCCGTGTATCTACTTCTTCGAGGCCCTACTCCGACAGGAATCTCAATACAAGAGATTGTCTTGTTTGAGCAACGCACCTACCCCTTCAAACCACATCAACAGATATATCTGCATGAACCCTTGCCGACGTGACCAGGATGTAACAAAGTCCCCTTTCGTATTGGAATAAACGAAAGGAAATATTTCCACTCTCAATCAGTTTTTGTTTCTGTGTCATCTGAGAATCGTAATACTCCGGTCAGTGTCTTCATCAGGAGAAACCTACCAGTTTTATCTAAAGTGATGCCAAATCCTATTATTTCTCCTTGTAACTAAAGTTGGGAAGTGGCCGTCGCTTCCACTGTCCCCATTGCATTTCCAATTACACTTCAAGGGAGATACCCTCATCGGTCTCCAAGTTCGAATCCGGTTTCCTCATCAAAAAAAAAGGACTCTCCTCAATACTGGAAACAATTCCAGATAATGTCATCTTGAGAACCACAGGTCGTATCAACATATTATTTTATCTCTTGATCTTTTATTGAAGAAGTCACCTTAATCATTTTTATGGGAAACCTAGGGTTATTGCTTTTGAAGTCCTCTTGCTAATACTTTAGTAAGTAAGGAACCACTTCAACTCATCCACAATTACCACAATTCCTCATTTTTAAAAATAAAAAAAAATAGGACACTGAACTGTGTCATTATTGAAAAATAACCAGAAAAGTCTGTTTTAATTCTAAGTAAAATTATTACAATATAGTACATTAACAGGAATGTTTTGAAAAAGCTTTTTGGAATGAAGTGCAAGTATTCTCTTTCCGACTTTTTAATATCTCAAAGAAGGTGACTAATACTGTCAAGTTAAATAAACTTTCTTACTTAGAATTATAATAAATACTAATATCTACAATTTTTACATTTTGTTACATTTTCTAGTCCTTAAAGCATGTTTATATGTATGCACTCACGCATGGATGAAACAAGAGAATTTCCCTACGCTACCCCCAAATGTACATAGGTTGTTCAATAAGTAAAACGACTAATTTTATTGTCACGAAACCACTCATCACAAAATAATTTCTGTGGAATAAAGAAATGTTGCTGGTTTGTTTTAACAAAAAAAGTCGATAGATGGTATATACCAGCTGATGTGCCGGAGTGTCAAGTGACTAAACTCAAGCTTGTTTCGCCACGCCTCCGAGCCTTTGAACAGCATTATGTGATAAAATTTTGTGTTCGTTTGCAAAATCAGCATCACACTTTTAGCATGATACACGAGGCTTTCCACGATGAAGCAATGTGGAGGGCAAGTGTTTTTTGCTGGCATAAAAACTTTTAGGAAGGAGGGCAAAAAGTGGAAGATCTTGAACGTGAGGGAAGATCTTCAACGTCCATCATAGAGTGATCATAGACACAGGAGCGACAACCATCAGACATCTTATCCTGAAAAACACTTGCCCACGACATTGCTTCATCATGGAAAGCATTGCGGTTCATGCTAAAAGTGTCCAATGCTGATTTTTGCAAACGAACAAAAATGTAATCACATAAAGCTGTTCAGAAGCTCGAAGGCACAACGAAACAAGTTTGCATTTAGTCAGGTGACACTCTGGCAGATCAGCTTGTATACACTATCTATCGACTTTTTTTGTTAGAACAGACCAGCAACACACATATTAACATTGCAGTGAGTTTTTTCACGACAGTAAAATTAGTCTTATTACTTATTGAACAGCCCTCGTAATACGCTGCATGAGTAAAACTCCAAGGTCGTAGAGGCAGCTAAAGATAGTAATCAATGTCTACAAAATGTTAGTCTCTGAATGCAAACAAAAAAAAGCAACTTTTCCCATTTAGTTACTTTTAATTTTTGAAAAAAGTTTTTTATCCTCTAATATGCATAGTAGCTGCATAGAACAACAGTCCTCAAAAGGCTATCTAGGATCCCAACTTGTGGATGTGCATAGTGTTGTTAATACCTATTATTTAAATCATGTTCTATGTCATCTTACAAATAATTATAACTTCTGTAACTGATGTCTACTAGTGTTGAAACTATCAATTTTCAAGAACATTTTTAATGCACAATTGTTGAGTATTCAAATTTAAAATAATATGAAAGGAGTTGAGACTTTGGCATGAAAAGATACAACTTACTTCAACAATTCTGGTTGTATACACATTTTATGTAACACTTCTAATGCCAGAGCTCGTTGCCAAGGTGGTTTGTCCACATCAAGAAATTTCACAACTAATGACAGAAATATTTCACATTCTGTTACCTACAAACAAAAGTACATAAAAACACTGCAGTCTTCCCAAAACATTTTAATACAGGGTGTTAATTTTAAAATTTAAAAGTAAAACAATTCAATAAGGATGGATTTTTAAAACTGATTTCAATAAAATTGGAAACGTAGAATAAATCATTTACAGAAGCTAGGTCTGTAAAAATTATTATGAAACATGCGACAAATTACATACATTTAATTACTAAATAACCTAGACATGTAACTTCAAATAGCACATAGAAATGGAAAACGAAAAAGTATGTTGCTATCATAGCTCTATTCAAAACATAATCAAATTTTTAAGTCATTATAAAACTTTCGTTTATTACAAAAAAATTTTCAATAAAATAAGCTGATATAGAACTAATGACTCAATATAAATTAACACTAATTAATTTTTAATCATAAATCCTAAATTGGTATAATCATTCCAAGACTGCCCCAAATTATCTTTAACTATACATAACTTGCAATTTATTTTCCAAAATATTACCGAAAATAAATTGGATTATGTTTAACTCTTTCTTAAGTATGTTCAAATTATAGTATAAAGTGTAATCATAGTCTGAAACTTTCAACTGTGTCAGAAACAGATAATAAAGGTAAAAGAACAAAACAACAAATTTTTAAACAATAGTATTCAAACAAATAAATGAACTAGCAAAATAGTTATCTTACTAAGATCTTGTAGTACCGCTGTATCAACACTGAAACTATCCGAAGTAATCTCATTGAAATAGGAAAGTATGGCTTATCTGTTGTTGTAATAGGCCCAGTGTTCTGTCCCCCAGCTTGACGATATTTAATGTTTGGTGAAAATAATTTTATTATGAGTGGACACACTCTTTCTTTCAGTAGAAAATTAAACTCCACATGCTAAAAAAAGAAAATATAAAAATAAGTATTCATGCACTCTACTTTGTAATACAAGTTTTACATTTTCATTCACAGAATACTCTTCTTTAAGGGGACCAGTGCATAAAAATCTTTCAAAATGTTGATAATTTTTTTTCATAAATTTAAATAAATGTTTATACAATTCTGTTTAAAATCATATTATTTATGGATACATTAAGTAAAAGTATTTTAAATAATATTTTGAAAGCAGAGTAATGTAATACGGTCAAAATTATATGCTTTAAACTTCAATACCTCAAAATGTGTATTTTGTCCATAAAAGGAACATTTTTTTAGTCTATTCAAGCAAATACAAAAAAAAAGTGGTTTACAAGTATAGCATATACAATAACATATTTTAACACAGGCATTTTTTTTATCTGCTCAGAAAAGCTCATTTTAATTATTAAAAAGGATGAAAATTGGTCATTTTTCAAAAACAAATAGAAGTTAAAGAAAAAATGTCAACATTTCAAATTTTGAGCTTTTTGAAAATCCCTGTGTTTAAGTGTCTTCAGAAACTGAATGAAAGAATTCAAATCAATACACATAAAACATTCTGTGTGTGAGCAAATGTTCCTTAAAATGTGACCGTTTTAACATTACGGAGATAGGACTGCATTGGTCCCCTTAATGTATTCACTTTCAAACCTATCTATATTTGTGATAATAAGAAAACCATATTCATGCCCATTAAACATAAATTCATAAATATATTGGAGAAGATAATTCCGAATAATATCTTTATTGTTTAACTCTTTCTAGATGCAGGCTGAAGATTAGAAAATTATCAATTGATATTCAATGCAATTGCACTGTTTTGAAGTTTTATTTATATTAATGCTTTTCAATTTAAATATAAAGATAGCAAGTTCTCAAGTTATGTAGATCAAATATCCACGCCAGAAAGTGATGTGAACTAAAGAAAAGATGTATTCATTCTTATATGAATTGGAGAGGTTTCGACTCACCAAGCTTGTTTTTCATTAAAAGAAATAAAAGTATTTTGTAAATAAAGTATTCAAAAATTTTTGAAAATGTTTTAAAGTTCCTTTTATAAGCATTTGCAGTTTCCAATTTATGTAATGAAATCTTGATTGGAGGTAATGTTTTACAGTTCTAGTATTTTATGGTATGTTTATTTGATCATTAAATATAAATGAATAAAATAATCTAGTTTTATTTATCTTTTCCCACTTTCTCTCTAATTTAAAACCAAAAAATCCACATCAGGAAATATCAACATGTATAGCTCAATGCAAATGACCTAAACGTTTCCAAAAAACGTGCCAGACAAAGTAAAAAGTACTGATTAATTTAAAAGAAAATTCATAAATCAGTGTATATTACATTTCTTTCAAATTTAAATAAATAACTAAAATCAAACTATGAAAATTTTTGATTTTCACTTTCCCATTTAAATTTTCACCGAGTTCAGCATTTAAAAATATAAATTCATAAAAAATAATAACGAATAGTTTTACCTATTTGATACGTAATAATTAATATTTTCAAACATGTTCAAATAAATTATAATATGTTGCTAAGATAATGCATACTAAGATAAAAAAAATGTTGCACTATGACACAAACCAAGTATTTATGTTCAAGGTTAGTCACTAGGAAATTTTTTAAAGCAACCAGTATTTTTTAAGTATTTTCATATTCTTTCTTTCAAAAATAAATACATTATATATTTAACAATGATCACAATTAATTGATAAAAACAAATCTCTTCAAAAATACTACTTAAATACTTAACTTAAAAAATACTTCAGGAAAAGAAGATAATATTGACTCAAGCAGCTCCAAACCAAACGTTCTGGTCATTTCTGTCAGACCAATAAGCCAAAATGGCTGATCTGCATTGACTAATTGCACTAAGTCCTGAAAAACAATCAGGATAAAACATCAAGAAATTTAAGTAAATATTAGAAAATACAGTAAAAACCATTAGACTTATAATAAACAATAAAATCAAGCGATGATGTAGGACATGAAATAAACATAGAACTCAACATGCCATGAAAGATATTAAAACAGTATATAAATAAAAAAATAATTATAAAAATATTAAATTTGTAAAATTGACAGTACCTTTTCAAAACCAACATGTTGCAAAAGCATAGGCACAGTTTAAATAGCATTCATATTTCTTTAGCGGGGCTACATTAAAGAACTGATACCACATGAGTGAGCTTAGTTTTCAGTCAATGCTTTGTTACAAGGTACTTTATCAAAATGCTAAACACTCAGCAGTTAACTAAAGAAAGTAATACTAGTTTTTAGAAACTTGCATCAAATGATATTATCAAAGTATGATCGAATCAAATAGATCAAAGAGATATTAGATTTTAGCAAGATTTATTAGATTTTAGCAAGTGATAGCAAAAGAATATTCTAGAAAGCCAATATTTAATTATACATACCATCCTATGACAAATGACATTTTAATGTTACTGGACTGAAAAGGAAAGGAAACATACCTGAAAAAGCATGAAACCATCACATGCATGACCAGGTAAAGACTTGGGAGGAACTCTGCTACCACCTTTTAATTCTTCCAGTTGCAAATTGCATTTATTATTAGATCCTGAAACAGATAGATAGAAGAAGAAGTGAGTAAAAATCATAATTTTCACAAACTATAATCTAAAGTTATCAGATACATACGTTCTGGTAGTGTAACATTTTCAGCAATAATTCTCTCAAATACTGCAGAAACCAGCTGTCTAACAGTAGCTGATGCTGTGTTGTTGGTAGTACTGTTTTTAGTAAAGTGCAGTCGGAAACATAACACAATAGCCTAAAAGGCAATAAATACATTGTGTTAAACTTAGATGCAAAAATACACTACCTTCTTTATAATTAATATAAATCTACTCAGACATCATTCAAAAACAGAATACATGAAATATTATGAACACAGATTTGTAGAAAGAATAAAAATTCAACCATGAATATCTGGAAGGGGAAAGGAGAAATTTAGTTGAGTTCATAATTTGATGATTAATACTGATACTACTTACATACTAAATCAAAATTTTGCAGACTAAACAAGATTTATAAAATACATTCGTCCATCACATAAAATGTAAGAAAATAAAGAGATTGGATCGTTAAAACTGAATTAAACCCAACATCAAATGTTACAATTTAAAGCAAAGTAATACAACAGAAAATAAAACCAGATCTTGATTTTCAGGTTGATAGCAAGGATGTTTAGCTATTGGAATGGATGTTTAGCTAAGAAAATGACTTTTGAATCCAAAACAGATAGAAATATTTTAAAATCCCATGATGATTTTTGAGATAAATGAAATAGACCATAATCATATTATAGTAACAATTTGTATAAGATATACAAGATAAATATACAAACAGGCACTACTATAAGGAACTGTTATTTATGCTTTCCAATCAAATTTTAAAATCTCATAAATTACAATCATACAAACAGATTGCAACAATTACTACTTTAAAATGAATAGAAATTTAAAAGCAAGTAATCAAGAAATGCCAGGGGGAAATACAAACTCAAGCAGTAAGTTGAGTTAAATCAAGAAAAGTCTATTCTATGGTTTTCCTTAATGAGCTAATACATTAGTGTACCTTGAACACAACAGTTGGTATACTACATGAAATACAAGAAGTGATTTGTGTCTTTTTACCACAAAGCTTAAATATTTCTGTCGGATCAGATAATGTGATTATCGTCTGTGAATTCAGAAAATATATTTCAAACCTTTTGGATTGCTGCAGAAAATTACTGTCATATTTCAAAGATAAATGTGTACAGGTGTTAGTCATTACAATAAATGTAATACTGGAGATGTATTCGGAATTTCATCTTTATTAAATTGTAATAATCATTGGTTGGCTACTTCTTAGTCAACAGAAGGACAACATTTTAGAGAAGAGAAGTATATTTATGTTGTCAGCAACCTCAGAAGGCAATTACTTATTTGTCATAGTAGGGATACTTCAATAGTTTGAATACTTAGGCAAATATTTCTATTATAAGAATATCTTAAGCCTTTAAATAATAAGCCTTAATAAGCCTTTAAATAATAAGCCTTAATAAGCCTTTAAATAATAAGCCTTTAAAGTAAAGAAACCTTAAAATGAGTAGTCAATTAGACCCATTCACAAAAAAATGCAAATCTTCAAGTTAAGTATTAAAAAGAAAAAAAATTTAATGCTGACAAACCGGGCTAGTGGTTAGGTTGCTGGTTTCTAGATCAATAGGTTCCAAGTTTGGATCAGGGGTAAGACAAGGATATTTGTCCATCTGGAGTGAATATGTGGCTTCTCTATATATCTCTATTATGTATTCTTATGTATTAGGGTTATGAATTAGAATATATATGTATGTGCAGTGCAATGTGAACCCGACCCCCATGTTGCACCAAGGTAATGCCAAGTTATTCACGATTCTGCCCTTGTTGCTCCATGAAGACTAAAGAACATCACCAAACAAATTCAAGTTGGTCAGGCATTGGAAAAAAATTTATGAACTATTTAAGCCTATTTATAAAATTAATATGAAAGTATAATTAAGAGCTAAAATGTCGCAAACAAATTATCTTTTGTTTCATTAGCACAGTCTAAACTATTACATTGATTACTTCAATGTGAAAGGGAATACCTTAGCCAAAGTTTCTCCTTTAACAATGGTGTTTGTAGTTATCAATAGAGTGACAGTTTGAAGCAGCTTGAGTTCCTCAGTGCCACTTTCCATTAAAGCCCACAAACACGTGATGATATTACTTGCAGCTGTCTAAAATGAAGATTTATAAGAATAATTATTTTAACAGAACAGAAAACCTCCATTCTCCAAATGCTATACACTTAAATTATTTTTTCCATCTATGAACAAGTAAAGTTTGAAATATAATGAATAACATATTTCTATCAACCCAATTTTATTTCTACTCACTTTACAAAATAATTCGTAGAGGGTCTATAATTAATAAGATTGTTTAGGTTGGGTTTTATGGCACATAGGTCATATTTGGTCAAGCTTCAAACATAAGACCAACAATGCCAAGTAACGGACATATATACACAAAAGAAAAATTTTACTGACACAGATGAGATATACACCCAAGGTATGTTACAGGAATCAAAAATGCACCCCTAACTTGCAAGTTGATAGAGCACAACAAACCTACTAAGTAGAGATGGGCCCCTTATATTTAATAAGGAAATAAATTTACTGTACTTTTGTATGTTATGGTTAGTTTAGAACTGTAAACAAAATATTAAGTCTGAGAAAGATCAAGGGCATATTGTTCTCTAGAAAAAAAGATATTTGTGTTACAATTATAGAATACAGACTTCTATATAAAAAAATTTCTATTCAAATTATATCTTTCCAGAATTCTAGAAGACATCAAGAGTGACACTTGATGACTATCCTTCTTACAGACCATTTTTATCATAAACATTTAAAATCCATACCCTTAGCCATTGTACCTATTCAATGACCACAATCTAACCTTTTTTTTAATCTCAATCTTTTCTAAAATGCTTGTAATTCAAAAAAAAATGTCATCTCTTGGATTTGGTTTGATTTGCACCTTGTTTTCTTCATATTTTTTCTAATTTCCCTACAAATTGTCATGATGCAGATAGTCTTGAAAGATTATATTTATTGGTAAATAATTAATAATTCTACAAGAATGAGACTCAACTATTCATTTAAGATAACAAGAGTTAAAAATAAAATTTCGGGAGTTTCATATCCCCAATTATGCTAAGAATGGATTATATGCTTATTGTAAAGTATAGTTACCGATGACACGGCTTCCAGAGTTATTAACCGCTGTATAGAAGTAAGTGACATTTGAACAATTTTTGTACTTTTTGTATCACATCCAATAAAGAAAGGTTCCAGGATTTCAGGACTTTCAGAGAGAAAAGCTACAAATAAATTAGGTAAATTGAAATGTAGGGCACATAAAAAGCATGAAAACAAAAAAAATTACATAATTAAAAATTACTTAATAATTTATTATTATTACTTAATACTAATATTAGACACATTTATTCTGTAGTCTGCAGTTTTCTCTTTAAAACTCCTACCAGCTTAAGATTTCTGGACTAAATGAAGTTTATTTCGTTATTGAATTATGAAGATTTCTTTTAAAAACTATAGAATAATTTATTCTGTAATTAAATTATTTTAAGTGATTTTTGCAGCATCCATTTATAAATTGTTTGAAAGATGACATATGATTACCATATATTGTTGATTTCTGTTACCTTTATATATGGACTAATCAATAAAAATTTAGTAGGAGAAAGGGGCAATTAGTGTTTTGTGACTACTTGTGTTTTATTTGATTAATTGTCAATTTAGCCCCTACTTTTTAATCAAAAATTGTATGGTTTGAGGAAAAAACATGAGATTTCGAGAAAACTCAAACATTAAGAGGAGCGATAACTGACATTTCTCCTCTATTAACATGGGGGCATTTGTTCTTATTGCTGAAACAATTTTAGCATATTGAAGATTTTTTTATACATGTTTAGAACTGTTTCTTCTTTAAATTTTTACACTATGGAACTTCAATATCATGACATTAGTAAGAGTAATGTTAGAAAGGGTAACTATATAGGCTAAAAGGATAGTCATTAAAAAAATTTAGGATTAAATATAGTTATGACAGTATATTTCACAACATAGATAAAAAAAACCTCAATGAGCAAAATATTTTTTTGTTAAAAATTCTGGTTCATATTTGAATATGAACCAGGAAAAAAATTTTAAACACGTGAAGCTTCTAGGTAAATTTTAGAGCTTTTAACTATAAGTCTTAAAAAATCTTTAATAGGTAACCATGAAATAAATTTTTAAAACTGCAATCATAAATCTCCTAAAACACTATTAGCAGACAATTTTTATAGTAAAAACATGGATTAAAATCGACAAAATGCAGACAAAAATACTTGGATCAACACACAAACTACAAACTTATAGAATAAAAATATGAATGCAAAATTAATCTATATCACATTAATTCTTGATTATCTTAAGTGCACATTTATGATAATCATGTCTGAGGATGCTTGGAATACCTTTGCAGTACTTAATTAACAACTTGGAACAATCTGGCATAAAAACAGTAGTCATTTTACTAACTAGGAACAAATTATATTAGTTCCAGAGCATAAGTTTTATCAATTTAAAGCAGATTCAAATTAACATTATACTAATTTTTTCTGATTCAATTTTTTTTGCTATCACAAAACCTGAAATTTAGTTAGATAAATCTCAACGATATTATGAAATAAAACCAACCTATTTCAAAAATTCATTTGACTAATTTTATGATGACATTAGTGATGACTTAACACATTCCAGAAATTTTAGCATTGAGAATTTGTATTGTTGTTATCTCTTGTCAAGGATATCGAATGTTCTGAGTAAATTTTTGGGGAAACCAAAACTGAACCGAAATATAAAAAGCGGGAATTCGCAGATAGACAGTGAATTTTCAACTTTGAAAATATTTATTCACTCTTATCTAAAAACAATGTCCAAATCATGAATAACAATTTTCATGGATACTTGGGTAAAGTATTATACATACAACCTGCGCAAATACCCTCTAACGTAGAGGTGCACAACCTGCGGCCCGCGAATCGTCAATTTGAGGCCCACAAACTAATTTTGACTATAAACTTCCAAGAGGATTTAAGTTAAAAAGCAAATTGACTGACAAACATTTAGAATCAGTCTTAAGAGTTTCTACTAGCAGTATTGAACTTAACATACCTAAAATTAGTTAGTAAAACTCAATATCAGCCATCCCATTAGCAAGCTGTAACATAATTATTGTTTATGCTTCAGAAATTTTAATATTAAATATATTTGATGCTGTATTTTTTTTTCTAATTTTACTGATATCATTAAAATTTTTGATACTCATCTTAATATGCTCATTTTCTGTTACTGTTATTAAATTTATAACCTAAAATAATTTGCTGAAGTACATATGACTTTCTTGAGACACATTCTTTAAAAGTAATTCTAAATGATTGATGCAAATGTTTGTAACTTCTTTTTTTAAACTATTCACACTATCATTCATTTAGCTTTGTAACAAGCTCCTAGATTTTTTGAGAAAACATTTGTAAGTTTAATCTTAAAAAAATTAAGTGATTATTTTTTACTATACATATTAAGTGTAATAACAGCTGTACATAATTGGGTTGTAGCACTTTCATTGTGTCTGTGCTGCAACTTCATTTGCGGCCCCCCATGTCTCAATCAACGGTGCGATTGGCCCTTCTCCCAAAAAGGTTGTGCATTCCTACTCTAACGAAATAACAAGAGTGAAAGACTGCTGCTTTTGAAATAGTACGGTTCTGGTGAGAAGGTTAAGGAGACCTTGATGGAGTTGATTTTTAGAAAGGTAGAACTCAAGAGAAAGGGCTACCATACATAAATTCATGTATTGCAATCATCACCACATATTTTGGTTTGCTTTGCCAATTGCCATCAGTGCTATCACTTTCTAACATCAAACAATGGAGTAGCATATTATTACAATCTGCCCTAAAGACTGATCGTAGGAACACTTTGTGTTTAACCTGCCCGTTAATTCAACAGAAAGACTTGTACGAAAAAAACATTCAACTCAAACATTAACTCATCAGAGCCAGAATATAATAGTTCTAGATAAACAAATACTTCGTTACATCTAGTGCATTCAAGTTACATAAATTTTACCTCAAAAATCAGAATTTAGTTAACCTTTAGTTTACTTTTATAAATTTTATAATTAATGATATAATAAATTTCAATTGGAAGAAAAAGGCTGACAAAAAAGCAAACTTATAGTTCATGAAATTTAGAAAATACTTACAAATCAAAATACAAATTATTATTTCCAAGCTAATTCACTAAGATGTGCAGGAAAATGAAATACTCTTTCATTTACAAATACTAAGTGTTTTTATATATTGTAAAAAACAATGTAGTTTCCAGAAAAGAAAAATTTGTCACAACATTGATATATCATACTTATTCAATTCCTTTCTTATATGTACATAACAGTTCTCATACACATGTAGTCAGTACAGAGCAAAAAAATATGAAAATCCATACAATATCCATAAATGCATTACTACTGTTATTTGTCTATAGAATTTCAAAAATATCACCTTATAAAAAAAATTTGAAATCATGTCATAAAATAAATAGAATACAATGAATATGAATAGTTAACATTCTCAAAATTAAGAACATACCAAGGCGTATATCATCGTACTTTGATACTGTATTCTGCACTTTTATAATCCCTGACTCAGCTGCCTAGAATTATAAAAAAGTACCTATTTAAAGAGTGTAAAATTAAAATATTTTGTACTTTAAAAGCCATTTTATAAAATCATACTGCCTAAAAAAAATTACATTCCCTACATCAGAAAAACAGATAAGGCACAAATTATTTAAAAAAAAACTCTAGATATACTAAACAAAATAAAAAATACGGGAAGTAATATAAATATTTAAAAACCAAGCTAAGTTGAATTATTTATTTTCCACTTTTTACAACTAAAAAATTATTAAATATATGTACCTTATACTTTGATAAATAAATTATTTTAATATTGACAGCTTGACATTTTGCAAGCTACTTATTACCGAATCCCAGAAAGGAACTTTGCCAAAAAATTTGATGTTTGATGTGTAATAGAAGTTCAAAATGATAAAATAATCTAAGAATTTGATATAAAGATTGTAAAGCAGAACTTTGCATCAAGCTTTGTTTTGTGATTTATCACTGAAAGCAAAATCTAGTTAATTTCTAACATGGAAAGTTAGTATGGAATATTTGCATATGGATTTTTTTTTTTATTTATTAGATTAAAATCAAAATTAGTTAATGTTACTAAAATGATATGAATCTGAACTTTTCATATACCAGCTAAAGCCTATCACAATAATGTAACTATTTGACAAATAATTCATAAACAAAAGATTAATTTGTAGGAAAAATTTCAAACGAGACAAATAGCTCAATTCATGAACAATGACTATTGGAGGAAAAGATGATAAATGTGTGTTTAGTACTACAAACAGTGAACATAAACTGGCCTGGAGCAGGACATTGATTTATCCACAACCTGCTTGGAAAGAGTTACTGGACAGAAGTAGGGGGACCTGTTGCCACTCCCCTCCCTAAGTTTCCCATTTTTGAGGATAACCAAACCACTTCTTCCAAAGACTTTCCTATCTGGAAAATGTCTGTTCCCCTGACTGCAGTTCATTTGCCCAGAGATCCTGTTTATAATAGTTTTTCTTGCCCCAATAAAGTCACAAACTATGCTCATTGACCTGAGCTTTCACCATGGTATACCAAGGAAGTAGCTGTTTACAAAAGTGGCCGTTGAATACAAATGTCTTGCCACTACACAAGTTTACTACATCCAAATATTTAAAAACTCACTTCTTTCAAATGTGGATGACGTTTTCTAGCTTCAATTGCAAGTAGTTTCAGGTCATTTTGGATATTGTCAAGCAATTTTTTGTCAAAGGTGGGTTTCTCAGAAACTGCCATCTTTAGAATCAGCAAAATGTTGTATGTACAAGGAATATTCTAAAAGTAAAGAAGTACACATTGTACTGTAGCTCCAAATTTATATAAATCTTTACTCAAGCAACTAAATACAATTTATAAAAGTATATTATAACAAAATGCTTAAGAATCAGCAAGACCAGTAGCTCTTAGCACTCTAAAAGCCAACCAAGCACAATTTCGTTTGCTGGCGCAAAGTATCAAAGCCACATGGGAGACACAAGAGCGTTACCCTAAACACTCAGGCGCTACGATGTTACAGCCCCTTCCTTACATCAAACTCATGCAACACTTCACACATTCTGCATTTAGCTCCTTTTATAGTTTTTGGCTTTTGTAGTCAACTAATAAGTTTTCCTCTTTATTTTTTGTCATGCTTAAATATATAGTAAAAAATACTTGGTTTGCTTAACGCCCCTCCCCAATCTGAAGTGCTTTCATTTTAACCTACACTTTTTCAATTATGTAATAGTATTTGTATATTTTTTATTTTGTATATTTTTTACTTATTTTTATCTGCGCAGTAAAAATACGATTGTGAATTAATTGAAGGAAAGTGTGGCTCATTTTCACTGTATCCTCCTCACTACTCTTGTAAGAATGAAATTGTTTTGCAATTTCGCATATTTTGGGATTTTGTAATGCATATTTCAGGTTGCATTTTTGCATATCTAATCCGAGCTCTAACGTTACTAATGTTACTTCTGCACTCTGAATTATTCCAATTTAAAAATTAAAATTAAATGCAAATATTTACAAAACTAAATTATTGTTACTTTACTTGTTATTGTTATTGTTACTTGACTTTCTAATCACTTTCTAAGACAAAATAAGAACTTTATAAGGACTTAAATAAAACATTGAAGAAACCGTGTTATACAATGTTTTACCTGATTTTCGACAAAATGGGGATGCTCTTACAGATAAGTTAATATTATAAGAATAGTAGTATGTAAAAAATTTAATATTTAAGTCTATTTTCTAAAAATTATACACAAATAATGCCACACAAAAATGAGATTTATTAAAATTTGATTTAGTTTTCTTATTATTTTCATATTGTTTTGTTTTTACTTTTTAATGGTCTTAAGGGGAGTGTATGAGCAATTTTTTAGCATATTGCTGCTCATGGCTAGGAAACACCATTTTGTGTTGTCTGGGTCAGACTACTCCATGATCCACCAACACTTTCATTTTCAAAATTTTCCAAATTTTTTTTTTTTTAATTTATATTTGTTTTTGAAATTACAGTGCTTACTTTGTTGTGTCTGCAGCTTCAGCCTGCTTATGAAATGGAAATTACTCACCCCAGTAATAATTTTATAACACACTTTCATAAATTTCATAAAGAAAATAAGAAGTAAATTCATTTGTTGGCACATCGAAGGTTTCAATAAAATTAAATTTGTGGCAAACTATTAATTTACTAAAAGGATGTAAAAGAATTGTAAGTTACATACGTTAGAGTCAAATTTGACTGGATCGGAGACCAAAGAGTTTCGAAGAAAATATTTTTCCATGAACCAAAACAGATCATAAGAGTTATGCAAAAACTTTGATAAATTTATAAAATGGTTAAAAATAAATAAAATACAATTTTAATGAATAGATATTCAACTAGTTGCCACCTTCGCAGCCTAAGCCATTGGGTGTATTGCCACATAATTTTGAACCACGGTCAGATGACGAGACATCTGAGCTGGAGGCACCACTCTAGAAACTTCCACACCAACCCAACGTGAGGACTTTCGGCCACGATAGATTGAAGGTGTACCAGCCGCCTCTGCACCATATGCTTACAAACATCATTTTAATGAAACAAAATTAATTTGAAAATAATCATCTAAGCTGACAATGGAAACAGATTGCGCATGGCATAACAAAAGCAAAGTAAAATTCAAGCATAGTCGGCCATTGAGTATTTGTGACCTGGATACAAAGAGAAAGAAATGATAAAGCATAGAAAAATTACTTTCATCGTATTTGGCCGCTGACCAAAAACGAGAGTCCGAAATTTCCAGTTTTCAAACGACCTTTCCCAATTCATGAAATTTCCCGACTATTCTCAAGCACTCTGGTTTACATTTTTGCGATCTTTTCCTCAAATGTTTTTT
Source organism: Metellina segmentata (assembly GCA_947359465.1). Lineage (NCBI taxonomy): Eukaryota > Metazoa > Arthropoda > Arachnida > Araneae > Tetragnathidae > Metellina > Metellina segmentata. The sequence continues at coordinate 59,008,385 of OX375884.1, read as the reverse complement.
ACAATCGAGCGGGTCGTTTTTTTTTTTTGGAACTGATAACAAATTGCTTCAAATTTGCGGAGCAGAATCACCTCGAAAATCTTCTAATTCTTTCTTTTTTTAGGGGAAGGGATAGTTTTTACAAAGAATAAAAAGCATAAAAAAAGCAAGCTTTAAAAAAATTGCAACACATCGGGTTGCCACCTCAGTAGCAGTATTAATTAAAATAAATTATCTTTATATTGTTTTCGATTCACCTACAAACTTAAAAATACACTTCCCCATAATTATAATACATTTTTAAAACATTGCACTCGCGGGTAAATGAATAAAACAAAATTGATTAAGATTTGACGATTGTATTCTGGTTTCCTCTATCAGGGCAACTATTTTGTGCATAGCAAGAGACACTCACAAGTCGAAAACAGACCGATTTTCATGGGTTTTCAAGTTTTTAAGTATATTATGTACTCATCAAGAGTCGATCGACGATTTTGTATATTGGGTATCAAGGGTTCAAGCAAGCCAGACCCCAAATCATCACCAAAACCGTACTTGTAAGCAGTTTTATCGTCAATCAGCCGCTAAAAAGAGGTCAGAAATATTGTGAAAAATGATCGTCATTTGAAAACTGAATTTTGAACTATTGATGAAAAATAAGCACTTCTAAGGGCCCTTAGAAATGAAAGGTCAAAATAAGCACTTATAAGCACTTTCTAAGCACCCGTGGGAACCCTGGCACTGGAGTAACACAATGGGCTATTGAGGTATATAAATATAAATTTGAATAGATAAAATATTTCTTATGAATCACCATCAACACACAATCATTCAAGTCAGTAAATAAATTTATACACAATACCTTGTGAAAATCTACCAAACTGAACTTTCTGTAGAGCTCTTTTTATGCAGAGCTGTGGGAAACTTTGTTGGATCTGATAAAAACTGTAGAGAAAACACATCTAATGGAAAATCAAAGAAATGCATACCACAAGAGAATAAACCTAAAATATCAATTACAAAAAATTAGCATAACACAATATCATTTAAATGAACTTTTATGAACAATATCATTATGAATCATACAAATACAATATGGGGACATGAAATGACGAGTACTAAAATATCATGAGATATCTTAAATCTATAATTTTAAAATGTTTCTGTTGATGAAACTGAAGAGGAATTGACAGACATCTGCACAAAATCTCATCAACTTATTTTCCTTAGAAACTAAGACAATTTTAACTAATTAAAAAAATGATTTTTTTAAAGATCTCTATTATCTTATCAAATAATTTTAATCAAGAAATCATTTATAAATTCTTTTGAAATTTAAATAATGGACTCGCATTAGCTAAGTCTTCGAAACATAAATTTCAGTCTGCTTTTGCCTCAAATAAGAATGGTAAATTTGGATTGTTATCTTAAGAATGTTTTTTTTTTTTTTTAAATTACAGCGGGCATTCGATTGCTAATTATAGGCCATTGCAAGGCCGGGAAGCGATGGTCATTTGTGAAGGGGCACCCAATGGGCGACCATCTTAAGAATGTTGACATACATATTTTCTGTTTAAGTAGATCATCTAAATTTCCTGAGTCCTTGAGACAGCATCAAACTAGGCACTTTTATTGGATGCCAGATTTAAGAGCACCTTTTTTTTTTTAGCTGAAACTATAAGCTTTTAAAAGTTGAAGTTTACAGGGGAATATCCAGATCTCCGTAGAAAGGAGTAAAAAAATCACTCATTCAGAATGTAAAAGAGATGCTTAAATATACAATATGCTGCCATATTGACAAAGACAGACAATAGGTTCGGATTATCAAAATAAATCATTAATAGTGTTGTGAAGTGAAGCAATCATAAAATGTAACTGACCGATGAGCCGCACTGAAAAAGTGACGCCATCTTTCGAATTGACTCGTATAAATAATTTAAGCTAAATCTCTGCCCTGCACTGTATGTATGTTTATGTAGTCTGATCTTGTGTTAATAGATTTATGTTTGTTGAATAAAAAGGCTTTTACTTTTATTGTGCCCAGCATCGGGTAGATGCAACCCTGAAGACTTTCTGTATTTATTTTTCAACAAGTAGATATTGCTACATGTTTAGACATGAATGTTTGATACAGTTATCAGGACACTAATGATTTTGACAAAAAAAAATCAGCCATATGGTTTTGTTTTTATGTGTTTATACTGAAGTTAAAAATTATTTGTAAGAGTAGGAAAAATGTGGATTTTAATTTTAACTACATTCCATATAGTTAAATCTTACGAAAAAAGTGATGGTAAGAGTGACAAACTTGGATAATTGAGGGCTGGTTAAATCCCAAATTACTTCATGGTTTACATAGTATGTATAGTTGTACTGGTCTTGTGTGTGTGCAATATAAAAATGAGATGGGGTGCCTCTGATTGAAGACTATTTAACAATATGACAAATATGGAAAGCACTGTGATCAAACATTCATTTTTTATTCATTGCTACCTGGTGATGGATGATATTTTTCATTTAAAATTCCGCAACATACATATTATAACAATCTGAGCCTAAATATAAAAAATAACCAGTAGAGTAACAAAATCAAACCTTTAAATATCAAAACATTTGTATTTTACGACAGTGAAACCATAGTTTACATTTTCCTCATTGTCATGTTCTTTTTCTCAAGTCCTAATTCAGTAAATGAGGATGAATTATTTTTTACTACTTCAATTAATGTTTTACCCTTTCGTATTTTTTTGATGCAACTCCCAATAAGTTTATGGGTTTTGGTTATGCCACAAGGCAGACAACATCAAGTAAATGCCCATACACACACAAGGAAAGTTTTATTGACACAGATGAGAAATATACACTCAAAGAGGAATCATTCCAATATGAATCAATCTGTGCCACCTACAATTCACAGGTTGTACAGCGAGCAAACCCACTGAGCCGCAGCAACCTCACTCCTGTTTATAGCAGTATATTTGAAGTATGATGCAGGTGATAGTACATTTTAAGATTTACATTTGCCTAAACATTTGTTGTGTGTGTCGCCAACTTGAGCCACATATTCCTTCTTGCCAATTAGGTACTTTTTAATTAACATTACACAGGAGCAACAATGGGTTATTTCTTGCCAAAATATAATCCGAGTATTAATGTTAGATTTAAAATAGATCTGAAGTGTGATTAGTGATGTAAAATACCTGGGTATATTTATTTTTGCGGGTCAATATCCTGGGTACCTATTTACTCAGGTATTTATCCAAATTTGGTATTTTAGTGGGTATGTACAACTTTTCTTCAGGTTTAACTGCTCATTCACCCCTAAAGAGTTTATTAAAGATATATAATGTCTAAACTGAATATATAATAAGCAAATTTAATCAATTATGATCGCTGTGACATCGTAATCAATTGATCGTTTTAACAAACATGTTTTTTAATTAAATATTTTTTTTTAAGTCTAAAAAAACTTTACAGTTGGAATTTTTGTATTGTAATTTCAGGGTCGGTCGGGTTACAGGAAACAAACCATTTTTTTTTTTTTTTTGGATTAATCATATAGTCTGACAAACAATTCAAATGTGTTGACAGTTAATTTTTAAACATCTGGAAAACCATACAACTAAATTTTTACTACAAGATATTTCACAAGCAGGCTTTATGAAAAGTGCTCTATAGAACATAATTGATCAAAAGAGAAAGGGATTAAACTCAAGGATTTTTTTTGATAGCTTGAAATCAGTCAACTTTAAAGGTTTTAGAACTTATAACATGTACTCCTTATATTTTGCTTCTGAAACTATGGGATTGACTTAATTCAATATTTAGTTGATAAATTTCCAATCAAAGGACATTTTAATAATTTCAAATAGATACTTACAATACAGAAAACAAATGGTTTTGGCAAATAAGTACACAGTAGACATACTGTCTGGATGATGGATACATTTGAAAGGTTTTTGAGAACAAAAGTATAAAGTTAGGCAAAATTTCTTATTTATTTAATATTGCCAATACGTAAAGAAACTTAACAAATAAAATATACAATTCACCAAGAAAAAGGGAAGTGATAGTGTACTTTAAATATGCAAGTAATTCATTAAAGCAGCTAGCTCTCAAAGCCTGCTTGTCATTGTATATAACTAAATGCACGGAGAACATGAGATACCGTATTAATGATGGTAGTTTGCTAAAAACAAGTAGTAATATAGCGGAGATTTTATAATTAATCTGTAAAACGCAAATATAAACACAATCGCTTCAGTTAAATTTCGGAAGAAACAGTTAAAAGTGGAATGAATATCAAATTAACACTGTTTTATATCAAAAGGATAATTGTACAAAGTAGTCTATATTTTTAGGACATGTTAATTAATATTGACAGCTAAAATTTTCAAACTTATCGATTAAAATTCCAGATATTTCTTTTGTGATCATACCTAAATGATAGTGTCCTGATATAAATAGAACACGGCGGCAGAAAACAGTTTCAACAAAATTAAATAACTGCTGTTTTTCATTTAAATAATCATAAATCTTGACAAAAACAGAACAGCAATTGATGAGTAGTGGTTGTGATATTTTGTACCACCAAGTTACGGTTTCCGTTTTCTTCTTTCACTTCTGGTCGCAGAACTCGAGAAGTAATACGGAGGTTTCGTTTTCCACAAAGTGCTGTTTACAAGTGCAGAGTAAATATCCGTTAATAAAGGTTGTTTATTGATAGACTGATTGACAAATTGCATAAAATATTCTACATTTCTGTTTGCTATAGAAAGACATTTGACATGTGCCAAAACTACCTTTCCTACTTTCTAATAAGTGATACCTACCTGACGTCACACAACGACAAAACGTCTGTGTAAGCCAGGGATGTCCGGATGTGCCAACCGCGGCACGGTGGTAATGGTAATGGTAATTTTAGTTAACATCGTACTAGAGCAACACAACGGGCTATTGACGACGGTCCGGAATCAGTCCCTTAAGGGAAAGATCGAGGACAACACCTCGTAATTTTGAACCACGGTCAGATGACGAAGCAACACCTGAGCTGGCACCCCACTCTCCAAACTTCCACGCCAACCCAACGCCGCGGCACGGTGGAGTTTTCATAGTAGCACGCGACGTTTTATTGAGAAAAAAAATTTTAAATAATAATGTTTTCAGGAACTTTATCAAAATCCGGAAAAACCCTACTCATACCTTACTGAATGCAACAGTGCCGGAAAGCGGCAATGCTTGACTCCAGTAGAACGTTTCGATGAGACAGAGTGGTTGTGGGACGAGCCCAATGGTTTGAGTTGGCGCCTCACTTTGGCGCCGTTCTGTCTTCCTATGGTTGTCTGATCTCGAGTGAGAGCGGGTGCGACACTCTGGTTGTCTGGTTCAGTTGATTTTAAACTGCCGAGCAAGACGTTAAGCTTTTTTAAAACTGTTTATAAATTTTGGCGTCGAGCGTCATTGTTTAACATTTTTATTTTCACTATGTTCATGAGTAAACCTTTGACAACGAAAAGAAAATATGAAGAGAATATTGCAATTCGTGATTTGAAAACTGTCTGGGAAGAACAATTTTTGTTTATGTATCAAAATACTTCCAAGCCTGTTTGTTTGATAAGTGGAATTTGTGTAGCAGTGCCGAAAAAATTTAAACTCGACCGACATTTCAAACAACTGCATAGTGATTTCAACAGCAAATATCCTGTCGGATCACACTTGCGAACGGAATTTATCAATAAAAAAAAAAGATATCTTTAGCCGGCCAACAATCCTTGTTCCAGAAGAGAAATGACGAAATGGAAACTATGGTGAAGACTTCTTATGAACTTTCTGTTCTTAACCCTCAAGAAAAACCCTATTCTGACGGAGAAGAGATAACAAAAAAATAGCCTAAAATTTTCCAAAAACGTCGGTGATATAAACCTCAAAAATATAGTTGATAAAATAGCTTTGTCTAGAAATACCGTCATGCGTCGTATAGATGACATGTGCCAGGATGTTGGCACACAAAATGTCTCTGACTACAATATTGCAAATACTTTTCATTAACTTTGGATGAAAGCTGTGACATCACAGACAATGCGCAGTTAAGCATATTTGTACGTTACACGAACGATAATTTTGATATTGTGGAAGAACTTCTTGATTTGCGCCAAGTAGTTTTAACTACAGGTGAGAACATTTTTAAAGCACTTAAAAATGTAATTGAAGTTAACAAAGTAAAGTGCACAAAATTAGATAGTGTTTGCACAGATGGACGTCTTTCATGGTTGGCAGGATAAAAGGTTTTGTTACATTGCTTGAAAACTATTTGGGATAAAAAGTTTTTAAGTATCATTGTATTATCCATCAAGAAGCTCTTTGTGCCAAGGAGTTAAACTTGTCTTCTGTTGTTGACCCTGTAGAGCGCTGTATCAAGAAAATACGAGCTTGAGCTCTGAATCAACGACGATTTCGTGAGCTTTACCCGGAAGAAAAGGAAGATGATGGCGAGTTTGTTCCTTCATTATAGTGTACGCTGGCTTTCCAAAGGAAGTGCACTCGCGAAATTTTGGAATTTGAGGGAGTGTGCTTTAAAATATCTAGAAGAAAACAATGCAAAATATCTGGAAGTAAGTGCCTGCTACTCAATAATGAAGATTGGCTATGAGATTTAGCTTTTCTCAAAGATATTATGGGACATTTAAATTTAAGATTACAGGGAAAAGATTGTATTTTTCCTATCCTAGTTGATCATATATCTTCTTTTATGAACAAACTTTTGCTTTTTTTTGTCTCGATTTTGGAGAAGGAAGATTAACACACATTTCACATTAATACAGGAACTAGCTACCAAAGTCAATAATGCTTCGAACTATGATAGATTTTAAATTTTAATATCCATTTTGCAGGATTCGTTCAGTGCTAGGTTTGATTATTTTCAAGATGATAAAAAAATGCTAATCTTTTCACAAATCATTTTTTAATTCCCCTCCAGACGTTAATTGTTACCCACCTGAAATCCAAATCGAAATAATTGACCTATAGCACCATACTACACTGAAAAGCAAATGTAAGGAACTTATTTCAAGCGATCCAAATTATATTGAATTTTGAAATTGGTACCAACAAACAATTTTCCGTATTTGCACGATTTGGCTGACAGATATTGTTGTAGGTTTGGATCAACATATGTTTGTGAACAAATGTTTTCTATTATGAACGTAATAAAATAAAAATATCATTCAAGATAAACTGATATGCACCTAATTTTGTTAGCATCTTCAAGAACTAATCCTAATATAGATGACTCAAAACGACAAATTCAAAAGCCACATTAATTAAGTACTGACTGTTTAATAATTATTTAGAATTAAATGCTTCAAGTTATTCATTTTTATTTAATACATAACCTAACTGGCTGAACCTTTAAAAATGTTTATCTCTACTATTATAAAAGGAGGTGTTTGTCTGTCTGTTTGTTTGTTATGCGCACGTTCCTGGCGAATCTATGGCACTTACTGCAATGGGATTCGGCACACTGGTAGTGCGAATTTTTTGCAATTTTTGTGCGAAGCTCGAATTTTAAAATTCATTCTAGAACATTTTAAACTTAATTCAATGGAATTTAATTGTGATTGTTTTCTTCAGAATTATAACAGCATTAAAAATCACAGATTCTAAATTTATTTTTTCCGTTTCAGCTTAATTTTGAGGAGGAATGATTTTTCAGTGGACGATAAAAAACAAAGTTTTAACTGAAGTTTAAAATTCTTTTTTTCCTATCTCCTAGACCGTTAAAGATAGAGTAAAAATTTCAATGGATTTGAATTCTACGGAAAATTTCACATTCTATCGATACATAAAAATATAATTTTCTTTAAATAAATAATTTTTAAATTGTAACTTTTATTTTTTTCCCCATACGAATTTGACCTCGATCGTGTTCGAGAAATCACAGATTCCATTTCCTGCATTCAAACGTTTCCAAACCAACACTACGGGCAACAAAGAAAGATTTGTCAGCAGACTAAAAAAAAAAAAATTTAACTGGAATTATGTAGTTTCTTTTTCTATCTCCTAGATCGTTAAAGATAGTGTTGCGAGGAAGTGAAGAGAAGAACTGACGTCACCTCTGACGTCAATCGAACGAGAGCTTATAACTAAATTGATTTCTTATTATTATACCATTTCTGTAACTGCGTAGTTGTGTTGTTAATAAACCGTTAATCTTGCTGAAAGTACGTGGTAGTTGATTGCCTTCTAATTCTAAGTAGTACCTGTTGGAATCCACAATTTTGATTAGAACCTGTTTAAAAGTGCTTATGGCACATTTAGTGGCGTCCGCGACATCTTCAATGCTTGGTGGCTTTTCTTGAGGTACTTTTCGTTTATGTATTTTGTCAGGCGGGATCGCTGAAAAGAGTCTGGCGTCCGTGTTGACTGTTGTTTTCAAGTAATGGAAGGCTTAGTAGCGAAGCGTTCAGCTTGTAGAGGAGCGTTTACGCAAGCGTGCAACAAGATAGAAGAATCACTGCGAGAAGCTCCGACTGTACAGAATGTAGACGTCTTAAAGACACAGCTACAGTCAAAGTATGAGCGACTGGAAGCGGTTCAAGAGGAAGTTGCAGCATTTATTTTGGGTAATAAACAACTCGTCAATACTTTTGAAGACGATTTTGTAAAAGCAGAACAATATAGAGACAGGTATGACGCACTGAACATTACTTTGGACAAAATGTTAAAAAGTGAAAAAGATGTGGTTACGGAAAGAAGAAAGTTTCAATTACCAACTATAAAATTGGCAGCTTTTTCCGGCAACCCACGAGAGTACCTCGGTTTCTGGGCACAATTTGAAAAAATTCATGAGGATAAACAGATTGCAGAAGAGGACAAATTTCAGTATCTGTTACAAGCCGTCATTCCGGATTCTAAAGCTGCTAGACTTGTGCAAAGCTTTCCCCCCACCCGAGAGAACTATCCAAAAGTAATTGAACAACTGAAGGACCGATTTGGTCGAGACGATTTATTGGTACAAATTTTTGTTCGGGATCTTTTATCTATGATCACCAAGAATATTTCGACTGGTAGCAAAAAGTGTGATTTAGCGGAACTTTATGATTCAATCGAAAGTAAATTATCAGCTTTGGAGAGTCTTGGAAGAACAAAAGAAAGATATGCCGATTTTCTGGCGCCGTTGGTTGAGTCTTGCTTGCCAGAGACAGTTCTGCGAGCATGGGAACGTTCACGTTCGTCTGATGACTCAGCGGTTCGATCATTGGAGCAATTAATGATATTTCTGCGGAATGAAGTAAAAGGGGAGGAAATGATTTTGCTCGCCCGTTCAGGGCTGGGAGCACAACGAACTTCTATTAGAACACAAAATAGCGATCATGAGATATCTACTATAAGTGCGTTGGTGGATACTTCTGATAACACCTCCGGTAAGAAGACGTTTTCTTGCATATTTTGCAATAAGTCGCATGCTTCAGCAGACTGTTTTTCTGCAAGAAAGATGTCTTTAGAAGATAAGAAGAAAGTGGTTTTAAAACACAGAGCTTGTTTCAAGTGCTTACGTGTGGGCCACATGGCTCGGAAGTGCAGGGCTAAAGTGCAATGTTTTAGGTGTGATCAACCTCATGTTACATTGATGTGTGCAGAAGGCGAAATTTTAGTTAAAGAACCAGTGTTGAACACTGTTACTAGTAATGCTCTGGCAGGTCAGTGTAATAGTAATAACGTTTTTTTGCAGACTCTAATTGTTAAAGTTAAATTTAAAGGTAAAGAATTAGTTGTAAGAGCTCTCTTTGATACAGGGTGCCAGCGTTCTTATGTTAGTAAGAGAGTAATTGAAATTCTTGGTATACCACATAAGCAGAAACAAACCATTTCTCACGGTTTGTTTGGGGGGAGAGAGACTAGTCCTCGTACTCATTTGGTTCATGATTTAGAACTTGAAAATTTAGATGGTACTTATGCTTGTGTAATTGAGGCTTTAAGTGAAAGTAAAATTTGTGGAGCTGTTCCCAGAGTGAATGACATTTCTACAATTGTTGAATTAAAAGAACGAGGCATTGTAATACCTGATTTAAATAGTCAAGAGGTGGAGATTAATGCTCTTATAGGTGTAGATGTCATTGGTAATTTAATTACAGGTACAGCTTTACGGTTGAATTCTGGACTTGTTGTATTAGAAACTAAGCTAGGAAATGTTCTATTTGGTAAAGTAAAACAAATGCCTTTTGAGAATTGTATAGTATCGGTGCCAGCTTCTAGTGAGTCCGTTTATTGTAAATCATTTTCCGTGCTTTCATTGTATTCGTGTGTTAACTTTGATATATCTAACCTGTGGAATTTGGATACTATAGGCATTACGCATCCAATAGAGGACAATAGAAGGAAAGTGGCTTATGTAGATGCTGTAAATAGTTTTAAAGAAATTTTAACTGTTCTTCCTAATGGAAGGTATCAAGTATCTTTACCCTTTAAGGGAGATGTAAAACTGCCTACTAATCAAAATTTAGTTTTTAAGAGGCATAAAAATATGTGTGTGCGTGCTATTCAGGGAAACTATTTGAATGATTATATTAATGTTTTTAAGGAATGGGAGGAGCTAGGAATAATTGAGAGTCCCTAGGGAAGAATTGGAAGTGGGTTATCATTATTTGGCTCATCGACCCATTGTTAAGCATTCAAGCCAGACTATGAAGATTAGACCCGTATTTGACGCAAGCGCTAGAGAAGGTAACGGGCCATCGTTGAATGATTGTTTAATTCGGGGTCCGAATTTGATTGAACTAATCCCAGATATTTTAGATCGATTTCGCCTATATCCCGTCGGGTTGTCATCGGATATAGAAAAGGCTTTCTTACAAATAAGTATAGCCCCGCAAGACAGATTATTTAAGATTTCTTTTGCCGACTTTTGACGAGGGGATAGTGTATCGTCATTGTAGGTTGGTGTTTGGGTTGTCGCCGAGCCCTTTCTTGTTGGCCGCATCATTATCGCACCTTTTGGATAGCGCGTCTTCAGAATTTGAACCTGTTGTCCAGAAATTAAGACACTCATTTTATGTTGATAATTGTGTCACAGGAGTGTCTTATTTTGAAGGCTAAATTGATTTCTTATTATTATACCATTTCTGTAACTGCGTAGTTGTGTTGTTAATAAACCGTTAATCTTGCTGAAAGTACGTGGTAGTTGATTGCCTTCTAATTCTAAGTAGTACCTGTTGGAATCTACAATTTTGATTAGAACCTGTTTATAAGTGCTTATGGCACAGTAGTATAAATTTCAACGGATTTCAAATCTGTGGAAAATTTCACACTTGATCGATACCTAAAACTATGATTTTCCTCAAATAAATAATTTTTAAATTGTAACTTTTACATTTTTTCCTATTCGAATTTGACCTTGATCGTGTTCGAAAAATCACAGATTCCATTTCCTGCGCGGCGTTATTTAAAAATTACCAATTATTCTTCCTCTGAATATTGTTTGAGGAAGATCCGGACTGTCGCCAGTAGTCAGCTGTGCTGCTCTAGTACGACGTTGATTAAACAAATTATTAATTACTGACCGTGGTGTAACGTAGGAGTGGTGTTATAGTTTCGAGTGGTGGTGCGAATTCAGGTTTTGCCTGGCTTAACGTTGGCGTGCTTTGGAAGTCTTGAGAGTAGTGATGCAAAAAACCCAAGAATTTTGGAAGAGGGGTACTTGGGAATTTGGGGAAATAAACCCGGAACATTGGGAATATCGAGGAAACAAACTAAAATCAAACAATTTTATAACATCAGTTTTTACTCAGTAAAGTGCTTTTAAAATACTCGAATTATGGATGAAATCAGGTTTTAATATATTGCACATCGATTAAATATCTCGATCAATAACTCCCAACCCCTGCGCGCCGACCAACCGGTATAGTGGTTAAGGTGTTAGCCTCTAGATCGGAAGGTTCCTGGTTCGAATCCGGGTCCGGGCATGGATGTTTGTAAGCGTATGGTGTAGAGGCGGCTGGTGCACCTTAAATCTGTCGAGGCTGAAAGTCCTCACGTTGGGTTGGTGTGGAAGTTTGGAGAGTGGGGTGCCAGCTCAGGTGTTGCTTCGTCATCTGACCGTGGTTCAAAATTACGAGGTGTTGTCCTCGGATCTTTCCCTAACGGGACTGATCCCGGACCGTCGTCAATAGCCCGTTGTGTTGCTCTAGTACGACGTTAACTAAAAATTACCCAACCCCTGCGCAGCAACCAGGGTTGGCTTTTTCCTGCCCAAAACTAATATTTCCAAGCCCTGTGGGAAAAACTGATAAATACCGGAATGAACAGCATAGTCCAAAATGGTCGCTGATTTCCATTAACAAATGCAGATTTAATAACACATTTAAGAAGATATAGCAGCAACCATGTTTGGGTAATTGGTAATTTTTTGTTTACGTCGTACTAGAGCAACACAAAGGGCTATTGACGACGGTCCGGGATCAGTCCCGTTAGGGAAAGATCCGAGGACAACACCTCGTAATTTTGAACCACGGTCAGATGACGAAGCAACACCTGAGCTGGCACCCCACTCTCCAAACTTCCACACCAACCCAACGTGAGGACTTTCAGCCACGACAGATTTAAGGTGCACCAGCCGCCTCTACACCATACGCTTACAAACATCCATGCCCGCACCCGGATTCGAACCAGGAACCTTCCGATCTAGAGGCTAACACCTTAACCACTATACCGGTTGGTCGGCAAAACCATGTTTGGAAGTAATTATGGTCAATGCGATACAAGAGTTTGAGCTACAAAATATAAATTTCTGTAACATATATTAAATTAAAAGTATAATTTGTGTTCATTTTTAATTATCAGTAGGCAATGTGACTCACACGATTCCCACGAAAAGAACGGGCAACTTCTTTATGACTGTTATCCAATAAGCTACAAATTCGCAAACGAAATGGGAATCCGTGATGGCTGTTATCCAATAGACTCGAATGCCCATTTGGTTTGCGAAGAAAACCAACTCCATGGGCAACGTCGTTCTGGCTATTATCCAAAAGGCTACGAATTCCCATTTGGATTGCGAAGCAAACCAATAACCCCACAAAAGCAAATGGCACGGTATTTGGTATTTTTAGTTAACGTCGTACTAGAGCAACACAACGGGCTATTGACGACGGTCCGGGATCAGTCCCTTAAGGGAAAGATCCGAGGACAATACCGCGTAATTTTGAACCACGGTCAGATGACGAAGCAACACCTGAGCGGGCACCCCACTCTCCAAACTTCCACGCCAACCCAACGTGAGGACTACAAATGGCACGGACAACGCCGGGCTAGCCACGCAGTGGCTAGTTTGATATACCTGTTTGTAGGAATTACCTTAAAATGTAGGTTGTTACCGTCCTCTTGACGTTTAGGGTTTATTCTATTAACAGATAGATATTTTTTTTAATGTAATGGTAATGGTAATTTTAGTTAACGTCGTACTAGAGATAGATATTTTAAATAATATATAGAGCCGACCAACCGGTATAGTGGTTAAGGTGTTAGCCTATAGATCGGAAGGTTCCTGGTTCGAATCCGGGTCCGGGCATGGATGTTTGTATACGTATGGTGTAGAGGCGGCTGGTGCACCTTAAATCTGTCGTGGCCGAAAGTCCTCACGTTGGGTTGGCGTGGAAGTTTGGAGAGTGGGGTGCCAGCTCACAGGTGTTGCTTCGTCATCTGACCGTGGTTCAAAATTACGAGGTGTTGTCCTCGAATCTTTCCCTTAAGGGACTGTTTCCGGACCGTCGTCAATAGCCCGTTGTGTTGCTCTAGTACGACGTTAACTAAAATTACCATTACCATTACCATAAATAATATATAGATATTTTAATTAACGTCGTACTAGAACAACACAACGGGCTATTGACGACGGTCCGGGATCAATCAAACCAGGAATTTTCCGATCTAGAGGCACCATAACCACTATACCGGTTGGTCCCACGTAATTTTGAACCAGTCAGATGACGAGGCAACACCTGAGCTGGCACCCCACTCTCTAAGGTTGCAGGTAATTTTTAAAAACAATTATTGGACAAAATTCAAGGGTATTTTAAAGATTACTACGAAATTTTGACTTTTTAAAGAACAGGAGAAACGTTTTAAAGAACCATAGGTATTTGTAATTAACGTCACACTGTAGCAACATTAAATAACCATTTAAGGCCAGGTTTGTCCAAGTAAGGCATGGGCCGTGGATGGATTGTAATTTTAGTTAACGCCGTACTAGAGCAACACAACGGGCTATTGACGACGGTCCGGGATCAGTCTCTTTAAGGGAAAGAACCGAGGACAACACCTCGTAATTTTGAGCCACGGTCAGATGACGAAGCAACACCTGTGAGCTGGCACCCCACTCTCCAAACTTCCACGCCAACCCGTGAGGGCCGTGGATGGAAGAGTAACGGATTAACCGAAGGGTTACGAGTTCGAATCCAACAAACACAGTCGTGTACAAAGGGAGCTGGTGCACTCTAAATCTGTCGTGGCCTCATCACGTTGGGTTGGTATGGAAGTTAGGAGAGTGGGGTGCCAGTTTAGGTGTTGCCTCATCTGACGGTAGTTCAAAATTACGTGTTGTCCTATCTACCTAACAAGCTAGGTATGTATTTTTAATTAACTTCGCACTGGAGTAACACATAGGGTTATTTTGGCGAAGGTAGATGTTTGGTAATTTTTTAATTAACATCGTAACTAGAGCAACACAACGGGCTATTGAAGACGGACCGGGATCAATCCCTAATGGAAAGATCCAAGGACAACACCATGTAAATTTTGAACCGCGGTCAGATGACGAGTCAACACCCGAACTTGCCATCCCTCTCCAAACCTCGACTCTAATCCAACTCGGACTTTCGGCCACGACAAATTTAAGGTGCATCAGCCGCCTCTACAATATACGCTTACAAATATCCATGCACTGACCCGGATTCGAACCACTAACCTTCCGATCTAGAGGCTAACATCTTAACCACTATATCGGTTGGTCGGTAATGGTAATTTTAGTTAACGTCGTACTAGAGCAACACAACGGGCTATTGACGACGGTCCGGGATCAGTCCCTTGAGGGAAAGATCCGAGGACAACACCTCGTAATTTTGAACCACGGTCAGATGACGAAGCAACACCTGAGCTGGCACCCCACTCTCCAAACTTCCACGCCAACCCAACGTGAGGACTTTCGGCCACGACAGATTTAAGGTGCACCAGCCGCCTCTACACCATACGCTTACAAACATCCATGCCCGTACCCGGATTCGAACCAGGAACCTTCCATCGGTTGGTCGGCTGGCGAAGCTAGGAAAGTAGGTAGGTATTTTAATTAACGCCCTACTGGAACAAGATAAGATAACGGGCTATTGACAACGGTGCGGATCAACCACTTAAGTGAAAGATCCGAGGACACCATTTAATTTTGAACCACGGTCAGATGAAGTCACACACGAGCTGGCACCCCTTTCGAAACTTCGACAACGCGAGGCGACGAGATATAACATGCACCAGTCCCCTTTATACACGCCGACCAACCGGTATAGTGGTTAAGGTGTTATCCTCTAGATCGGAAGGTTCCGGGTTCGGGCATGGATATTTGTAAGCGTATGGTGCACCTTAAATCTGTCGTGGCCGAAAGTCCTCACGTTGGGTTGGTGTGGAAGTTTGGAGAGTGGGGTGCCAGCTCAGGTGTTGCTTCGTCATCTGACCGTGGTTCAAAATTACGAGGTGTTGTCCTCGAATCTTTACCTTCAGGGACTGATCCCGGACCGTCGTCAATAGCCCGTTGTATTGCTCTAGTACGACGTTAACTAAAATTACCATTACCCCTTTATACACGGTCTTTGGTTGGTTTTTAACTAGCAACCTAGTCTGTTACTCTTCCACAACCGGGCTACCGTGGCTTAAAGATCGGTTGGAATACATAAAGTAGACGATTGAGAAATTCTTTTTGAAATGGTAAAATATCCACTTGGTCATTTTAATGCTCGTATCGTATCGAATACTTACACCATATTTTCACATTTTATTCCTGAAGACCAGAAACAATTTCTCATCACTTACTAATTTCGTTCCAAGCTACTCCCTGGTGCTCGAGATTTGTTGTAACAAGATCAGCTAAAGATGTTTCTCATCCTTGATTTGAGTGGAAACATTTAGCGCTTTAACTCCGTTCCCTAAAAAAAGGCCTCATGATGCCACTGGTAAGTTTGGTTGAGTGGAGTGTTTATTGGTTTAAAATCAATGAAACACGTTTAGTTTGAAGAGCTGATTCAAGCACACACAATAACGCAAAATAAATAAGTTTATTTAGAAATGTATTTTATAAACACTAACAAGTTACATCCAAAACGTGACAAAATATCCAACACATTTTTAATAAAATGTAATCCAAAACATTTACCACTCCACGAGTCAAAATGAGCCATTCAGTTCTTTTAGTATGCATTTTTAAACAGATCACAGATGCTTGATGATAAATAGATTACCATACAAAAATTGCGCGCGTTTATGCAAATATTTTCACCGAATTATATAATTTATATTTTATCCAAGCATATTTTAAAAGAAACAAAATTTTATTTTCTAGAAAATAAAACAAACATGTGTATAAGTTAAAATATTACTTTTTCTTAAGAAAAATGTAAAATGTGCGTGTAAAGAATAAAAACCTTATTGAACGTCACAGGGGTTTAGTTTTCAAGCCAAATATTATTGTGCAAAACAAAGAGTCTGAACAGAGTTCACGTTCAAACGTGCAGTAGTAATTACTTGTCAGAATCGTTCACACTTGCTTTAAGTTGTCGGTCCAGCCTATATACGTCATCACCCATGATCTCTTTCCTAGGTTCGGACCAGTGTTTCCGGCTTGATATATAATCTGGTTCCTCATCTCCGAATGCAGTGATGAGTACGTTGATGACGGTAATGAGAAAAATCAAAATTACAATGACGTTATTCGTGACGTTAGCTATGTTTTGTTCTTTTCGTTTATTTATGTTCCAACGGCCCACAACCACCAAGAGGATTCCAATTATAATCTAGAAGAAAATAAAAGCAGCATCAGGTTGAAAGTAAAATTAAGTCACATGATATATATGAGCGCAGATATATTTATTCAAATTGAATTAAAACTTTACAAATTGCGCGAAAAATGTTAAGGAACGGTAAATTAATTATACAGTAACAAACCTAAATCCATATTACTATTTTCTCATGCCATTCTACAATTTAACTCTCCAAGTGGTTTCGACGAGATATCTCGTCAACAAGATACTGTCAACTTTTTCATGACTAGATCAAGATCTGGCCAGTTTTGTTGTGGAGAGACGAGATCTGTGTGTATGGGGATGGACAAGATATCTGGACTACCCAGGTAGGTAGGTATTTAACGTCGCAGTGGAGCAACATAATGGGCTATTTCTCGTCTATCTAGATCTAGTCAGCTTTGCTAATGAAGAGATACCTCGTCGAGACAAAACACAAGGGTTAATATGTAAGATATTAACCATTTTTGAATGGAAAAACTTTTCGAATTTAATAAATTCCGGTGTCATTGTAAAAACCACGAAATTAAATGTAGAATATTTTATATTGGAAGGTGATAACAGGCTCTCATAGAGATACAACTTTATAAAACTGTATAATTTTAAATTTTAGAAGATGCTTAAATTTACATGGTCTTTCAAATTTCAGTTTATAAAGGCCACTTTTTAAATTTATCTGAAATTTTGAAATTCTTAAAAACAGAATCGATTCAGTTTTAAAGGTGTTGTACACTTGTTTACACAAAAATGTTTGGATAAAAGCACAAATGATTTCAGGAATAATATCGGTAGTAGTAAAACATACTCTTCAAATTAGATTTGCTAATTCGCGTGTAATATTCACAGTAACCTTCCAAGTTGTTTCGACGAGATATCGTGTCTATCAAGATTTCAACAAATTTTGCTAACGTGTCTTCTTGTTATCAAGATATTACCAATTTTTGATGAAATCAAGATCTTGTCAGTTTTTCTAATGGCAAGATACCTCGTTCATCAAGATCTAGTCAGTTCTGTTAATGACGAGGTACACCCGTAAAAAAAAAAAACGGCTCACCCGATCGCAATTGCACAATTTACATCACAGAAGAAAACGAAAGGTAGAAATCGATAGGGATGAATGTTTTCTACAAATATCAATATTTAAAATTTGTCTAAGGGGCCGTTTTCATATTAAATTGGGTGCTTGCTCCGAAAATTTAAATACGAACTCCCATCTTTAATCACAAATTTGGATTCCAGACAATTTCAGGTGAAAATAAAAAGTCCACCAATTTTATTGGATTCTTCACCGATTTGTAAGTGTTTGAAAATTAGATCTCCTACTGTTTAATTGGTGTTTCAAGTTTTTTGTTATATTTGCTACAAAAATTATTTTTTTTAGAAATTGTTTTTTCATTCTTTGCTAAACAAAAACCCAAACACAATCTATAAACACTTTAACTATCAAACTAAATTTACTATGTTTTATCAATTATGAAATTAATATTCATAAAAATTATGAATAGAAACATAGGCAAATTATGATACCATGAGATTCAACTGTTACTGAAACATCGGAATTCCAAATTCCAGCTCATTACGTGCATAATTAGTAGCGCAGTAAGACTGTTTGCAAAATTCGATGATTATTATTGTTATTGAGGATTGTTCACAAAGTGAAAACAGAAATTTCTGCCAACAGATCCTGAGATTCAATCAGAATGGATTTCGACTTTGTCGCCATTTTAATGGACCCATACCAAGGCGCCTGCAACCGGTCATTGACTACACGTCCTTTATTAATATTTATAATATGATAGAACTCCTAACATGTACACGCTCTCTCAATGGTTTTTCTCGGTCAATTATACGCCGTTATTCATTATTGTTTCATCAAATCCGCCTGAAATTGTGTGCAGAATCCAAATTTGTGATAAAAGATGAGGGTTCGTAATGAAAATATTGGAGCAATCACCCAATTTAATGTGAAGACGACCCCTTAGACAAATTTTAATTATTGGTATTTGTAGAAAACATTCACCACTATCGATTGCTACCTTCCGTTTTGTTCTGTGATGTAAATTTTGCAATTGTGATCTTGTGAGTCGTTTTTTTTTTGGGACGGGTGTCTCGTCGAGACAATTACCAGGAATATTAAAAATTGGTAGTTCACACATGTTTTGCATGAGAATAGAAAATCAGACATTCCAACTACGTTGTCAGTTAAAGCAGAGTTTGAGTATTATTCCTTAACTGTGGATGAAAGCGTCGATTTAAAAATGACAATGACCTCAATTTTTTTACAGTCGAGACAGTGACAAAGAGATTGTGAATACAGCCTTTCTGTCTCAAAGTCAGAAAACACCAAAAGATCTCCGAAACAAGTGTGTGATGTGATACCGAGTTGATTTATCCTATCTGATGGTTAGTTCATCGATAGGTTTTTTATTTCAGCCGTATCATACGACGGAGTTGTCAAAACGCAAGCCTCTAGCGGATTATTGGCGGCCCCACTGTCTCGAAATAAGCTAACTTTTCAATTTAAAAAAACAATATTTTTATGAAACTTAAATGGAGTGCAATGTATAGGTTGTATTCATAGTTTGTTATTCATGATGGACAATAATTGTCAGAACTCAATGATGTTAGAATGATTTTATGCAAATTTCACTTTTCCTGCTTATTTTCTGACATATGGCCTTATTCTGTAACAGCAATTGACTGAATTTCAAGCCTACTTCAGAGTATAATCTGATAGGTCTCAACTATTTACACCGATGTATTAATCATTGTAAAATAGGAAATTCATTGAACCATCCCAGTTGTAAACACGCAAATGTACAAACAGAAGTGTGGTTATCGTTCATAAGTACACAAAGCCTTGATATTATACTTTTAAATAGTCCCCACTAGATAACAAGTTCGATAAACCGTACTGCGACCATGGTATCCTCTGAAGAGATCAAGGCTACGAACTTATCTCATCACTTCAGAAAAGGCGAGCTATTCACAGTTCATAAGGTCGAGGGTTAATGTGGTTGGCTGGGTTTGGGTTTTATGGCGCAAGGGCCATATTTGGCCAAGTTGCGCCAAACACAAGACAATGCCAAGTAATTGTGAATAGAAAGGATGGAAAGTGAAAGATCGCTTGTGTATCCTGGGGTCGCGATCCCCATGTTTACCAGAGGAAGTAAACCTATGTGAAAAGAATAGATCACTAGAGTATCTCGAGTTCGTGAAGCCCGTAGACACCTGAAGTTGTGCCCCCAAGGGGGAGGGTTAAGGAGGATGTTGGTGGGGTTGAGTTTTATGGCGTAAGGCTATGCCAAACACAAGACGGACAACTTCAAGTAAGACACACACAAGGAAAGTTTTACTGACAGAAGAGGTAGGTATAGGTATTTTTAATTAACGTCGCATCGGGAAGCAACAGATCGGGCTACTGGCAACGGTCCGGGATCAAACATGAGGGGAAGATTCAATGACAACACGTAATTTTGAGCCTCGGTCAGATGACGAATTTACACCCGAGCTGACACAAAGGAGAAATACATCCAGTGAGGAATCGAAAAGTTAAGGGAAATCCAAATAATAAGCGAAAGTTAAGTTGGAAAAGTAAGCTTGGCACTTAAACGGCAGATACTGCCATGGTAACGGAAGGAAGACAGGGCGTTTTACCTTGAGACGTCAATTTAAAAGCAAGACTAGAAACTGCACGGCATTACCGTTGTAGAACTAGTCTTTAATCGCTTTCTATCTCTTTTTCTAGAGTAACAAGGAAAACATGAAGATAATGTAGCTACTAATGAGGTCTTGTGACAAAGCATGAAAAGAATGTTTCATTTTCTAGAATTAGACTTTCCAATATGCTTCGGGGTAGCTTTTCATGAGGTGTATTCAACGTATTTATTTGTGGTTACCCCTTCTAACGTCAAGTATATTAAAAGGTTTTCACTATAAAGCTAGATCCATTAAAGGGTACTTCACTAGATAACATTTTGTCTCTCTCTGGTTATAGTGTGGCGTCAATCATATGGCATAACCCTGCGCCATAAATGGTTTAGGTTGGTTGGTGGTTTTTGTGGCACCAAGGTCAGATCTGGACAGGTAATGTTTCACTGTTGGATAGTCAAACATGACCAAAATTACGTGATGGGAAGAATTAAGATTTGGCAATCTTCCGTCAGCCCTCAAATATGCCGCCGCATATATATATATATTGGTCACGATGGAACGTTCTCCACAGAATGTAAGCTGATATGCTTTAACTCGGAACCTAAAATGAAACGTTATTAAACAGAGGTTATTACCTGTAATGTCATAGAGCTCCCGATCAGAACGAGGTTGATGAGATAATAGTCATGGGTATCTGCAGTAGCTAAAACATATTTCAGCTGAGACGCATTAGCTGTCAACAGTGCAATGTCCATCATACCTTGAGCCACTGTTTTCCGAGTTGCATAAATATTGGCATCTAGAGGACATGGTTTTTCATATTCACGTTCACGTTCCCGCTCATTTCGCTCCCGTTCTCTCTAAAAACAAAATAAGAGGTTCTTGGTGATTCGTGGAGTTTGGTATTCAAGAAAACAGAATTTGCATTCCAGACGCAACACTTATAAAAATGAAACAATCCACTTATTCTAAGTACTCTCGAAATAAATCCCTCAACAAGTCCGGAAACGTAACTGACCTATTCGAAGTTCGCAGGTCTCAAAAGGATATGGAGGGTCGAATCTGGTTGGATTTGTTAAACTTTTCAAGATCGTATCTGGACTGCCGACCTGAGAGATCCATTAGCTACAACTCATTCATCAAGCTACTCGATCAAAACCAGGATAACAGCTATGTAAACTAACTAAAAATTTGGTTGACAAGGGACACATATTAGGCCAATTTGCGACAAACACGACATACAACGTCAGGTAATAGACAAACACAAAGTTTTACCTACACAGAAGAGGGAAATACATATAGGGAGGAATCGAATATGCGCCACCTACAACTCACAGGTTGCTAGCGCAGTGGACAAACCCACTGGACCACGACGGCTCCACTAAAAATTTTAAATATTAGTTAATTTTAAGTTTTTAATGTTCGTGTGGCCCTCTAACCAGATGAAACACAGAAGTGCGATTTTATAATGGATGGTTGGGATTTATGGTGCAAGGGCCATATTAGGTCAAGCCACACCAGACACAAGACAAAAACAACTTTAAATAAAAGGAAAAACTAATAAGATTCATCGATTTACTATTTCAAAAGGAAATTAGCGACGTTATAAAATCTGAATAAAGACTCCACAAAATGGATTCAGTAATTTATAAAAGTAAGTTCTTTAGTCCTACAGAAGGTCTTAAAGGGTTGGTTTTGAAATTCCAAATTGGTTTGGTTTTATGGCACAAGGTCCGTTAGCGGACAAGCTGCGCCAAATGCAAGATTAAATGTATTCCCAGGAAACAGCTAAAACATACAGCTAAAGTAATAAAATAGTAGTTTAAATGGTGAGCTTTCAAATATTATAAAAAGGCTAGAATAAAAACACTGAAGTTGAAAAATATAAGATGATTCATTCTTTCCAATACCCAAAGAACGGCAGACATACGTTAAAATCTTTAAAAGGATGATAAATTAAGTTATTTTTTTTAAATATGACTGATGATAAATAACTATATATAATTGAAATATGAAGATGACAACTATATATCCATTTTAAAATCAAGAACATCGTAAAAAAGGAAAGGGTGACCTCAAATTGGATTAGTATAAGGTTATTAAAAACTCGACATTCAGTCAAAATGTATCGAACAGTAAAATGACAATGGCAAATTGAACACAATGGAGCATGTTCCCTGATTAATAAGTGTTTGTGTGTAAAACGTGTTTGGGTGAGATATGCAAAATATTGTTAATTGTACTTCATTTTTCCTACTTAAATTTCATATTCTTGCGGGCAGCGGAAGCCCCATTGGAAGAGTAACGGACTAATAACCGGTTGCGAGTTCAAATCTACCCAAACACCGTCGCATACAGAGAGGGCTGGTGCACGTTAAATCTGTCGTGGCCTCAAGAGTCCTCACGTTGGCGTGGAAGTTTGGAAAGGGGTGCCAGTTTAGGTGTGACCTCGTCATCTGACCGTGGTTCAAAATTACGTGGTGTTGTATATTTCCTATGGGGTTGATTAATGAATGTCGCTAATAGACCGTTGTGTTGCTCCAGTTGGACGATAATTAAATACCTACCTATTAAAATTTTCATTTCGAATCTTGTAATAGATGGCTGTATACAGGGTGGTCCCGAATTCATGGTACAAACTTTAATGGTAGGTACAGGACATTGTAACAATGATTTATTGTATAGGAATGTATAGTCGCAAGTGACGCGGTGAGGCGTAAACAGGGGAAATAAAAGGAAAGAGAAATGGAGTGATCGGTTGGTATCATTGCCGGTAGAGGGCAGTAGATGTCTAGCCGCTGTTGAACATGATGCATCGCAGTAGGGAAAAGCGCCATTCACAATTGTGCTGCCGTAGACGATGGGTGACTTTACGTATGCAGAAAAAGCAGACATGCATTACATGTACGGCCGTGCAAATGGTAACGGCAGAGCTGCGTTACGAATGTATCGCGCGGAGTATCCTGATCGACGAATGCCGGATCATAGAATTTTTCAACGGTTACATCGTCAACTTTGTGAAACAGGTGCGTTCGACGTCAACAGACATGGCGCTGGTCGAGTAAGAGCTGTACGCACTCCAAGGCTGGAAGAAAGCATCTTGAACATTGTGGCTGATAGACCCGAGTCAAGCACAAGAACTGTTGCGCGTGACGTAGGTGTGAGTCATCAGACTGTATGCAGAGTGTTAAACGAAAATCGCTTACACCCCTTCCATTTTCAGAAAGTACAAGCATTGAATCCGGCAGATTATCCTCGCCGCGTGAACTTCTGCCTGTGGGTGATGCAGCAATGTGCGTTGCAGCCGGATTTCGTAGATTATGTGCTATTTACAGATGAAGCGACATTTTCACGCGAGGGTGTCTTTAATGCGCACAATTCCCATGTGTGGGCAACCGATAATCCACATGCAACGCGTCGACATGCGTTTCAACAACGTTTCAGTATTAATGTGTGGGCTGGTATTGTGAACGACTTTTTGATTGGCCCATACTTACTACCCACGCGGCTCACTGGCGGAAGCTATCTTATTTTTCTGAAAGAAGTGTTACCACAACTGCTGCATGATGTTCCGATCGCCATTCGTAACCGCATGTGGTTTCAGCACGATGGGGCGCCAGCACACTTCAGCATTGATGTACGGAATTACCTGAATGCCACGTTTGGTACTCGATGGATTGGGCGTGGTGGACCAGTCCCTTGGCCACCCCGATCTCCCGATTTATCGAGCCTCGATTACTTTTTATGGGGACATCTAAAGCATCTTGTTTATGAGACTCCAGTTGACTCAGATGAGGATCTCGTCGCTCGCTTATCTGTAGCTGCTGCAGGTGTGCGTGAAATACCAGGCATCTTTGAACGTGTACGCCAATCGCTCCACCGACGCTGTCAAGCATGTATCGATACTGGTGGACGCAATTTTGAACAATTACTGTAAACATGACACTTGTCAACAACGCTTTCAATAAAATCTTTGTTTTTCCTTTCGGCAGTTATTTCCCCTGTTTTCGCCTCACCGCGTCACTTGCGACTATACATTCCTATACAATAAATCATTGTTACAATGTCCTGTACCTACCATTAAAGTTTGTACCATGAATTCGGGACCACCCTGTATAGTGCAGCTTATTTTGAGATTGAGCTTCTTTATTCAGAGAATCTTGGAAATTTTGTAATGAATTATGACGTGGCTCTCATTAAATAAACACAAACAGGTTGGTTGGGTTTTTATGGCACAAGGGCCACGCTGCGCCAGACACAAGACAAAAAAAAGTCTAGACGAAATAGATTAATATTGAGAATTTATAAACACAAACAGGAAATTACGTTATTAATTGTCATTGATTGGGGTTCATGATTAAGGGGTGGTCCAGGTGAAACCTCTTAAAACTTCTCTTCACTTTTCAATTATAACGCTCAATTTTACATGAAATACCGACAGGTTGTTGGTTTTGGGTTTTATGGCGCGAGGGCTATATTTGGCCATGCTGCGCCAGCCACAAGGTATACAATATCAAGTAATGGGCATACACACAATGAAAGTTTTACTGACACAGAAATGCACCCAGGGAGGAATCGAATCTGCGCCACCTACAACTCGCAGGTTGCTGGGCATACCCACAAAGCCAAGGCGGCCCCTAAATATAGACAGGAAAAGGGATTATTCAATAAATTGAGATCATGACAGTTAAAATTTAACATTCTCTAGGAGGTAGATACCCCATATCCAGTATTCCATTTGAGCCAATGAAAATCAGACAAAAATGGGCCCACCAATCACTAGAAACTTTGGAAGACACAGTTGACTAACATTAAAATATGAAAAAGTTCGTAATAAAAAAACCTCAAAATTAACCTTTAGACTACGGCAGGCACAGCAGTAATTATCTTTAAATTGCAACATAAATTCGAGAATAAACTCGTTAATCTATCTCCTTGTAAAGTATTTGAAGTTTTGTGCAGTCTGTTAATCTTTTTATGTATGAAATGGTAATTCACCGAGAAAATTTCCAAATACCGCAAAAGAGTTAGGAAGACCCATTGTGAGCATATTAAAGATTTTTCAATTGTTACGAGGGTGTGGTATGTATATTAGATGTAACGTTTCGCTCAAGGGTAACGCAAAGTTATTAACAAATCGGCCATTGTAATGCCTGAATGCGCTGTGTTAAACTGGCCGAGCATTAAAAAAAGAAATTATTATCAAGAAAAGTGTTGCCAATGAGAGATTATTAACCCTCTAAGAGGTTGAAACGCATAATTTCGAATTGCAACCTGCTGCTTTCTCTGCATTTATTCTAACCAATTTTCACCTTCTAGACCAACAGTCTTATTAAAACGTTCCATTCTAAGAAAAATACCAATAGAATCTTTCAAAGGGATTCGCTTTCAAGAGGATTTATAAATCGTTCCAAAGGGTGTTATTCTAACGAAAAAAGCAATAGAACATTTCCAAGGGATATTATTCAAAGGAAAGGAGCAACACATTTTTTTTCCAAAGGATTTTATTCCAAGAAGACCAATGAAATCGCTCCAAAGAATTCTATTCTAAGGAAAGGAATTTAATCCTTTTAAAGGTTGAAAGAATAAACGAATTATTTCAACCAATCGATGAAGTTACTTAGTCACTGACCTTTAGAATACGGCCGGTACAGCAGTTGTACCTTGATCGCGCCAAGAAAGAATTTAGGCAACGTCCAGTACATCAGTTGTACCTTGAAAGTTATAAGAATTGTGCCATGAAAGAATTTAGACTTCGGCCGTTACAACAGTTGTACCTGAAAGTTATAAGAATCGTGCTAGTTAAATCTATAGCCGTAGTCAAAAGGTCGAAAGTGCACGAATGTCTTGGAAGTTCCTGGCATAGTATTTCAACAACGCAAATGAAAAACATTCCACTGGCTTGAGACTCGGATATAAAATTACACGAAAACGCGTTGAGTAACCTGTTAAAGGTTTATCCGATATGCCGGGTACGTAATCTGTTTAGAGTTACTAATTTTGCCCCTCCATCCGTCTGACAGTACGGTAATGGTTCGGTGAACTCAGATTTTCGAATCGAAGTAATGTAAGGGCAGAAAATAGCACCCCGTAGTTGGATATATTCGTTGACAAAAAAAACTTCCAAGGCTGATCTTTAAGTACACTGCAACAGAGGGTCAAATCTCACTTGTATTTTATTTCCACTAAGAACAATAGAAGAACGTTATCTCTTAAGTCACGATCAATTTTCTTTCTGCAGTAAGCTTAGAAAATAATATGAGGTTTTCAGATGACCGCCAGAATACATTAGAAATATTCAAGGTCGACTTGGGCGTTCTTTTTTGAATCCAAAGTTTGAATATTGCTAGAATATCTCCCAGTATAATACAAAACAAGTCTAACTCACTACAGAATTCGTTTTAAAAAAAAGTTGTAATCGTGTTATTAAAATGCAGCTTTCGAATTTAACACGAAAATTACAAACTTGACCTAAACTTCAAGCCATAACGGACCCCCTTTCAACCCATAACAAAGCAAGTGTTCGCCTATTTGTGTTATTCTCACGCCAATCTGCTTATTGATACACTACGTTTTAGATTCAAATTGTCTTATTTAGAAGAAAAAAAATTTGACTTTTAATAGGTCACTCCATTTGGCAGTCCTAAATCCATCTTCAAAATTAAATTGGCTATACAAACTCCCAGGCGCAGTGAAATACCTATCTGAAAACATTACTTTATAAAGTATGATCAATTTAAAGTTAAAATCAACAGATATTCCAACAGCTCAGCTATGCAAATTCTTAGGGGCGAGAGCCCTGAAATAAGTTTCGTTTGGTCCCCTTGAAAGTGGAAAAATATAATTGGTAAAATAAAAAGAGATGAAATCATGATCACCCGAGACTTCCTCGTGCAGTTGTGAGGCAAGTTCTTACTACTCGGTATGTGAAGGGGTACGTGTCCACAGCGCTGCCCCTATGAGCTTGGATAAAAATTGGGTATGTATTTCTGGATAACTCAACGGATTAAATCTCATCAATTGGAACCATTTGGAACCCATTGAATTCAATTTGGAACAGAGTGTATGATGTACGCACACTCTTATTAAGGATGAACAAAGTAAAGAGAGCCGCGGTAGCTCAGGCAGTAGAGCGTCGGGCTCGCATCAGCAGGGTTGTGGGTTCTGTCCTCGGCGGTGCCTGCAATTCTGATGATCGCGAGATCGACGCTTCGACCTGGCTAAAGACCGTCGTGTTCACTAATGGTGACTGGGGCACGTTAAATAGGTCGTGGTCATTAAGTCCCCATGTTCCCATACCAAATCAATACCTCTGGGGGTACCTGATCAGGGGGTTATCGGCCTCTGATTGGGATCTAAAATTACGATAGGTGTGAGTGAATGGATGTATGAAAGGGGCCTTCCTGTAAAACGGATGTGTCATGTATGTCGAGCAAAGTCGGACTTCCTCCCAATGGGGCTCAATAACATGGAAGGAGCACCCCCTCGCCTCTTGCCGTCTTCGACGGGCCTGGCACTCCTTTGGTCTGCCAGTGTAGGCATGAGAAACAACACAACAACACAAAGTAAAGTGAACACCAGTTTAGATAGTTGATCTTGTTCTTGCCTTGTTCGTAGCAGTTTAATCGCTTTATGAATACCTTCGCTCGTACATCCTCAATATTATCTTTTTTTAGAGTATTTAAAGTTTTTTAAATATATTTCAGGAAAGCAAAGTAGGCGGCCTAAAAAAAAGGCAAATTTTGAAAGTCCACAATTGAGCTTATGAGATTCAAGCAACCGAATTGTTTTTTCAAGCGAAATAGTATCTAGTTCTGGCTGGCATATAAAGAAATGGCAGATCGTGAACGGCAAAGAGTAGTTAGTGATCCAAAATCGAGACCAAATGACGAACATCGCCGAGGATTTTGTCCAAACCCAGAATGCTGAGGTCAAGGTCGTAACACATATTGTACTGGATGAAAGGAAGTGATGACAGTTATATAGAAATGGTAGCGTAAAGAACAAGATCTTTGGATTTCACCACTACGACAACATTTATTCTAACATTCTACAGCTTTACAAATATTTACAACAAAGTTAGATATTTTGGGGAAAAGGTTCGGCAAAGGTTAAGCGAGCGTGTACTCGCTCTCAGGTCTAAGTTGTCTCTGGTTTCTCAGCGTCTTCCTGCTGAAATCCACCTGTCGATGGAATTTTGAGTGTTCTCAAGGGGCTTGAGATTTAGGAGATCGTAATGTCAGTTTAACGTCAGATGAAGGGGGTTTATGTCAAGTGCCCAGAACTTTATGACCGATGTAATATTAAATGGAGTGCTGTAATAGTATTTCTATGGTTAGTTATGGACAGTTGATCTTGGTAGACAGTGGACTTGGAAAGAGTTTTGTGATCGGGTCATTCCACATCAAATCAACGCAAAAACAAGGATTTTATCACCCACCATCTCAGATTTTGATGAAACTTGGTGGACACCATTTCATTATGGTTGAAAGAAACCCCCTTAAATTTTCACTCAATTTCAAACGATTTTAATTTTATAGCACTTCGAAGTTTTTGGTAAAACCTATGTTGTCTGTCCTTCTCGAGACCCTCGGCACAAAATACCCTTGTGTACATTTAATTTTTTTTGTCATAACCAATGATCAGATTTCTTATCTCAGAAATTTTAAAATACAACACTCAAAACATTATATAAATGCCTAAAAAAATTTATAAATGTACTTGTAGTCTAGTTTTTTTTTGGTGGAAAAACTAGGTTTAGTAAACCTGAATTTTTAGCATGAGGGTATGATAGAACCCAAAGCTTTTTATGTTGAACATTATTGCAAAGAATGCTCTTTTTCAACAAAGAATGAAATTTATGGTTCTTTTATTCCTTGTAATGAAAATTTTACATTTTTGCACATTGAGGGAAAAAATGGCTACTGGGTAGCCATTTTGTACAACTTTCCTACAATCCACAACTGTAATATAAAAAATAATTGAAGTAAAGTTCTTCATCTTAAAAGTAACATAATATTTCCTATTTTAAGTTTTTGTTCCAAAAGTGTACTTAATTTTAAATTCCCCAAAACTAAAAACAAGAAAATCGGCTACTGTGAACAATAATAAAAAAACGAAAATATTTTCTGTCGGTTACATTAAATGCTGACATGTAATAAAATAAGACCTACAAAAACACTGTAGGGATCCTTTAAAAAGCACAAAGGACCTGTCAAAAAAGAACTCTACGCCCTGTAACGTTAAAGCAGTCCAAAGATTATCTAGAAAAAGGAATTAAATTAAAGCCGGGCGAAATATTGTGCCAAAGATGTGGACAAATTATTTATACCAGTAATGTAGATCAAGAGTGATGTTGAAGACAGTGGGATAGTTTTAGAAGAAAATATCAGTTTGTAGAGGAGATAAGCCATAGAAAAGCTGAACACATCTCTTACTGAGGCTGATTATTCCCCGTTAAAGTTACATGATTTACCTGAACATAGCAAGACACGTGGGAAAAGGAAGATAGAAAATTTTGAGGAAAATGTTCACGATAAAATTGCAAAAAATGCTACAGGTTGAAATTGCAATTAAAGAGACTGAAGCAGAGATAGTGATTAAAGGTAAAGCGATTGACATGGACAAACTTGTGGAAAATGAAAACCTTCCATTACACACTGCCGTTATTTTATTAGATTTCAGTGAAAAGTTTTCATTCATCACTTAAGATGAGGTGCATCCTGAGGTAGTGCATTATAAAAGTCCTGACGGAGAGATAGCATTCCATTGCATTGTTCTGATGATTTAAAGCTTGATGTGAATATGGTATACAAAACTCAAGAAACAATTTTTAAATATAAAAAAGATAATTTTCTTCATATCAAACAAATACACAACTTTAGTGACGATTGTACAGCACAGTACAAAAATAAGTTAAACTTTCTAAATCTGTAATCATCAGGAAAATTTGCAAATAGACGCACAGAGGACTTTCTTTGCCACTAGTCATGGCAAGTCAGAATTCGACGGTATGGGTGGAACTTCAAAATGTCTAGCTAGAAAATAGTCTTCAGAGATCCCTTGATAAGTAGATTACTACTGCAAAAACCTTTTTTGATTTTGGTGACAAAAGAATTGAAAATATCAAATTCTATTATACTGCAAAGAAAGACTGACATAGCCCGCTCTTCCCTCGAAACCCGTTTCAGAGAAGTGCAGTCACTACCTGGAACTCGTAATTTCCAGAACTTTAAGCCCTTCAATTCTACAGGCACATTTGAAGCAAGAAGACTGAGCATTGATAAAGAACCCCCTCACTTTCAACCTGAAGAGCCTCCCCAAATTTCCTGTGAATGCTGATGATCTGTATTCTGGATGTTTTATCGCTTACAAGTATGATCATTTGTGATACTTTGGAATGATATCGGAGATTAATCAAGAGAGACGAGGGATATTCTCTTCACCCAAAGGGACCTTTACTCTGCTGACCTAGCCGTGACGATTCTTGCGTAATTCCATTTCCTCATATGCTTGGTATTATGCAACCTCCACAGACAATTTCTGGCAGAAGATACTTCTTTCCCAAGGAGTGTATGACATTAATGAATGACAAAAGGGAAAACTAACAGGTGACACTAAGGCTACTGCACAGAAACTGAGGAGAATTAAACTTGTAAGGTAATCAACTGATAATAGCATAGTCTGTTATGGTAATTTTCTACTTTAGATTAATTGTTGTCCTTATTTTATTTATGTATCTGGTGTTATAAAACTGCTTCATTATGAATTAAGCCTCAATATATTTAACATGAATGTTAAAAAGCCTCTGCATCCATTATTTCAAGATGGCAGACAAACATTATTTTTTTCTTTTGTAAGAGACGTCTTTGCGTGCAATAATATTCTGAAAAACAAATTGTGGGAATCATAATGTTGCATAATTGAAACTTATGCATAATTTTAACTACTTTTTACTTCTTAATACTTAACTTGCCAGAATTTAAAGTTTCTGATGGATTTTTTTATTCACAATAGCCAATTTTCTTAATTTTAAATACCCCAAAACTAAACACTTTTGAAACAAAAACCTATAATAGACAATATTATGTTACTTTTATGATGAACTTTATTTCAATTACTTTTTCTATTACAGCTATGGATTGTAGGAAAGTTGTACAAAATGGATAACCAGTAGCCACACACCCCACAATGTCTAAAAAACGTTAACATTTTCATTACAAGGAATTAAAAAAAAAATTATTTTTTATTCTTTGTTGAGAAAGAGACTGTCTTTGCAATAATTTTCAACATAAAGCTTTGGGTTCCATCAGATCCTAATGCTGAATATTCATGTTTTCTAAACCTAGTTTTTCCACCAAAAAACCTAGACAAGAACATTTATAAAATTTTTTAGGCATTTGTAAAATTTTTTGAGTGTTGTATTTTTTTTTCTGAAATTCTTAGCATTTTATTGAGTTCTGAGTAAAATTTCAAAGAAATCTGATCATTAGTTACGGAGAAAAAAAAAAAATGTACACAAGGGTATTTTGTGTCGAGGGTCTCAAGATTGACAAACAACAAAGATTTAACAAAACTTCGAAGTGCTACAAAATCAAAACCGTTTGAGATAAAGGGGGAAAATTTAAGTGGGTTTCATTCATCCACAAGGGAAGGGTGTACGCCAAAAAACACAACTTCAAAGTCTGGCAGAACAGCTAACAAAAAAGATAGTTTAAAGAATCTATTTATAATAGAATTGGCACAAGGACTAGTTTACAGAACCTAACACATAGCCAAATGAGTTGAAATGAATAATGGGATCCACTGAGTCATCATTTGCACCGTTTTAAACGAAAAGTTGAAATCTGTTTAAAGAACTTCTAGAAGTGCACCGCCAAACTGATTGTTTGGTAGTTAATTAACGTCGCACTGGTGCAACACAACGGGCTATTGGACACGGTCCGGGATCAATCGTGAAGGGAAGATCCAAGAACAACGCCTCGTAATTTTGAACCACGGTAAGATGACGAGGTCACAGCTGATTTACACCCCACTCTCCAAACTTCCGCACCACGTCCATGTAAGGACATTTGAAGCCACAGCAGATTTAACTCGCACCAGTCTCCGTATACACGACGGTCTTGGCTGGACGGACTCTAATGGGGCAGTGGCATCCCGATAGGAAGAGTAACGGATAAGCAACAGGCAGGTTGCGAGTTCGAATCCAACTAAAGACCGTCGTGTACAAAAAAGTCTTGGTGTACGTGGTTGATCACGTGCAGTAATATTTTCAGTTTCTTATGCTCTGAATTAATTTTGCATTTCTAAATTTTGTGCATTTTTTAAGTTGTAAATTGTGGCAACTGCGAGATCAAGAGGAAAAAAGGAATCAAATTAATATCTTTAGAACAACTTTTTCCCAACTTCTTTTATTGTGTTTTATTTCGCCGTTTTCTTTTGTTTTCTGTTCTAATATTTATTATTTTAATAAATTATGTTTTTTTTCATCACACGCAACACCAACATAAAGTATTTGACTTAAAGTGACAGGTAAGTCATAACAAAGGCACGTTTTAAGTGTAATTATGCCATTATTGAAATAATCATGCCGTTATTGAAATAGTTATGTTTAAAAAATCCGAACTAGAACTTTTCAAACATTAAAATATTATTTGTCATAGTGATCATCATCACCTACGAAAAACGTAATGATAGTATATTTTGATCTTCTCTTCAATCTAGAGTAAACCAATTCAAACCGAGTAAGGTCGGGTATTTCGCTAGTCAAAATATATAATCACTTGTTTTTCATAGAAAAAAATAATATTTTAACACATTCGCAATCTTTATAATTTCTACAACTTACTTTGAGCAGAAATCATACACATGCACATCCATTCATGCAATACATTTCACACGGATCGCACCCTTGCTGTATGAAAAAACTACAAAATGACGAAAGGTGACATTAAGTTTACTACTACAAAAGACGATTTTGAGGAAGATTTGGAATTCACTTTCTTAAATTTTTTCCATGTTCAACTCAAATAAAAACGACGATTTACGGCTAGTGCTCCCGCACGCATAGTCAACAACAGGGCCGCCCATAAATTTCCCGGGCCACCCGACAAAATTTTCGCGCGGGCCCCTAAGTTTTTTTTCTTTGTGTAGGAAATTTTTATTTTCCCAAGTATCCATATATTTAAAAATACCCAACTTCAGAAATGTATAAGCAAACACACAGTAATTAATAATGAACTGGTTAGTAAATATGTAATTAAATATGTATATGTGTTATACGCCTAACGCCCGAAGTGTTTTCACTTTTCGATCGAGCAGAACTTCAATAAGGATAATGAAGTATAATCAGAAAACTATAATAAATATCTCTATAGAAAGATTGTAAGAAACTCATGCTAAAACCTACCTTGGACGCTGAAGACTAGTCAAAACTCCGAACACTTTTGCAGCACTGAGGAGGGAGCAATAAATCTCCTATTCAAATTAATGAATTTATGGATGCCGTCGAAAAAGGAAGCTAATTTTGCACTCCAGTTCATGCTCAATTGAAAATATTCTAAGATGATTCAAATTTTTCTTTTCCCAAAGTAGATCGTAAATGATTTTTGTTTATAGGTAATTTGCTGAATCCTTTCACCAGAAGCCACAGTGATGTGAAGATAAAACAAAATTCTTAAAACTATGCAAAGTTCTGTAAAAATAGATTGCAATTTTAATCTATAGATATCATTTAAAGGAAGTGGAAGACCTATATTTTCTAACTTAGCTTAAGGGGGTCCGGGACACATCAGAAAAAAAAATTTATTAATTAATTTACAATTTTGAATTTTTTTGTACTGATTACCCATCTAACTAATAAGCAAAATCACAACACAAAATTTTTTCAAAAGTTTTTTAAAAATTTTAAATTAAATTTTTTTGAAAAAAAGAGTGGCCATTTTAAATTGCTAAGGTTCAAAATATTCTTGGTCAATTTTCAAAATTCTTGCAGTAAATTATTCACAAATTTATAAACTTTAATTTTGATTCAGCAATTAAAAAAATATTAATTTAATAAAAAATAAAAAATATTTGAATGAAAATTTTTGAAAATTTTAAGGTACTTTTTTTTTAAAGTCATATTTTTAAAAGTAAATATTTGTTTCAAATTTGCTGAATCAAAATTAAAGTATAATGTTTGAAAAAGATATATTCCTAATTTCAACCCTTAAACTTTATTAGTTTTCGACTTATAGCAATTTGAATACAGGAAAACTTGAAAAAAGTATCATGGAGAAAAACGCATTTAAAGTTTTAAAGACAGATGGTGTTGCCATGACAACAACTGTCAAGAGTGTTAGATTTTCAAAACAACGCACCACAAAAATTATTATATCTCTAGTTCTAATTAAGATAGAAACATGATTTAGACGTCATTTTAAGCAAAAAAACATAGAGAATTTCTTAAAATCATAAAAAAAATTTCGAAAATTTGACGATTTTTGTGTCCCGGACCCCCTTAATGTGCAAAAGTAGCTTCGCGAACGGTCTTGTACATCTGAATTTCATTAATGAGATTGTGGCTTAAATCATCTGGATAGCTTACAATTAATTTTTAAGTGCGTTGTTGTCATTAGAATTAGAATTTATTTATAATATGGCTTCGAATGTATTGCATATGTTTTTTCATTTGCTCATACCTTGATTCTAACTGAGAAACTATTTTATTGATTACTGTATCAAAAACTGAACTTTTGAATTTTATTTCTTCGGTTTCTAGTACTTTAGGCATTTCTCTTTCCACTTCAAAAGCATCCTTTTTGAGAAAAAAGCTTCCTTTTCCGTCCTCTTTTTTTTAGAAAATTCTGCATCTATACCCATAATAGAAGCTGTCTCTTTAGCTCTATTTATACAGGCCATTGTTTTCTTAAATCTTTATCTATAACGCTTTAATGTTATTCATTTCGATATCAAGGGAGATATATTATGACTGAAGGATTAAATTTCTTGCATTAATTTACTATAGTAATTAATGCAATCCTTCCAAATATTTAACTGAATTAAAGTTTCAAATTTTTTAAAATAATTGAGGAATCCATTTATTTTTCCACCGTTTCCTCTTACCATAAACTACTAATTTTTTACACCTTGAAGGGCCTTTAAAACATCAGGTAGTTTTTCAGATATAGGTTTTACTGACTCAATTCTTGCACTCCATTTTGTCTCACAAAGACCGTGTAGAGACCTCCCATCAGTGTGTTTTAGAAGCAGTTTCCATTGCCGTGAGCTCGCACTAAAGAAATTATAAAGCTGGTTTATAAAGTTGAAGAACGTGCTTACTATTTCATTACTCCTTGTGCCATGTAAACCAACTAGTCGTTGTCGGAGACTGGTGAAAATGTGAGACCTTGACGGGGCCGTTTTACGGACTTGAAAAAAGTATTTTCTGTTCGATATTTTTTCGTTAAATAACCCTAAAATGAGGCAGATAATTTCTTGAATAAACCTTGGGGCCGCAGGCGCCTTAAACGTCCGGGCCCTCCGACATTTGTCGGGTTTGTCCCCCCTTATGGGCGGCCCTGGTCAACAAGACAATATTTTTTTTACTTGTGGCGCTCTTGCATCCGGCATGCGACATTGTGTAATTTCGCAATCTTCTCCTGTCATTATGACAAATAAATTTTAATGTTTGAAAAGTTCTAGTTCCGATTTTTTGAACATTATTATTATTTCAATAACGACTTCATTCTTTCAATGGCATAATTACTTAAAATTTGCCTTTATTCCGACTTACCTGCCTATTAAGTCAAATAATTTGTGGTGTTGCGTGTGATGGAAAAAATATATATATAATTTATTAAAAATAATAAATATTAGAACAGAAAACAAGAAAACGGCGAAATAAAACAAAATAAAAGTCGGGAAAAAGTTGTACTGATAATATTAATTTGATTACTTTTTACCTTTTAATCTCGCCGTTGCCACAACTAACAACTAAAAGGTGCTCAAAATTTAGAAATGCGAAATTAATTCAGAGCAAAAGAAACAGATAATATTACTGCACGTGATCAACCAACACGTGTTTCCGTTTCATTCCCATTCGTTGAAAAATATAGTCTGTCCCAAAATATTCGAAAATCGTTTACATTGCGCACACAAAAATAAGACTCAATAAATAAATTAATTATGAATGGTAATGGTAATAAAAAAGTATCAGAGCTAAAATTTCCTTAAAAAATTTCTGTTTGCAGAATAATCTCTTTATTAGCTGTACTGGTAAAAGCAATCCAAAAGAAAAACTCAATATACATTCCAGTTTTTCCAAAACTACCAAATTATGGTTGATTTAAGTATACTTACTCGGTTGTTTTAGCATGAAACTCATCTAAATATAAAAATAAAGAAGTGTTTAATATTGCATTCACTAAACTAATGGATAACATAAAATAAAACGCATTGTAATCAAATATCTGGAATAAAATGCATGTGATGCCTGCACAAACGAACATAGAACAGAAAGACTGACAGACAGACTTTCGCAACTAATTTCACTCGCTAAATGAAAATAAGTACTTACTGTATGCATATTTCCAAAAAATATATTAAACCGTGTGGACGTATATATCTAGGGCACACACAATACAAACAGACACCAAACGCGTAAAAGAGGCAGATTTGGCATCAGAAGGGTCCAAAACGGATAGAAAACTTGAATGGGTAGAAAATATTCAATGCACAAACACTCTATTCTTATTTATATAAATAATTTATCTTTGTTCTTCAAAAAGAAGTTTTTAATTTTTTATTTAAGACATAGACATCCCCCACTTGCTGTTTTCTCGTTTAGTAGATCGTTAGTCGATCGTTGCGACATCGTAATCAATTAATCGTTTCAAAACGTGGTTTTTATAATTAAATTACATTTTTTTTTAAAGTCTAAAAAAACTT
Organism: Metellina segmentata; assembly: GCA_947359465.1. Classification (NCBI taxonomy): domain Eukaryota; kingdom Metazoa; phylum Arthropoda; class Arachnida; order Araneae; family Tetragnathidae; genus Metellina; species Metellina segmentata. The sequence continues at coordinate 58,970,769 of OX375884.1, read as the reverse complement.
TAAAGCAGGAATATTTGTATTGGGACGGTATGTAGTATCCGATACGTTACAACTTTCGAGTGATGTATTGCCAATTGTGGTAACATTCCCGTTTTCGCGCTTTTCTTATTTTTAAGGCAACCCTAGATATTTTCTCCTGACGATAATAAACGGATCTCATGATTGGTTAAGGAAGAAAATACGCTTTTCCACTTTTATTTTTAATGTAGAACGGAATTAAAATTTAGACAGTCTTTGAAATTGTTGGGTGCATATGAATTTTGCTCTTGATTTATAAAATCGACTTGTTTTATTAATTTTCTAAATTTTTAGGATAAGTTTGGAAAGCAGATTGTAAGTTACAATTTTTTAAATTGGTCACTTTATTAAATTTCAATTAAAATTTCGAAAACAAATTTGGATTAAATTTGATTTTTGAAATTGCAGATTGGAATTTAGAATTTTTTTCCCCTTTTGGTTGCTCATTTCCCCTTAGTTGATTTGATATAGCAGTGGATAGTGTTATTGAACGTTAGAAAATGGTAGTGGTTTTTTTTTTTTTTTTTCAAACATGTAGTAGCTTGATTGGGAAGAGGGTGAAATGTCTTTCATGTGAGAATGATATGATTTTAACATTGAGAAATAATGCTGGTGATGAGGTAGGAGTGGAAATGTAGAAAGATAGGACAAAAGTTTGGCAAAAGAAAGTATAACAGGAGTAAGAAATTGGAGGGTAAATGGGTGTTTGGAGGACTTGAACGAGGGAGGGATAAATGTTTATGGTTGAGGTGAAAAATAGGAACCAGAAAGTTTTGGCTGAGGTAATTCAGAGCTGAATTTTGCAAGGAACAACAAAAATTTCTGACTATTGGAAGTCATATGCTGGTATCAATACCCGAAGGACAAAGAGTTCAAGGGTTATCGATTCGAGCATATGACTGTTAACGATAGTCAGAATTTCAAGGACCCGGCTATGAGGGTAAGTTTGATTTTTGTTTAGCTTTTGGTTATATTACAAACACTGGACTATGCTTGGGTGGGCACCCAATACGGTGACTTATACGCATGGAAGCCAACGGTGAAAGGTCCTCGTCGGCCCCGGAGGGGCGGCGAGGTAGCCGGCAGGCGGGGATCGCGCGTTATACGCTGTGACTTATCTACAAACAAATTTCTCCCGGTATACTGGTTTAAACGCATTGAAACCTTAAGCGCAATACGCTTTGACTTCTCTATAAAACAATTTCCTCTTGTAAAGTCGTTACAATAAAAATATTTGTCTTGCTTTTCCATATATGGCTCTATAACCTGGAATATTCCCATTGAGTTGCTCACATAATGCTAATTGCTAGAAAAATTGTGAAAAAATATTTTTTCACACTTATGGATAGCAGAAGAATTTTTAGATTTTTTTTTTCTCATCAAAAACCTTTGTGTGGATTATGATCACAGAAAAGAACTACCTTATTAAAAAAAGATTTCTTGTTTTGAATTTTCTATGCATTGCAAAGTTTCTAATTCAAAATTGATGAAAATCAGGACGTTTTAAAAAAAAATCGCGTTTTTTTTTTATTATTATTATTTTTTAACAATTATAAATTATTTTTTTTTATTAAATTTTTTTTTTTAAGTGACAAAACTAGGATGAAATTGACGCAAAATTGCGTACATGTTCGGAGAAAACCAGACTGAAATATTAGAAAATTTTCAAGTGAAATTTATATTGCTTTTTTCTTAATTTTTAAACAAATTATTATTATTATTTATGCACTGTATGCAAAGGTTCACGTTGTATATGGCGGCCATCTTGGAATTGCTTACATCGGCCGCCATCTTGATTTGGCGTAAACAATCGCTTTGGCGGCCTAACGTATCGGATGCTACCACTCCACCTTGTATTGTAATTTCAGGGTCGGTCGGGTTACAGGAAGCAAACCATTATTTTTATTTGGCCTTACGTGGTGTTGTCCTCGGAATCTTTCCACTCGGGTTTGATCCTGGACTCACGTTAATAACTCCATTGCTGCGTTAATTAAAATAACTACAATCCGGTTTCTAATCCGTTCCTCTTCAACTGGGCAATCGCGGCCCTAGGAAGAAATAAGATGCTACAGCGACGCCAGCATTTGGAAAGCATATTAAATTTTACCACTTTGTAAATGAGGTCACAATTTAAAAGATGAAACCAGTGATGGCAAAGTATACAGGTTGTTTTCGTTCGATTTCAATGTTGACATTCTGGCTAATGCGGAAACCCTGTGACTAGTTTTTCATCAAGGGCATCATCTAGCATCTATAAAAATCACTTCGATATTTATCTCCGGACAACTCGATGCAACATCCGATGCAACCGGAAAAAACGTGCCAACTTCCGCTTCGAAAAAGATCCTATACAAGAACAGGGGCAATCCGTAGTAGCGTCCTTCGTTTAATATTAGAACACTGTTGATTCGTAGAAAAGCTGAAGTTGAACACTCCATTTAACAGGTTTCAAAAAGATGAATACCTATAACCTTTAGAAGACCAATTTTTCAAAAGTTATGAAAAACTTCATGGTCAATTGATCTGATTGATCATTGAACAGATTTGGTTTTTTGGGGTTTAATGGCGTAAGGGCCAGATTTTTGGCCATGCTTAGCCAGATACAAGACATACAATATCAAGTAATAGACATACACAATGAAAGTTTTGGTTATACAGAAAAGAGAAATACATCCAGGGAGGAATGGACCTGACAGGAATCGAACCTGCACCGTCTACAACTCGAAGGTTGCTAGCACAGTGGGCATACTCACTAAGCCACGATGGCCCAAACAAATTTAGTTTTTTGAGGTGTGATGATGAAGGGGTTGGTTTTGGTTGGTTGGGTTGCCTTTAACCCACGACATTAAAACCCAACCACGACACAAGACAAAAAACTCAGCTGCGCCAGACACAAGACAAAAAACTCTAGAAGACAAAATAAAGACTGTTGGATTTTGGATTTTTATGGCACAAGGGTCATATTTGGCCAAGCTGAGACAAACGCAAGGGGAACAACATTAAGTACTGCACAAACACACGCAAGGAAAGCTTTTCTGACACAGAAGATAGAAATACACCCAGGTAGGAATCGAATCTGAGACGCCTAAGACTGGCTGGTTATCAGCGCCGTGAGTAAACCAACTGTGACAAGATGACCCCTGAAAAAAAGAGATTGGGGAATGGAGTAGAGGAATGAAATAAAAAAGATCGCTTGGTCATCCTGGGAGGGCGACCACCAACGTGTTTACTAATCGCAGTAAACCACATGAAAGAAAAGATCATAAGAGTACCACGGGTCCATGAATCCCGTACACTCTAAAGGTAAGGTAATTTTAATTAACGTCATAATAAAGCAACACAACGGGCTATTGACGACGGTCCGGGATCAGTCCTTTAACGGAAAGATCCAAGGACAACACCTCGTAATTTTGAACCACAGTCAGATGACGAAGCAACACCTGAGCTGGCACCCCCCTCTCCAAACTTCCACACCAACCCAACGTGAGGACTTTCGGCCACGACAGATTTAAGGTGCACCAGCCGCCTCTACACCATACGCTTACAAACATCCATGCCCGGGCCCGGACCAGGAACTTCCGATCTAGAGGCTAACACCTTAACAACTATACCGGTTGGTCGGCTAACCCGACGTGAGTCGATGGTCCACGATCAATATCGTAGGGATAATTTGGTAATTAACGTCGTACTAGAGCAAAACAACGGGCTACTGACGACGTCCGAGATCGATTCCCGAAGGGAAAGATTCGAGGACAACACGTAATTTTGAACAGCGGTCAGATGACGAGACAACACCTGGGTAGGCACCCAAAAATATCGAAGGGAAGATCCAGACAACGCCTCGTAGTTTTTAACCACGGTAAGAGGACGAGTTTAACTGGCAGCTCAATTTCCAAACTTACACACCACCTTAACGTGAGGATGCTTGAGGCCACGATAGATTTAACATGCACCAGCCCCCGTGTTCACGATGGTCTTTCGGTGATTCTAGATTCTCACTCGCAACTCTCCGATTGCTTACTCATTACTCCTTTAAGGGGGTCCGGGACACATTGAAAAAAATTTCTATTAATTAATTTAGAATTTTTTTTTTGTACTGATTACCCATCCAACTAATAAACAAAATCACAACACAAAATTTTTCCAAAAGTTTCTAAAAATTTTTAATTAAAATCTCTTGAAAAAAAGGTCATTTTAATATACTAAAACTCAAAATATTCTTGATCAATTTTCGAAATTCTTGCAGTAAATTATTCACAAATTTATAAACTTTAATTTTGATTCAGCAATTTAAAAAATATTAATATAATAAAAAAGAAAATTTTTGAATGAAAAATCTTGAAAATTTTAAGGTACTTTTTTTTTTTAAGTCATATTTTTAGAAGTAAATATTTGTTTCAAATTTGCTGAATCAAAATTAAAGTATAATGTTTGAAAAAGATACATTCCAAATTTCAACAATTAAACTTTATCGGTTTTCGACTTATAGCAATTTGAATACAGGAAATCTTGAAAAATGTATCACGGAGATAAACGCATTTAAAGTTTTAAAGACGGGTGCTGTTGCCATGACAACAACTGTCAAGAGTGTTAGATTTTCAAAACAACGCACCACAAAAAGTATTATATCTCTAGTTCTAATTAAGATATAAACATGATTTCGACGTCATTTTAAACAGAAAAACACAGAATTTCTTAAAATAAGTTTTAAAAAAATTCGAAATTTTGACGATTTTTGTGTCTCGCACCCCCTTAATCGGGCTAACGAGGCCTCTGAAGGTGTTCAGATCCGTTGATTGGTTGATTTATTTTCAATTGCCCAAGATCCAAACATGGATAAACTTCGCCAAATGCAAGATGAAATAAAATTCAATTTCGAGACGAAAAAGAATATACTAGCAACCATTCCAAAATTAAAAGGGTGATAAAAAAAAAACGTAGGTAACATGAAATTATTTTTTATTAATTCAAGCATATCAACAAAGGGAAATATATAAAAGTATAAAAAAAAACAAGTTGAGAAAGGAAAGTTTATTTTAAAACTGATGAAATGTTGCAGTCTTTAACCCAAAAGTTATTAAAAGATGAGATCTTTAAATGTCAATAGCCCGTTGTGTTGTTCCAGCGCGACGTTAATTAAAATACCTACCAAATGTATGTCAGTGACCTTCGAAAGACATAAAACATTTTATGAACAGAAATTGTCAAAATGGGGTGTTCCCATCTCAGCTGAAGATTAGGTTATGAGATGGTAGTTTAAAGTGATGAATTACAAATGGGTCATTCCATGCAAAATGAGTTAATCGGCTGTGGATGACATATCACCGACTTTAATGAAAATGCGTTTTTAAATAGGTCAAGTACAGTAATGAGCAACTGCAAAATATTAGAGAGGTTTCAGAAATCTAAATTTTATTAATTATTGACATTTAAAGTTCAAGGTCGCACAAATTTAGATTTTCCAGCTCTAAATGTTTAACTTGCCTTTAACTTGTTCGTGTATAAGTTTTGTTAAAGGGATTTGAAGCTGTCTAGTGATTATAGATCATTTGCGACGCTTGTTTCAAGGCAAGGTAATGTTAAGGTAATTTTTTATTAACGTCGTACTAGAGCAACACAACGACGCTTGTTTCAAGATTGATCGAAAATGAATTCAGAAAAAGGTCTACTCGACTATTCATATAGATCATTAAAAAGTTTAAAACCTTTCCATCAACTGAAATTGTAAACCGAGATTCAATCTTGTTTGGCTCTTTTTTTTTATGTGGGAATGCCTATTACTTGATATTGTACGTCTCGTGTCTGGCGCAGCATAGCAAAATATAGCAATTGCGCCATAAAATACCAAAACCACCAACCCAATGGGCAAGAACCCATCCACAAGGTTGGTTTGTTAGGGATTTATGGTGCTAGGGCCATATTTGTCCACACTGCGCTAGACACACGACATACAATATCAAGTAAGACATACACAAAATGAAAGTTTTTACTGACATGGAAGAGAGAAATACACCCAGGGAGGAATGCACTTGACAGGGAATCGAACCTGAGCCGCCTACAAGCGTAGTTGGCATACCAACTGGTCCACTTTCCTCCCACCCACAAGGACAGGACAACAAACACATCTTATTTTGATGGGATAATATACGGTCGGAGGGCCAGCTTCATGGCCCTTCTAATCTAAAATAGGTGACAACAGCTATTTTGTTATAATTTTTGTAACTCGAGGGCTGAACAGATCTAGAATCTACGGACATCATCTGATTTTTTGGATACAGATCAGGTTGCATGATTTCTGAATACACCGCGCGACGATGCTATCCAACATACATTTTAGTGTCTTAAAAGCTAAACAAGAAATTGGTTATATTTGCAGATTCTACAATTCTCAGTTTTCTCCGTCAGAGTTTTGGAGATAAAACCACTTACACACAAACATTCTATCAGTCGGCCTTCCAAATTCTGCACAGTATGATTTGATAGTTTATGGTGGAGTGGTAGCATCCGCAACGTTAGGCCGCCAAAGCGATTGTTTACGCCAAATCAAGATGGCGGCCGATGTAAGCAATTCCAAGATGGCCGCCATATACAACGTGAACCTTTGCATACAGTGCATAAATAATAATAATAATTTGTTTAAAAATTAAGAAAAAAGCAATATAAATTTCACTTGAAAATTTTCTAATATTTCAGTCTGGTTTTCTCCGAACATGTACGCAATTTTGCGTCAATTTCATCCTAGTTTTGTCACTTAAAAAAATATATTAAATTAAAAATATATATATATATATAATTAAAAAAAAAAAAAATAATAATAATAATAATAATAAAAAACGTGATTTTTTTAAAACGTCCGGATTTTCATCAATTTTGAATTAGAAACTTTGCAATGCATAGAAAATTCAAAACAAGAAATCTTTTTTTAATAAGGTAGTTCTTTTCTGTGATCATAATCCACACAAAGGTTTTTGATGAGAAACCAAAAATCTAAAAATTCTTCTGCTATCCTAAAGTGAAAAAATATTTTTTCACAATTTTTCTAGCAATAAGCATTATGTGAGCAACTCAATGGGGATATTCCAGGTTATAGAGCCATATATGGAAAAGCAAGACAAATATTTTTATTGTAACGACTTTACAAGAGGAAATTGTTTTTTAGAGAAGTCAAAGCGTATTGCGCTTAAGGTTTCAATGTGTTTAAACCAGTATACCGGGAGAAATTTGTCTGTAGATAAGTCACAGCGTATAACGCGCGATCCCCGCCTGCCGGCTACCTCGCCGCCCCTCCGGGGCCGGCGAGGACCTTTCACCGTTGGCTTCCATGCGTATAAGTCACCGTATTAGGTGCCCACCCAAGCATAGTCCAGTGTTTGTAATATAACCAAAAGCTAAACAAAAATCAAACTTACCCTCATAGCCGGGTCCTTGAAATTCTGACAATGGTTAACAGTCATATGCTCGAATCGATAACCCTTGAACTCTTTGTCCTTCGGGTATTGATACCAGCATATGACTTCCAATAGTGAGAAATTTGTGTAGTTCCTTGCAAAATTCAGCTCTGAATTACCTCAGCCAAAACTTTCTGGTTCCTATTTTTCACCTCAACCATAAAACATTTATCCGTCCCTCGTTCAAGTCCTCCAAACACCCATTTACCCTCCAATTTCTTACTCCTGTTATACTTTCTTTTGCCAAATTTTTGTCCTATCTTTCTACATTTCCACTCCTACCTATCACCAGCATCCTTTCTCAATGTTAAAATCATATCATTCTCACATGAAAGACATTTCACCTTCCCAATCAAGCTACTACATGTTTGCAAAAAAAAACATTTTCTAACGTTCAATAACACTATCCACTGCTATATCAAATCAACTAAGGGGAAATGAGCAACCAAAAGGGGAAAAAAATTCTAAATTCCAATCTGCAATTTCAAAAATCAAATTTAATCCAAATTTTTTTTCGAAATTTTAATTGAAATTTAAATAAAGTGACAAATTTAAAAAATTGTAACTTACAATCTGCTTTCCAAACTTATCCTAAAAATTTTGAAAATTAATAAAACAAGTCGATTTTATAAATCAAGAGCAAAATTCATATGCACCCAACAATTTCAAAGACTGTCTAAATTTTAATTCCGTTCTACATTAAAAATAAAAGTGGAAAAGCGTATTTTCTTCCTTAACCAATCATGAGACCCGTTTATTATCGTCAGGAGAAAATATCTAGGGTTGCCTTAAAACTAAGAAAAACGCGAAAACGGGAAGGTTACCACAATTGGCAATACATCGCTCGAAAGTTGTAACGTATCGGATACTACATACCATCCAAAACTAATTTGGTTAAAATCGAAACTTCCAAAACTAGAGTTGGTGGGGCAAAATGGATTCTATTTTGGAATCGGCATGTATTCAAGCTAAAATATGCAAGATGTTGGTATGCTATTCTAACCAGATACTATTTTAGAAACCAGTGGACCAAATATATTCAATGTTTCGTCTAATTTCCGCAAACAGAAGCTTACATAATTGTCGACATTGAATCGTAACAGTAAACACTGACATCCGATTGCGTAACCAATGTTTATTTACTCTAGATTTAATTTTCCCGCTTCCGAAATTCATATCCTGTTTTTATTTTCCGTTCTCATTTTATCACGTGGTAAGCAATTCAAAACCTAATCACTCTTATATACGAAAAAAAAAATTTATTTTGCCTAACCGAAGATCTTTTTTTGATGTTTAGACGTGGCACGTTATTTGAAGCTTATTAATTAACATTCGCGAAATAACCTATATTACCAATTTTATAAAACCTTCTTAGTGATATATGCGAAGTTTTTTTTACGCAATATTGAAATCATTGAAACCAGAAACACTAGTGAAAATGATCACATTGCCTTAAAAATAAACACGAATCTGGAAAATATTTTTACTAAAATCCAATTTAGGGACTGTCACTTTAAAAAGTGAAGGGAAATTTTTGATCCACTTAATATTGAATAAACTTGTATTGATTAAACTAGTTTATTTTTGAAGCTTATACACACAACGGAAAAATCAAACGGGATGTGAACCAAACAGTTCCTTTAAAAGCCGCAAAAATGAATTGTTAATTGAGACGAAAACAATATTCCCAATTCAAATGAATTCCATCTTTCTCAGATAATAAAATATTTTATCAGCATAAATATTACCTAAAGTGAATAGGTACAATAAATTTAGCCGGGACTTTTTAATGATCACCTTATTCATCGTTAACGTTCGAATATCGAGGAGACAGTCTTTTCACCCTTCCTATATTTCAAGATTTAACAGTTACCGAAGCCATTATACCTCAGACATATCTCACTTTCAATTCCTAATATACCGGTATCAATTGAAACAACGCACGGCAAAAATTCACTTATTAAAGCTATTAGTTATACAGTATTATGTTTAGACAATTTTACAGACAAAAGTATTTTCTATTGCTGGCCTTTCTTAGAAGCCGTAATCGCACTCAAATCAGTAGAAAATATGAATTTTGAAATTTCATCAGCACAACTTACCTCACGTCTTGTCATTGTTAATATACCGGTTTCGCGCTACAAAACGTTTCGTGTTCAACCGACTCTCCAGTGCATCCAAACAACATTTCAAGTTCTCCAAAGTTGCGTAGGTCGCATCTGAGACGAGGGAAGGGCGCATGCGCTAAATAAAGTTCAGATCCGCAGACTGATTGACGTGAACTCAGATGTGAGGGAATTATTTTCGGCTCGGGGAAAACAGGGAAAAACGTGAGAGAACCGGAAGTTTCTTAAATCGCATACCGATAGTTTTTAAACTGTTAGCAAATGAATTACTGCTGGCGGCAGTGCAACTATATCACATGCTTTGCTTCTGGAAGCAAATTTATATCATGCATCTTGAATTGTATAAAATAATCGGTCGTTTGGGGAGTTTTCAATCCTAAATTAGTTTTGATGCGTGTTATTATTGATCTCTCCTCGACCCATTAGTCATAAAGGCCCGGATTTTATTGACCTCGAATGATATTAAACGAAATTATGACCTCAAACCAGTTAAAGTGTGACCTAAAAATAATTTCTGACACATTTCTGCGTTGTCCCTTTGTTTTTGTCCTGTTATTTACTTGATCAGCATTAAAACGTGTTCGACTTATTTGCCCAACACAGGCTTTAAAAAGTTTTTTTGGAATAAAAACAACATATATGTGGTCATTTTCTTTCTGTCTTCATTAGTTGCAGTTCGAATTTTTCGTAAAAGCGATTGATCTTGACAGTAAAGCTAAATGAAATTACTCTCTTCGGTCCCTTGCTTGGTCGATTCTTCTTCAACAATAAAGTAGCTACTCTGTTGTTCCCCTCACCTACATTTTCAGTAACCATTTTTAATAAGAAGAATATGTCGACAAGACCCATTTTTAAAAAATGAGCAGAATAGGACCCGCGTCTACAAAATAGACACGATATGCAATTATATGATAAATTAAAAGCATAAAATTTTTATCCAAATTCGCAAAAGCATGTTTCATTCTAGTAAAGAGGAGCTTGTCATGAATTTCCAATCTTAGTCACCAAAGCGCTTAAGATAGTCCACTGAATACCAGAAAAAAGGCTGAATGGAATAGGCCATACCAGATTTTACTTCAAGATTGGGTCTTTTTCGGATTTGTAAAAACTCCTAAGAAAATTCCAATATATTGCACAATGAACAAGTGTTTATATCATATCTTGTTGAAAAAGACGTCTACTCAATAAACTGAACTATTGCCACATTTCTTATTTTACAATACAGTGGCCCACCCAAGGGGTTGTTGATGGTCTTCAGCTACCCCTAAAGCGACAGAAAAATTAAACGTTCGTCGTCTTGATAACATGTTGGTCTTTTGGGCCTGATAGAACATTATTACGAAAAGTTGGATTCATGAATAGAGTTAACTTAAAGCTACACTACATTAGCTTTGACAAGTAAGTAATTAAATTCTCACTGGAGCAATACAGCAGGCTATTGACGACGGTCCGGCATTAATCCCGAAAGGAAAAATCCGAGGACAATACCCCATGATTTTGAACCAAGGTCAGATGAAAAGGTACACCATTCTCCAAACTATCACACTTCACCAACGTGAGGACATTTCAGTCCATGACAGATTTCGCGCACGACGGTCTTTGGTTGGATGGCGTTTCTAATTCGCATCTCAACCAACTGGGTTATCCCCTCCCCAGTTGTGTAATTTTCAAGTACCGAAACTTCAATTCAGTCTTGTTTTTCGCGATTCATTTCTTGATCCAGTTCCTATGCAGACTCAGCGTCCATTTCATTCCTATCTCTGAAACCTCTGACCGCTGTAAATTTGCTGATAGTGGACAACTTGCTGTTCGTTTGCACTTTTACTTCCTTGTTTCTCGGAAATAGCTTGTGTTACTCTAGTGGACGGTAGTTAAATTCCTGTCAACCTCGAAAATATCACCCCCTATTCCCGATTCATATTCACAATTCCGTTATAATATTTCTTATTGAGGTCACAACCTTGAAAAGTCGTTTTTGACTCAAATATAAGTGTGTGGTACAGGTAAACAGTGCGTGACTTTAAAACTCTTTTCGACAATTGAAACTAAACTCTTGAAAATTTTAATAACAATGAGTAGTAAATACAGTAACTCTAAAAAATTGGCTTCTTGAGGGACAGGTAAAAATTGTCATGTATTGAAGGAAGATCGATAAAAACTTGCTCATAGACATAAAAGCACAAATTGAGCGTTAAAGTACGTATTTTTTATATATAATTATCAAAAACTACAAATGAACAGAAAACTGCTGGAAGCAATTGACCTTAGAACTCTTTTCGAAGAAACATGAGATGTTATCGAAAATTTATCTGGTGACAAAGAGAACAATATAACAGAATATATTGAGGCGCGTGATATATTAGAGGATTATTGTATGCGATTCCAAATGCCAACTTTCAAATAATTTTTTGCAAATTGAAATATAATTTTTAATGCATATTTATGTTGCTCTAAACAATTTTTTTCCCTTCTGGTAAAAATAATGCGAGTCACAGGCTTAAAAGAGCTTACTAACTTGTGAAAGCTTCATTGTTTGATGAAGTTTCTGTTCTTGTCGAATTTGCCAAGTACTAACTTATTGATTGGCTGGAATGGAGTTAGGAATTTAGTGAATACAGCAGGTGTATACTATATATATATATGTTTAAAGATTAAAAATGTACTGTAATATCTTTAGCCTATTACACCCATTCCACTATATTTCGTCTATTTTTTTTTTATTTTTTTTTTCGCTCTTAGAGCTCATATTATTTAGTCTAGAGCATCGAAAAAATAAAAAAAACGAATCAGTTGAAGAAAGGATTGTATGCTGTCCATGCTTAAGCAGTGTTTAACAATGTGGCCGTTAGAAATTCTCTCTCTATCTCTCTATATTAAAAAATGTTGCAGCCGCAGGATTGAAAACTAGCTTTTATCGCTCGATTCTTAGACAGTTTCCCGAGAAAGTACGGATCAGAAAATTACGAAATTAACATGGTTTGTTCAAAATTGTACATGAACAAGATAAAGAAGATTTTTTTTCCGATGCGGCTATTAGTTTAGGATGCATTAAATGTCAAAGTCGAAAAAGAGAAATTTCTAACACGAGTGAGCAAAACATGTACAAATTTTCAGTCTTCAGCCGTGAGTATTTTTAGAATACCTCTAAAAGTGATTTTTTGCAGCTCGTCGAATTTTTTTGGAAAATTTCAATTTGGTTCCTGATAGTATTTTTTTGAAATCCGGGAAAAATCAGGACATTTTCGTTACTTTTTTTGTTAAAACAGTCATATCTATAGCTCATTACTATTAGTTTTTAAATTTGAAAACACCCCCTGGAAACCTTAGAATATATTCTTTCTTATGGTACAATTATTTTTAAAATTGGTTCATAAATAAATTTTCGTTGCAATGAAAGTATAATTTATAGTTTAAACATTTTGCGATAACGTTCATTTTTCATCACGGAAATGAAAGGTTACATTTCTAACTAACGGGTTTGCCAGATATAAAATTTATCGTAGCAACGATTTTTTTTATTTGGCCGTTGAAACTCGCTGTGACGTCATGGCTCGGAAAGTCCAATCAGTAATATGCGAATTATTAAGATAGTTTCGCCGTCACAGGAGATTGAAAACTCTGCGAACGGGCAAGGGGCGGAGCACCCTAGTATGTAAAGAAATTGCACTGCTGGCCACCCAAATTGCAACACCAAGAAAGACAAGAGATATCACAACAAAATTTATTTTGTAGATAACATGTTGATCAAGTATCAAATAATTAAATTTATAGACTTCTGTGAAGTGTGATTCCTGCCAAAATCAGTAGCCAGAGTAGCCGCCATTGTTGGAGATCACCGCTGCCACACGCCTCGGCATTGATTCAAAGAGACTTTGTATGTGTTCTTGGGGTACAGCAGACCAAGCAGCTTCCACACGTTGTCAAAGTTGATCTGGTGTGGCAGCTGGGGATGCAATCTGGGTCAATCGTTGAGCAACCATGGACCACATGTTTTCTATCGGCGAAAGATCCGGAGAGCGAGCTGGCCAGGGAAGCAATTCAATCTGGCGATTGACGAAGAACCCTTGGACAATGCGTGCCACGTGTGGTCGCGCATTATCCTGTTGAAATATGGCTGTGGGCAAACCGTGAAGGTAAGGAAGGACAACTGGCTCCAACACCTCGGAGATGTAGCGCTGGCTGTTTAAAGTACCGGTAATGCGTACTAGAGGAGTGCGAGAGTGATATCCAATACCGCCCCATACCATAATATCCGGTGCAGGACCAGTGTGGCGGTGCATAACGCAGCTGTTCAGCATCCTCTATCCACTGTGTCTCCAGACTCGAATCCGACCATCGTGGTGTTGCAAACAGAGAAGCGTGACTCGTCAGTTAAGACAATTTCATTCCATTCTGCCGTCCACACCCTTCTTTCATCGCACCATTGGCGGCGGAGACGTCTGTGGTTCTGCGTCAAGGGTAGACGAAGCAATGGACGTCTTGCGGACAGACCACTCTGCTGTAAACGGCTTCGAATGGTACGCTCAGACACTGGATGATGCGTTACAGACTGAATGTGCTGTGCTATGGTTCGTGATGTGGCTGAGCGATCCGTTACTGCCATCGCACAACATGCCTCTCATCACGTGAAGTGATGCACTGAGGTGGATGCGATCGAACACGTCGGTCCGTCGTACCCTCCTGTATCCAACGATCACATATCCGCATTACAGTTTTTTGGTTTCGTCCAACACGACTACCGATTTCCCTGAAAGATAATCCACAATCTCGGTAGGCCACTATCCTTCCTCTGTCGAACTCGGATACTTGATCAAAAGATGATCGTTGTTTTCTACGAGGCATAATTGATCGTTTTTTTGAAAAAAAACACAAGAAAAACACAATTGCCGCACTTGAAATCGTCGAAATCTCCAAGCCTTAAATAGCGCTTTGAAGTGGTGCCACAGGCGAGCGGGATGTGCGTCTGCGCTGAAATTCTAATCATTTGCATATCTCACCTCCGCTAATGCATGTTGTAAATTTCATATTATTTGCATGCTTCCTTCAGGGTGTTGAATTTAGGGTGGCCAGCAGTGTAATTAATTGGGAAAGTTAAAGTTTAAAATTGTTTGTAAGAAGCAAAATCAGTGTGATACATGTGGTGCGAAATCTTGTTTGAGATACACAATTCGCGACGGGGAGACAATACTTTTTCTTACGTAAAAATATCTTTAAAAAGGTTTGAGGCCCTTTATAAAAAAGGATGCATGAACCTTTGCTACCGATAAAGAAACGTGGGAAAATATTTTCACTAATTTTTTTTCATTGCTAATATGTTCGAATTTTTTAAATTGCATCTTTTTTAAAAGTTTATCACAAAACTAATTCTTATAAAAAAAAATACAACACTTCTTTCACAACCATCAAACACTTATTCCGATGTAGGAACGTTTTTCTACATCAGTACATTTTTTAAGCAATCCAATGTTTCTCTGATTTGTGTTCACGTTTTTAACAACTCCGTGACCTTTTGTACGCTACTGTGTATTTCCGATAACTGCAATCTCAGCATGTCTTAAAAGCTCATGCATTTTGTAAATAACCGACTTCAACCCGAGAAAAAGCAATTTTCCCCGTTAAAAAAAATGGCGCAAATAAGTGCGAGCAGACTCACAGTCGTAAAAAAGGAAAACGGTCGTATCTCAAAACAGCCCTCTTTGGATACCAGCTTGCTGTCAACTAAGGGTGAAAGGTTTAAGTAACGTCTGAAAGGGCCTCTTGTTCTTGCATCTGATGGAGGGAGGGACCAGAAAGGGAGCTCTTTCTTGGAAGGTCCCATTCAGCTAAATTATCAAGATAGATCTAGTTTGTTGTGAACTAGAGTAGGGATGGTGTAATAATTCACCTTACGCAGAAACGCTCGCAGTAGTTTTTGTACACCGTTTAGAAGAGAGATGGGAAATTTTTTCACACTGTTTGAAATTTTATACGGCTGATAACTTGAGTCCTTTTTCCCTTGTTAGAGAGTTAAAAAAATAAAAGCGTGTAAGTCATTTAAAATTTCTCCGAACATAGAAGGGGTTGTTTTCTTGTCTCAAAATACCTCTACCTTTATGAAAATTCTTATCCATGAGCAATCAAAAAACTATAATTAACCCTTTTGTACTCTCAGTACAGTAATTAGTCATAGATTTTCCATAAGTCTAGTCAGTCCTCCTGTAGCAGAAAATGACCTGTTGAGTGACAAATTAAGCCAAACTAATCAAATCAACCCATAACTCTCTCATATCATATGTGGACTGTATACTTACTTTTTTTCTGAGGATTCAATATAAGTAATGTACACCCGTCAAAAAAAAAAAAAAAAAACGACTCACCCGATCGCAACTGCACACTTTACATCACAGAACAAAACGGAACGCCACAGTCAATGACCTGTTGCAGGCGACTTCGTAAGGAGTCCATTAAGATGGTGACAAAGTCAGAATCCATTCTGATTGAATCCCAGGATCTGTTGGCAGAAGTTTGTTTTCACTTTGTGAACAATCCCCAATGACGACAATAATCATCGAATTTTGCAAGCAGTCTCACTGCGCTACTAATTATGCACGTGATGAGCTGAAATTTGGAATTCCGATGTTTCAGTAACAGTTGAATCGCATTGAGTCATAATTTGCTAGGTTCTGTTCATAATTTTTATGAATATTAATTTCATAATTAATAAAAAATAGTAAAAGTTAGTTTGATAGTTAAAATGTTTATAGATTGTGTTTGGTGTTTTGGGTAGCAAAGGATGGAAAAACAATTTCCAAGGAAAATTAATTTTTGTGGCAAATATAAACAAAAAACGTGGAACACCAATTTAACATTAGGAGATCTCATTTTCAAACTCTTATAAATCTGTAAAAATCCAATAAAATTGATGAACATTATTTTACTTCCGCCCGAAATTGTATGTAGAATCCAAATTTGTGATAAAAGATGGGGGTTCGTATTGAAATTTTCGGAGCGACACCCAATTTAATATGAAGACGGCCCCTTAGACAAATTTTAAAAATTGATATTTGTAGAAAACATTTATCCCTATCGATTGCTACCTTCTGTTTTGTTCTGCGATGTAAATTGTGCAATCGCGATCGGGTGAGTCGTTTTTTTTTTGACGGGTGTACATCCGAATGATGGCTTAGTGCAGAAATGTGTTTTTTTTTTTTTTTTAATTCTGATTCTTCAGTTGAGCGGTTTTAAAGTTTGTTAGTAATTAAAAGTGAAAAATATATTCATTCACAACTCAGCACTTTATATTATTTAGACAATACCCGGTGATTTTTTTACTTAACGTTATAGTGCAGGGGTGGCCATAGCGCGGCACTTAGGCAAATAAGATGTCTGTATGAAATATGGTAAACTAAAACTGATCAATGTTTAAAAGTAATTATTTTATTTCATTTCTTGTTACAAAGTTATTCAAAAACAAAAAAGTAAAAATGAAAACAAAAAAATTGTTCTGATTCTATCAAACAATTTTGTAAAGAAAATCTATAAAAAATTAGATTTTCTTGTGGATGCTTTACGAATGTTGTCCTTAGCAGTTAAATGCCGAAAGCTTGGTTAATGACGTGTTGGGGCAATCGTTATGAGAGCGCACTACAAGCAGTGGTTTTCGTTGGCTATTCTCTTTTGAGGAGGAAATGAAAAAACAAAACAACTTTCAAAATCAAAGTTGCTCTTCTCTTTTACACTCATATTGAAGCAAGTAAAAATATTACAAGCAACAAGTTCTTACGCTTTGTTATGTGTGACTTACGGTGTCGAACTAGCACTCAGTCGGAGCTTATTGCGATATTTTTCACGCATTTCTTATATTAAATCTTTTGCTTTGAGTCAAAGTTATCTCAGCTAAGAAAGCAATGCAGTTTTATGTTTCAGCTATGAATCAGAATGACCGAGGAAGAGGGATCTGTGGGTAAATTTTAAACAAATTGAACTAATTTTCAGTTCTTCATTGTTTTGTTATCAAAGATAAAAAGTAATAATAATTGGCTGTTTCAAATATTCCTTCCTGAAATGTGGCTTCCAAAGGTAGTGTAGCTGGCCACCACTGTTATAGTGTAAACATTAATGCTTTGTTCTAGTTATAATACATATTAAATGCAGATTTATTTTACTTAATCGGCTCTTGCGTTGTAAAACTTCGATCAACCCTATCTGTCTTGACAATTCTAGAGTTATTATGAAAATAAGGGAATACCCATAAAAACCACTATATTTTCAGACACGGCAGAATGCCAATAAACTGTCAAACATTTACAATAGAAACGTGCTTTATGAAAACCACAGAACGGGGAAATAGAAAACAATTTCGAAAGGCGAACTAGTTTTGTGTTGCCACATTCAACACATCCGTGATCAGAAAAATTCACAAAAGAACTTTAGCTATAAAAATAAGATCGATGAAAAGTGGTTTTCAATAGAAATTGTTTGTTTTGTTCATTCAAAAATTGGTTACCTCTTTGAAAGTCGGAAATCGATCCCTGATATAAATTGAAGAATTTTCACTCTTATTTCCTTAAGACAACTTCTTTTCATACTTTGAGCCGCGGTAGACCAGTTGGAATGGTAATGGTAATTTTAGTTAACGTCATACTAGAGCAACACAACGGGCTATTGACGACGGTCCGGGATCAGTCTCTTAAGGGAAAGATCCGAGGACAACACCTCGTAATTTTGAACCACGGTCAGATGACGAAGCAACACCTGAGCTGGCACGGACTTTCGGCCACGACAGATTTAAGGTGCACCAGCCGCCTCTACACCATACGCTTACAAACATACATGCCCGGACCCGGATTCGATCCAGGAACCTTCCGATCTAGAGGCTAACACCTTAACCACTATACCGGTTGGTCGGTCATTAGCAATCGGAGGGTTGCGAGTTCAAATCCAACCAAAGACCGTTGTGTACAAAGGGGACTGGTGGAAGTTAAATCTGTCGTGGCCTCAAAAGTCCTCACATTGGCGTGGTTTGAATGTTTGGAGCGTGGTGTGTCAGCTCTTGTGTAAACCACGTCATCTGACCGTGTTTAAAAATTACGTGGTTTTGATCTCGGTTTATTCCTTCGGGATTGGTCCCGGACCGTCTTCAGCAGCCCGTTGTGTTGTACCGAGGCGATTTTAATTAAAATACCTACCTACCGAAACAGGTAGTGTTAAACATTTAAACAAAACCCCAATTTAGATTAATTTGAATAAATGAAATTTCGGTAGATAGATGGCTCATTGTGACGTGTCGCACTGGAGCAATAGAACGGGATGTTGTTGACAGTCCTTGTAATGGTATGATAATTTTAGTTAACGCCGTACTAGAGCAACACAACGGGCTATTGACGATGGTCCGGGATCAATCCCTTAAGGGAAAGATCTGAGGACAACACCTCGTAATTCTGAACCACGGTCAGATGACGAAGCAACACCTGAGCTGGCACCCCACTCTCCAAACTTCCACGCCAACCCAACGTGAGGACTTTCGGCCACGACAGATTTAAGGTGCACCAGCCGCCTCTACACCATACGCTTACAAACATCCATGCCCGGACCTGGATTCGAACCACGAACCTTCCTATCTAGAGGCTAACACCTTAACCACTATGCCGGTTGGTCGGCGTTGACGGTCCGGGAACAATCCAGAAGGGAAAAATTCAGAGGACAACGCATCGTAATTTTGAACCACGGTCAGATGACAAGAATAACACCTGAGTAGGCGCTCTCCAAACTTTCAGACCACGCTAACGTAAGAACATTTGAGGCCACAACAGATTTAAATTGCCCCAATGCTTGTGTACATGTAGGTACGATGTAGTTTCGGAAACTACACGGATAGAAAAAGGCGGACAAATCTAAAAATAACTTTAAAAGCGATTGATAGGAATATTTTTTCTTTTAAATAAGGGGGTGCTTAATAGTACCCTGAATAGCAATAGCAATCACTAATACGTAACCCTCACACGCGATTTTTACTAAATTTCACAGTTTTACAGTTATTTGGAATTTATATAAGAACCAGTACGGCGTTGCCTGTGACAGTTCTTTTGGTGTTGTCTTATGTGACCACTGCTCGCTGACCCCCGGTGATTGCTACGAATTCCCTTTGGTTTGCTTCCCAAACCAAATGGGAATTCGTAGCCTATTGGATAACAGCCATAGCGGGCAACGGTCATCTTAAAATGCGGAAATTCGACTTGAGAAGAGATCCAATCGGCGTGACTTCACAATCTCTTACGATAATATAAATAGTTAATTGAAAAATTATTTATCAAAAGATAATCAAATGTTTAAGGTACCTATCTGGTGTAAAATTTTCTGCAGGTTTCAAATCCGTTGAAATTTTAAATCTATCTTTAACGATCCCGATTTTACAAAATGTTTTTTATTTGTATTGCTTTCCTTAGCTGTGGAATCGTTTCAACGCAGAAAATGGAATCTGTGATTTCTCGAATCTCGAATCAAACTAAAGTCATTCTTCGCAGCGGCGTTAATATCAAATTAAAAGAATAATACCAAATTAAAGGAATATGAATTTGAATGATAAATCTATAGAAAATCTTACCAGGGGGTATCGAACTTAATATATTAACCAAACCCATACAGATTGCTCTTTATTTATTTTGGATTCGTAACATTTTAGTAGAAGAACATTGAAGTAAAGAATCATGGAAAATCGAAGTGGGAAATCTATATTACACCATAAGAGTGCTAACTTTATCCAAGATAATAGATGAAGTATGAGACAACTTTCTTTATTGGTCTTATCTTATCTACTTCTTAGACAAAAGAATAATGAAGTGAAACTTTCAAGTCATGCAAGAGAAGAGTATTGACGTAGATACGCCTCAAAAAAGCGAAAAATGAATTGGTGAAATTTACATCCATTCAGTTTTGAAGTCGCCTATTATTTGGAAAAAATTTACTAAATATGTTAGAAAATGTCAATATAAGTAAATCGTACTTTAACTTACTTTTTAAAACAAATTATGGCATTTTAAAATACGACATAAATTTTTGTGAACATTTTTTTCATCATATAATTTTTTAAGATGATTTCATTCATGCAAAATCTAACGACTGAAAATATATTTAATTTTTATATTTAGCTTTTTTTTTTCCGCTATTTAGATCAAGCACAATTTCTAAACTGTAAAGTCAGTAATTAGCTCTTAATAAGCCTACAGTAAACAGAAAAATGTATTTTTGTCAGCATATCTGCGCATTTCTAGCTGTTTAATTCATAGCATTTCCGTCGGGGCTTCAACGGGGTTCCTTGAAATGTAGAAATTTTTGTACCGCGTAGTCTAGTTTTTTCTAAGTTCAAATTTTCATTGTATTTGTAATAATAAAGTTGTGCAACGTAATGGAGAAAAAAATTATTCACCTGTACATCTCTACTATTATAAAAGGAAGTGTTTATGTTTTTTTTAGTGGCCGAAAAATACTGACGATAATATGGCACTTCCAGCAATGAGATTTGGTACACAGGTAGTCCGAATTTTTTGC
Source organism: Metellina segmentata (assembly GCA_947359465.1). Taxonomy (NCBI): domain Eukaryota; kingdom Metazoa; phylum Arthropoda; class Arachnida; order Araneae; family Tetragnathidae; genus Metellina; species Metellina segmentata. The sequence continues at coordinate 58,949,651 of OX375884.1, read as the reverse complement.
AATTTTTGGGTCGCGGCGAATTTTAAAATTCAATCTAGAACATTTTTAAATGAATTTAATGAAATTTAATAATTATTGTTTTCTTTGGAATGACAACCGCATAAAGAAATGACCTTTTCTAAATTTATTTTTCCCGTTTCCGTTTTCATTTTGCTCAGAAGAATGATTTTCCAGCAGAGGATAAAAAAAAAAGTTTTAACTTTAGTTATGTAGTCCTTTTTCTATCTCCTAGACCGTTAATGATAGAGTAAAAATTTCGAACGATTTGAAATCTGCTGAAAATTTCACTTTATAACGATACCTAAAAATATGATTTTCTTTAAATAAATAATTTTTAAATTGAATATATATTTTATATTTTCGCAAAAGATTGTGACGTCACGTGAACTTTCTCTTTCAAAAAAAAAAAAAAAAAAAACCAGATTGCATCTTCTGCTTTTTGCGTTAAAAAATGAGACAGATTACATTTCCTGTTCCATTCTATTTCCGGGAATGAGAGCAAGAAATAAAAAGCATATTGACTGGGATTGTTAAGTTTTTTTTCATAAAATCGGAATCGCAAAAGATAGATTGAAAATTTCAGCGGATTTGAAATCTGCGGAAAATTTCACTTTAGATTGATACCTAAAAATTTGATTTTCTTTAAATAAATGATTTTTAAATTGAATATATCTTCAACGGATTTGAAAACTGCGGAAAATTTTACACCAGATTAATACCTTAAATCACGGGCAACTTTGGGCTAGCCACGCAGTGGCTAGTAGTGTTAAATAATGAGTACTTGGGTTGATTGTTTTCGGGTTATTATGACACGACGGCCATATTTGACCAAGTTGCGTCGATCACAAGACAGACAACACAATGAGAGAGGAAGAAAAAGCAGAAGTTAAAGCGAGGATGAAAATGAGAGGTAGAAGAAAAGATCACTCGAGTTGTTCGTGGTGATGCTGCCTGTATACACCTAAAGAAGATGAGCCCTGAGTACTTGGGAACCCTTCACATAATACCGGAACATAATTTAATTTGGTGCTAGGGTGCGAAGTTCAAGTATTCAGGGCGGTTCCTGAGGTTTGTTTCTGCACCTCTCCACAAACATCTATTTTATAAAAGAACTAGACGCTGCGTGGCTAGCCCGGCGTTGCCCGTGCAAGTGGTGTTTGATTTTTATCTGGTGCAAAGTTTTCCGCAGATTTCAAATCCGTTGAAATTTTCAATCTGTCTTTAACGATTCCAATTTTACGAAAAAAGAACTTAACAATCCCAGTCAAAATGTTTTCATTTTTTTGCTCTCCTTCGCTAAAATGAAAATCTGTTTTTATTTTTATTTCAACGCGAAGGGCAGAAAATGCAATCTGTTTATTTTTAGAAAGGGAAGGTTCACGTGACGTCACAATCTCTTGCGAAAATATAGAAGATTAAAAGAAAATCAAACGAATAAGGTATCTATCTGTTGTAAAATTTTCCGCAAATTTTTACTCTACCTTTATCGATCGCTGTGATAGAAAAAGCACTGAAGAACGCCAGTGAAAACTTTAGCAATCTTTTGCTTTACTGGAATCCGTTTCGCAGGAAATCAAAATGAATGAAGCTCGAAACAAACGAAAGTCATTCGAATGTGTTCTCTTCCAAGAGATGAAAAAAGTTTAGCATGGTTCCAAAGGCTGATATCAAGGTGACACGTGAGAGCGAAAAGTCTAAATTTTGATGTTTCTTCATTCCTCGGAATTACCGCGGTAGAATGAAGAATGGTGAAAAAAAACTATTAAATTCATTTAAAAATGTTCTAGATTGAATTTTAAAATTCGCCTCGACCCTAAAATTGCAAAAAATTCGCACTACCTGTGTGCCAAATCCCATTACTGTAAGTGTCATAGATTCGTCAGGACTTCGCAGGCAAGAAACAAACAGACAGACAAACACTTCCTTTAAAATAGTAGAAATGACCTTCATCAATCCTCCGAAAATAATTTTGATTGTCCAGTCTACTTATTACCCTTTCCCTACATACCGCAATGTAAAGCGAGCTTTGTTTTAACCCTACTGACGGTGTTGGACCTTAGTGTCCAAAACTGCCCTCTAGCAGCCTGGATGCAAAAATCTGTTCGAAGCAGCCACCAGTTGTAGGCAAGGGACGATTTGTTTTCATCCTTAGATCTTTATTATTCTTAGGCAAATGTGGTGGTTCAGACGTTAGCCTCTAGATCGGAAGGTTCCTGGTTCGAATCCGGGTCAGTGTATAGATGTTTGTAAGCCTATGGTGTAGAGGCGGCTGATGCACCTTAAATCTGTCGTGGCCGAAAGTCCTCACGCTGGGTTGGTGTAGAAGTTTGGAGAATGGGGTTGCCAGCTCAGGTGTTGCTTCGTCATCTGACCGTGGTTCAAAATTACGAGGTTTTGTCCTCGAATCTTTCCCTTAAGGGACTGATTCCGGATCGTCGTCAATAGCCCGTTGTGCTGCTCTAGTACGACGTTAATTAAAATTACCTTACCCTTACCTTTTGTGAATGGGATAGTTTTGCCTTGACGTGGTAGGTAGGTATTTTAAATAACGTTGCATTGGATGAACACAACGGGCTATTGGCGACGTATACCCAAAAGTGTAAAGATCCGAGAACAACACCGAGTAGTTTTGTCACACCTGAGCTCTCACCCCACTCTCCAAACCTCCATACAACACCAACGTGAGGACATCTGATCCCACGACAGATTTAACGCGCACTGGCCTCCCTTTGTACACGAAGGTCTTTGGTTGGATTTGTGGTTCCGTCTTCAGGAGGTATCTCGTTAATGGTAAAATTGACAAGATCTTGATGGACACGATGTCTCGTCGAAAGTACTTGAATGATTTGAATGATATAGTTTAATGGTATGATGACTAGTTTTCATGGTAATAATGTATTCAGGCGTCCTGTAACTTACGAAACTTCTATTTACTCTGATATAACTAGCTTCAGCATGTGTTTTGAAAGCATTTTAATTCCAAAATCATATTGGGAAGGATTACAACCTCTTGGGCCCTCTCCCTTAAAGTATATTTGCCCTTGATGAGTGCTTCTTGAATATAGGGGAAGGTGTCGTACCTTGGGACAGTTGTACCTTGAAACAGTTTATATCAGGCCTCGAAATAGATTTTTTACTACAGGTGCCCCTTGTGAACCTAAGAATTTAAATTAGGTGCACAGGTTATATTTTAGGTGCATATTTAAAAAAATGTAATATAAGAGCATTAATGTATTTTAAACTACTTTATTGGTTTGGTATGTTTATATGGGTCAGTAGTAGATAGTAAATAAAAATATTTAAACATTTAAATTCTCCCTTCTCTCCGGCGCACGGCTGTCAAGACAGTCGCTTCAACAGAGCCATTTGCAAAATGTTTCGATCATCGGAAAGTTCTGGTGGCAATGAAACAAGTAAACCTTCCTAATGTATAAACCCGTTACGGCTCAACGATTTTGGTTTTGCATACTGTATTTAGGAATTTTAATTACGTTCCTTTAGAGCGAGAGAGGTCGATACTAATATTTTGTTCAAACATCAAAATAAGATAAAACACGTCCCCCCCCCTTTTTTTTTTTAACGTTAGGTGCACCTAGCGGGAAGGAATTAGGTGCACAATTTTATTTTCATTTGCACAGTGCACCTGTGCACATGAAACCTGTGCACCCGGGTATTTCGAGCCCTGGTTTATATTGTGCTGTCTCCTTTTGAGTAAGTAGCAAAATAACACATTGTAGTTTACCATTTGCCACCTGAGAACCTTCTCACAAAGATTGGCACTCCACAGGTGTTTTTGTGTTTGATAAACAACTAATTGAAATACGTCCTCTAGTAAGTAAATATTTTGGATTTTTCAATTTTAATTCTTGTATTTTCACTGATTATAATTACATATTTTTTAGGGTTGGTAAAGTTTGTTAAAAATCTGTTCTACTGAATGATGATACGATTTCAATGTAAACATAAACCTGATACTACTTTCTAGACTGTTTTATTTGTAAAGGCAACCAGTTGTACCTTGGGACAAAATAAATGTTATAATAAATGTAATAAATGTTATAATCAAAATAAATGTAATCCTCCAATACAAATATAAAATGCAACTCGAAAAAATTTTATTAAAAAATATAGAGTAAATTTTTAGTTTCAAAATTTTCCGTGCAAAAATTGTGCTCAAAATCACAATAAGAGAAAAAAGCATTTAAAGATTTGAAAACAAATTAAAAAACAGCTGTCAAGATGTTTTCATTTTGCTATATCTCCGCTTCTGTTCACCCAAAAAAACAAAATAAAAACAGTTCTGTAAAGAAAAAAGTCTATATACACTCATAAAAAAAATAGACGCACCAAGAAAGAGCAGAGTTACAGTGGTTCCGGGAATGACCGGGCTCGATCAACTAGGAACGGCACTGACTGGGTACGTATAGTCATTGGTGACGAGTCCCGTTTCCAACTGTGTCCTGACGACAACCGCAGACGGGTCAGGAGACGTCCAGAGCAGCGTGGGGATCCTGCCCTTACTCTTGTGCGCCACACATGTCCACAACAGGGCGTTATTGTCTGGGATATCATCTCCTTTGTAGCCGGACCCATTTGGTAGTCATTTCTGGTACACTTGCAGCACAGCGGAACGTAGACGACATTCGACGACCGGTTGTGTTACCGTTCTTTTTGCGACACCCCGGACTTACTTTTCAACAAGATAATGCCCGGCTTCGCTCAGCACGTGTTGCTACGAATTGTCTTCAAGCTTTCCCAACACTTCCTTGGCCAGCTAGGTCTCCAGATCTCTCTCCCTAGAGCACATTTGGGACGTTATGTGAAAGCGATTGCGACCATCCTGGAATGATGATCATTTAGCACGACAGTTGGAGACAATTTGGCAAGAAATTCCACAGGACACCATCCGGGAACTTTATCAGTCTACTTGCCACTGCGGGGCCATTACGGCATTGCCCGTGACAGTTCTTTTCGTGATGTCAGGTGTGACCACTGCTCGCAAACCCCCGGTGATTGCTACGAATTCCACGTGCTTCCCAAACCAAATAGGAATTTGTAGCCTATTGGATAACAGCCATCCAGGCGTTCATTCTATCTTTAACGATCAATGAGATAGAAGAAAGCACCGAAAAACGCCAGTCATAACTTTAATAATTTCTTTTGCTGCACTCGGATCCGTTGATCAGGAAATCAAAATGAATAAATCTCGAATGAACGCAGGTCATTCTTCGCTGCGTCGAAATTCGTATTGCAAAAAATATAAAAGTTACAATTTAGAAATTATTTTTTACAGAAAATCGTATTTTTAGGTATCGATCTATGTGACATTTTCTGCAGGTTTCAAATCCGTTGAAACTTTTACTCCATCTTTAACGATCTAGGAGATAGAAAAAGGAACTATCTTTTAATAATTAAATAAATTTAGTAAAATAAATAATTTAGTAAAATAAGTAAAATAAATTTAGAAACTGTAATTTCTTTATGGTGTTGCCAGTCAAAAAATAAATAATAATTCTATTAAATGCCATTAAATTATTTTTAAAATGTTCTAGATGAAATTTTAAAATTCGGGAGTCATAGAAAAATTACAAAAGATTTGAACTATCTGTGTGCCGAATCTCATTAGTGTGAGTGCTGTAGATTCGTCAGGACAGTCCACACACGCAGACACACAGGCATACAAACACTTCCTTTTATGATAGTAGAGATGCCACACCGGGTGACAGTTTGCATATAGACCAGATTTATTAACTTCCTCCCATTGTAACGGTCAAACTCTGAAATAAATCATTCAATTGTTCTGAAATTTTTATCGTTTGTTTTATGTATGTTCTTCACATCCACCAGTATTTATCGCAATCGGACAACTCCTTCTTCGTGCGTCGATTTTTTTTTGTTATAGAGTATATTAAGAATACTGCGTAAAATTAACTACAACATTTTAGCCAAAAAGCTCCTTTTCAACGTAGTCAAATACCTTAAAGTTGAGAGCACAATACATGTCAGTCGCCCCTATCTGTTCTGACAGCGTGAACGCCCAGCACACATAACAGAAACAGTCCAGCAGATGTGATGGCCTGGTTTAACTATCGTATCTCATCTAAACTGCATACCGAATTTACGGGGACAATTTTTCTCTAACTCATTAAATGTTAATCGTTCGATAAATTGTCGTCAGAATGGAATCATTGCTATGAACTTTGAATGATTGTATAATAGAGTGATAGAGAGGGTATGAGTTCGAATTCCCGAGGGTCTTCAATTTTGCACGCAACTTGAAAAAGCTTTGAAACTATTGAATATGCGCAGATCGAGCTTCTGCAGGAAATTAACTAGACTCTTAGGAATATGTGTTCATCCCCCAAACGCGTGCCACGCCTTTCCTGCTGTGGAAAACTCATTCCCAGAATTTTTTTTTCGCTCCGAAGAAATATTTATCTTTAACACATTTTCCGTAAAGGGGCAATTGAATTGCGCATCAGTACTGTCCTAACGCATGGGCTCCCTAGTCTTGCCCAGGGCCCCCTACGTTCCCCAGGTATTATTAATATCATGATTGTCAGTTAAGTAATTGTGTCCATTTTGCCAAAGATGAAAACTAGTTAAATCCTTATAATAATTGCGTTTTTCGGATGGAAATGAAACGCACATGTTATGGCATAGTCAGTCTTCTTTCAGCTTTCGCTTTTCAGTCAGCGCTTGAATTCCTTATTATTTCTATTTTCGCCTTTCATTTCCTGTTTCTCACATGTTTCTTATCGGCCTTCTCATTTGAATATACTGTCTCAGCGAAAATTGCAACTTCTCATCGTCAAACGAGGCTCGTTCGGATGACGAATTCCACAACACAACAAATGCTTACCCATGCTCTATTTTCTTTTCTTTTATTCCCTCTGCCCCATAGACGTGCTGTGTTAAAAAATTATTGCTGTGGCCACTATCATGTGAAGACACAGAAATGAGTTACTTTTTGTTACGATGACGATATATTTTAAACGTATTCTTGTGTTTAAGCATCATATTACATACCCCCTTTTTTTGCTACTCGCTAAAAGCAATCCTTTTCCGTTTTGTTATCCACGGAAGGAAGTCCAGCATAATTTAAACCTCATGTTTGAATCTGTCTGATAGCACGTTCAAAGTTAAAAACAGAGGATACCCGTATTGACTTTTGATTTGAAGTAAATTCTGCCATTTCACATTAAGTTTTGAAAACATTACCGCCAAGATATTATAAAATACTTTATTCCGTAGGTCCACCAGTGAAATGTGTTTTTGTATCGTGCGTTTAGATGTTTCTTTGGCTTCATTATAATGTTTTTGTTGTCGAAAATATTGATTTTTTTGAAATTATAAACTCTCGATGCGTTTATTAGCTGTTAATGTTTTTAGTCCCACTGCTTTACCGAGGGCTCTTAAGATGACCAGAAGCGCATCACAAGATTTGTATCCAGAAAGAATATTAATAGCGTAAACTCTATTTTTTGTGGAAGGGGTAAAATTTGAGATGATTTGTACGTAGAGTCAAGCGTTCTTCGAACGTCGATATTTCAAAATTTATCTATGCATAATGTTTTACAGCTTCAGAGTAGCCCCCCCCCCCAAAGACAATCTTCAAAATGCTTTCTTTTCAAATATGGCCCTTGAGCCATAAAATCCCCAAACAACCAGAATGCTTTCTCTCCAAGACAGATAGAAGCTACTTTGAAGGCAAAATGGGACCTAACTCCTCCTATTAACAAATAATATAAAATACTTTTTAAGTGTTCATATTATTTTGTCCAGTCCCTTTTAATGTTAGGAAGCTTTTGTAGATGGAATGGAAAATAATGGAGGAAATATTTAATGATTGAAGCAAGGAAAAAATGTCTTAAACAACTTCAACACGATTTTTGAGATCAATTGGCGATAGTTTTGCTTTTTTACGGTTTCTGGGTATGGGAGAGATGCGCTCTTGGCCAGGCCTATAAGACGGCCCTGTTTCTACTCTATTTTGAGTCTTGATTCTCGTAAAGAAGCTATGTTCACGTGCGAAGTCAGAAAAGTCCCTTTTTGTTTTCCCCTTTTCCGCTCTCCCCCAGCACAGCCCCCACATTCCCCACCGCTGTAGCGCCCCGCAAGAGAAAGGAATCCACCAGATCTTTCATCTGAAAACGAAAGCCCGGGAGATACCTGATACCCGACGCCTTCGCCTTCAGGGCGGGGAGGCAGTTGGGGGAGGGAGTCACGTTGTATGTTGGTTGGCGACTGGTCCTGGAGGAGTCCATTGCGGAGGAAGGGGTTCTCCACGAGAGTTTGTGCTGCCTTCTCCTTTCCCGACATCGAGAAAATGGCAGTCGAGCGATGTGGTCACTGCGATGTTTTCTGAGGAGGAAGAGCGAACGGCAAAAAGAAGTTCCCGAGCCAGTGATGAATAGTGACCGAAACCTTGATTTGCGAGAGATGACTGAAGTGCCCCGGGCAACGGGCGAGAATGACCGCCCAGAAAAGCATTTGTTGGAGAGAGAGGTAAGAAACTCGCTGCTTGTTTTGGTTTCTATTTACGCGTTCTGTCTCCAGAGTGTGAGGAGACGCTCTGTTTGAACGGGCGCGGCGAATTCCACTGGGCATGCGTTTGGCGGTGCGCGTCAGTTGTGATGCGCGAATTGGAGCGCACGGGTTTCGGTTGTTTTTGATTCAGATGATACAACTCATTGCCGCAACCAGTGCAAGAAACAGGTGTAAGATTTTCAAAAAGTTGCGCCAGTGATTTGTATTGTCTGTGTCAAAAAAAAACTCAATCCCCGAGCGCGATTGGAGCGTTGGGTTGTTTTTGATACTGATGATAAAACTCATTGACGCAACCAGTGCAAGAAACAGGTGTAAGATTTTCAAAAAGTTGCGCCAGTGATTTTTATCGTCTGTGTCAAAAAAAAACTCAATCCCCGAGCGCGATTGGAGCGTTGGGTTGTATTTGATACTGATGATAAAACTCATTGACGCAACCAGTGCAAGAAACAGGTGTAAGTTTTTCAAAAAGTTGCGCCAGTGAGTTTTATCGTTTGTGTCAAATAAACTCAATTCCCTAGCGCTATTGGAGCGTTGGGTTGTTTAGGCACTGATGATAAAACTCTTCGGCGCAACTAGTGCAAAAAAAACAGGTGCAAAATTTTGATAGGATGCACTTGCGCGTTTTATCATCTGTGTCAAAAAAACTCAATCCCCGGGAGCGATTAGAGCGTTGGGTTGTTCAGGTACTGATGATAAAACTCATTGGCTCTTCCGGTGCAAAAGAAACAGGTGTAAAATCTTCAAAAAGTTGCGCTAGTTTGTTTTATCATCTGTGTAAAAAAAAAGAACAATATTCATTGTCACATTTATTGCTAGAACAAGTATAAACTTTTTCAAAATAGCGCTCCGTTCAAAATCGCTGGTTTTAAGGTAGCGTCACCTCGATTTTAAAACGGAGGAGCCCATTCTAAAATGAATTATTTTTTGACTAGCTAACGGTCTCTCTTATCAGATTTTAAAAAAGACTTTTTTTTTGTTATTTGCCACACTGAACTTTAAAGGAATTACTGTGAGATCATAAAAATGACATATCGGTTGACCTGGGTATTAAAATGACTACGATAGTTATTCAACAAATATGTACAAAAAATAAGTTACCTTAAATAGCATCAAGTATTCAAACTTTGTTTAAATTCACTTTTTCTTTTGTATCACTTGGGATTGATACGATACATAAGAAAGAGGAAGGTTGAATCACAACATTGAAAAAACAATTGTCCATAACAGACTAGCTTTCATTCTTCGAGTTGAATATTAAGTAATTTATTATTATATTTTACAAAATGAATATTTATTCATAAAATCATAGTTATTTTATGAATAAAATAACTTTTAAGAATGCATAAACAATGTTTCATTTATATTTTACTGGTAGAGATATTTAAAAAATATCGTAAATTAAGAGTGGGGTGGGCTTAAGGCCCAAATACTCTTGCGGCACTGTTAAACAAAAAAATGTATTCGAATAGTATACTTAAAACATTAATTTACAAATTTATTGTGTATGTTATCAATTTGTTAGAAATGTAATATCAAAGCAATATTAGTTGACAAATACTTAAACCTCCAAGTTGTTTCGATAAGATATAATTATATCATCCATCAAGATCTAACCAATTCTGCTAATAATGATATGGATCATCATCACATATTGCCGATTATTTGATGATAATGATATCAATATCTGGTCAGTTTTGCTAGTGACGAGATGCCTCGTCGAGGTAACTTGGAACCTCAGTTTAAAACCTCAGGTAACCTCAATTTAAAATAAAATGAAGCATAGTAAATACAGTATCAAAGTGACAAAAAAGTATGGAGTATAACTGTATTGAGAACGGATTGTTCTTCATCCATGAGCTAAAACATAACGCATTTGAAAAGGCAAATTAAGCCTGCAATAGGATTAAGGAATCCGAACACGTTGAAAATTTCCTTTTAGACCAAAAGTTCCAAAAAAAGTTTTTTGATCTTGATAGAGTATTTATTTGACTTTCCAAACTATATTTGAGTTTTTCTCAAAGTTAATTAGTTGCACAAATATTAAGGTTTTAATCAAGGCCGGGGAAAAAAGCAGAAGTAGGTATGGAAAACACCGGAAATGGCCTTTAAAAGACCAAAAACCTGTCAAAATTTAAAATTAACTTTTTTTTTGCAAATATTATTTTAGAAAGATGTCTCAAATCTTTAAAAGGTTTCTCTTTTAGAAATATTGTGAACATTTTTTACAGAAGTGAAGAACAAAATTGTTTAGACAAACAGTAAAGAGACAGTAAGAGAGAGCGAACGATAGATACACTTCAAATTATTTTTTCCTCTAAATTAATATTTATGCATTATTTCCTCACTTCAAATGTTATAACACAAAAGGTTATTGATGGATTCTCGTAAAACTTTGAGAACTTGTTTTTTATAATGTTGTCTTGGAAATGAACTAGAATAAGGTTGCTGAGTTGAAAAGTTTTTTATTTATGGCCATCTATTTAAGAAATAGAACTGTAAAACTCAAAAATCTGGTTTTCATTTTTCGATCGCTTGTAAAATTGTTGTTTATTTAAATATCCTTTCGATTCTAGTTCATTCCACAGAAAAATGAATGTAGTTAAGTTTGGTAGCATCATATTTCAAATTGGTTGTATAGTTTTTCATGTAGCACATTTGAAGTTTTTGACAAATTTGTTTAAAATTTCATACATAATCATCATTTTTACAAAATTATTAATATGTATTTTAAATATTTATAGCCCAATGCTATTGTTTAATAACACTAAACATAAAAATATCACTAAAATGTTTCTATACCACATTTTAAAAAAGGGTCTCGAACGTGTCCGGATACCTTAAGTTTATTGATAAGTAGTTGTCATGCTTTCATTCTTGTCCAAATTATTTTTACTTCGGATTTAAATTTTAGTTTACTAATAATTTTTGTAGAAATAAAGAAAAGGAGCATAAAAATAGAATCCTGGGTGAGCTCTGCCTCCTAACCCCCCCCCTAGTTGCGCCTTCGATAAAACTCAGGGTTCCCACGGTCCTTGAAAAGTCCTTGAATTTTATTTTTCGAACTAGGGGGCCCTTGAAAATCCTTGAAAATTACGGAACTTGGTGAAAAGTCCTTGAATTTTATTTTCCAAACTAGGGGCCCTTGAAAGTCCTTGAAAATTACGGAACTTGGTGAAAAGTCCTTGAAAGTACTTGATTTTTTTAACGTAATTTCATCTTGCGTTTGAATTGTCCAGACTAGTTTCCTCCATTGTCCACACTTGTACTAGCTCAAATGGTGTGGGTGCGCCATTTTAGTGTCATTCTGAATGAAACTGGTGTTTTGCGCTTTGACAAACTAATACTAATGATATACTAATGATATACTAAAACCACATGATATACTAATAATGTTACGTCTCCACAGTCCATTCTCCACCATATTCTGTCCGTCTAAGTTGACACCTCTGGTCTCCGTTAAGACGGCCGCCTTGTTATGCCCGCCGCATCATGACGGATCACGGCTGCTAGATAACAGCACTGCTTTCTTTGGAAACTGTAGCTTTAGAAGTCAGGGCGTCATTGGAAACCTGGCACGCGTCCAAATAAATAAAACCAAATTCTTATTGCAAAAATATAAGAGTTATATTTAAAAAAAAAAAAAAAAACATTTAAAAAAAAGAAAATCACATTTAAGGTAGCCTTTAGGTGTAAAATTTTCTGCATATTTCAATTCTGTTGAAATTGTCACTCCGTCTTTAATGATCGCAAAGATAGAAACTTAGACTAGAGAATAAAAAAAGCCCTATCACCAGTGAAAACTTTTGATTTGTTTTATTTCTCAAACAAACTAAACCAAGACAGCCGTCTGTTGTAGTGGCAGTGAACGACAGCAAAATGGAGATGGTGCAAGGACATGGGATGCAAGCTCCCATACTCTTCGTGCCGCCAAAGGAATTTATAGTACAACATTTTATCGCTCGACCAAAATCGATATTTGTGCAAGCAGCCTGATAGTTACCATTGAGACGAGAAGCCCACTTTGCAACAACAAGAAAAATTACAGGTTCTGTGAGAAAGAAAATCTAAATTATAACCAAAATTGATGATAACCTTTCTTTTTTTGACTATCAGTTGTTTAAAAAAAAAAGCAAAAAAATGTCTTTTTTTTTATATTTTCACATTTTTTTTTTCAACTAACAACTTTTGCGTATCCTTTATTTTAGGTCGTTATAAGAAATTTTAGGTCCTTGAAAAATATTTTTTGGGTTTTGAAAAGTCCTTAAAAGTTCTTGAATTTTTTTAAAATAAAGGTGTAGGAACCATGACTGTTTTAAAGCTGAACTGAATTCACAAATCAGAGAATAACCTAAATGTTTGGAATTGCACGTATTTAAAATTGTGTTGCTATTTGAAACTAAAAATAAAAAAAGTAAAAATCGGCCTCGAATTTTCTACGTATTCATCACTTGAAAATAGAACAGAAAATTATACAACTCGAAAAGACAAATTATACAAAACTCGAATTATGCAAACAATGCTTTGAAATTTATTTTTCAGTTATAAGGTGTTCCATTTCAAAATAGATTGTTGACATTGACATTATTAACATTAACATTACTAACTAAACATTATTAAAATCTGTTTAGACCACTACCCCTTTACTGTCACATTATTTATTATAAATTTGTCGGTCAGAACCTTTAAATACCAAAAAATTCAAACAGATCGCGTGATTTGGAAAATATTCCATCTTTCTCGTAAATCATTTATTTAGTTACGAGAATTGATCAAATCCAGGATAAAATTGTTGCACAGTTCTAAATGAACTTTAAAAAAAAACAAATTTCCCTCCGTCATAGAATTGATAAAATCTTCGGCGATTATAATTTATTGAAGTTTTAACGACAGATCGCGTTACATACACACCAAGGATAAGCGAGGAAGGAGGATCAATGTCATCTTCATTAAATTCCATTTGCTTGAAAGAATGTAGATACAGATCTTTTTACGACCCTGCTGCTAGTACCTCTACAATACTGCACCAGGTTATTTGCCTCAACTTTTTCATCCGTCTCTCCCTCTTAATGAGAAAAATCATGTATCAAACTCTGGTTAAAGATACTGCTGTGTTAGCCAAGATTGCAGTATCTTTTATGTATGGCCTTTGTGCGTAGATTATTATTACAAGCTGCATATATAAGTGTTTTATACATAATACTAATCGCTAGGGTAACAGTGTAATCACTCAACCAGCCATTGATTGATTGTGCTCTTTACTAGCTTTAATAGGATTAAGATACTCGCATCATCTTAGCCACCGTTAACCACGAAGACCAAGGTTGGAGATGCATCCTTCTTGACGAGCACGGAAGAGTTGGTATTTTATGGCACCAGGGCCAGATCTTGCAAAGCAATGTTTTTTCCGTTAAGTAAAATGGACATACACATGCAAGGAAAGTTTTTTACTGAGGCAAAGAAATGTACCTAGGGTAGATATACAATAATCGAATTTGCATTGCCCTTAGCTCGCAGGCTTCTAGCGCAGAGGGAAAATCCTCTGAGCTACGGTGGCCCCACGAGCATGTCAGAAAAGCATTAGATTCAAATATATCTCAATTGAATAATTTACCGCTAGAACCTAAAATAAATGCAATACACTATTTAATTGAAAAGTATTTAAGCTACTAAAACCATTTTTAAACTATATATTTCTATAATTATTCCAAAACAAATATTGTGAAAAATCATAGAAATCTTTTATTACTTCAGAATACATGGAGAGAAACTATAAGTTTTACTACATCTTGTCTGTGTGACTAAAATAATTTCGGTTTTTCTATTCTGTGTGCAGAAGCAGATTTCTAATATTTTCTTAGCAAGTTCTGCTTTTAGAATGTTTCATACTCCAATGGCTGTGAATTGAGTAATTATTGTACTTAAGTTTATTTCCTTACGGTTTGCCCAAGAGCCTAACGGCTATTTCCTTATCTCCTAACAATAGCATGCTCTTTTGCAGTTCAAAAGAATCAATTCAGATCTAATTCACAGGACCATGAATTTCATTTTTTTTTCTTAGCACGTTCCTGTTTGAAAAGAAGCAAATTATTATTTGAAATAACGTTATACTGTATAGGTATTAGAAAATATTTTATAAATATACCCCTAATTATTTGTATAATTTATAGTTAAGAATAATTTTTAACATCTGACTAAAATAGACACAATTATAGTTTTGTGATCAAATAATCAGTCGATGAATCACTACTTTCTAGTTTTATTCTCCCTCTCTCTACAAGCCTATTATTTTACTGAAATTCAACCTTATAAAAATTACCATAATATTGAATATTTCGGTAACGTGAGTAATATCCTCACTTGTTGACATTTTAATAAATTATTATACTTGTAATTACATCATCCTTGTGTGGACTGATCAGAATCCATACTTAATATCAATCGTAACTAAAAAAAGTGTACTTGTTCATTATTTCTTACCTATTCTTGAGGGATTAATTAGGTACTATTACCAGAATATCATGGTGAAATAGGTCCCGCTTTCTCGAGAGAAGTGACACAACTCAAAGAAGTAAATTTTACAGTAGACAAAAGAAAATTGAAAATCTTTAAGCCATTTTTCTTCTCAATTTGTCCTCAGTTGTGTGTCGCCTCCTTATCTGACTGTGTTCAAAATAACATGGTGCTGTCCTTGGATATTTCGCTTTTGAATTGATCTCAGACCGTCGCCAATATCCCGTCGTGTTGCTCCAGTGCGACGTTAAGTACTTACCTTCTCAATTCATAATTTGAAGAATTCGCTCAAATATTTATTAAAGCTTTTGTAGTATATTTCCTGATTTGATTTCCATGGCTTCGACTTTAATAGCACCGTTTGTTTATCAATGAATAACATAATTTATTTTGAGTGTTTTTCATCTCATTTGGAGAGGCATGCTGTGTATTCAACACCTGAGCGTCACGTTTTTCAGTTTTCCATAATTGAAGCAAGGTATATGTATCAAAAAATATAGTTCTTATTTCTCGTTCACTTTAATGCTTCTAAATTCACAGAAAATTCGGTTGGCTCTTCAATGAACATACTAAAAGCTATTGTACCCCTTTCAGGGTTTGGAGATTGTTTGGGGTCCCACCTCCTTGAAATGTTTAAGACTAGGTATATAAATAGTCTACTCATATTACGGCTGTTAAGGTATATAAATATTCTATCATTTATTTTGCTGCTGTATAGAAGTGTAGATGGGTGGTAATATGTTAAAAATCGCACTAACCATTAAGAAGCTTTAAAAATTAAATTTTTGTTATGCGTTAAATATACTACTCATTTCGGGTGTAGGTATTCACTCATTTTTTTTCAAGAAAGCATTTTTTTAGCCTAGTAACCCTTCAAAGAGTAAAGGTCTAACTCAGGGCAGTTCCTGGGTTACCAGCTGCCCACATGCAAACTTCGACAACCTGCCTGCTGTTATCGAAATCATATATGATTTGTCAAAACCTTAGTCCTTGAATGCTTTTTGAATAGCTCAAGAACAGATACTTAAATTCATAAATACACATTCATACGTACACAGACACAGACTAGCAATTCAAAATTCATTAGTCTTCTTTCAAAGTTGGAGGCACACATCAGCCGCTTTTCAGTTGCCCCTTTTTTTCTGACGACGTGCGAGTGTACGCCCAGCTCATCACCTAGGAACTGCCCTAAACCAACTATAACTAGTTCGCAGAAGCTTTGGTAAAAAAAATACTATTTTTAACCTTGAAATGCTGCCTGAATTAACTAATTGGAAAACCTTAAAGAGAGAAGTAATTTACCGCCAAGTTGTCCAGCCGTAAGGAATGAATTGTTTGACAGCAAAACCGTTTCAGCTACACAACCCCTCGCTTTCTTTTATTTGTAAACAATGAAGTAAAAGGTTTCGGTTTTTTTCTTTGTCGCTTTTCTCCTGATATTTGAGACCTTGACTCCTCTACATCCTACTGGGCAGGAGTGAAAGGTTGACGGGCCAATTTCACAACAATGAGTTCGTTTCTTTCTTCAGGCAGTCTTTCTTTGACCTTTATATATAACCAACATGCAGTTCGAAATCTCTTATTCAAACAAGAAGTATTTATTTAGAGTCTTAAAGAAGCCTACATTGTGTTCGTGAGTTTGAAAATAAGGAATCTAAGAACTGATTGATTTAAAACTTATTTAGTGACAGCTTTAGGATTCTCTATTAAAGGCGACAAGGAATTCAAGCCTTTTAAATCATTCTTCTGCTGTGAGGTGTTACTCCCCCCCCCCCCCCCATCCCCCACCCGATTGTCTTCGGGCCCTGCTTTCCAGACTTGATTTTCAACAAAAATAGTACCTCAGGAATATTTACTTAATTTTTTAATTAACGTATTATTTCATTGGAATAACGAATGATTTTCTACTCTTACAGATAAAGAAACTCATGGAGCACTTTAAGAGAACTCTCACACACTCAGTATTAAAACTATTTTCCTACAAATTAATAATTTTTTATTTCATAAATCGGGGTTTTGATTGCTAAAAAATTTCTATCTCCATCATCCATTCTCTTTTCTGAAACCATCCTTTGAAATAAAAAATGGGCCTCGCGAGTTTGTTACCTGTTGCCTATAAGCACATAGTTACCTGTTTTAGAGTGACTAATTGAATTTATAATTGTTTTTTTACCAATTCCCTAGCCAGGAGCTCCCAAACTGGACTTCTTGGGACGTCGTCTGTGTTGGTGACGTCGCGGGTAGAATGAAAAACTAAAACTCATAAATGCATCAGCTAACTCCCTTGTTCAAGCCTGTCACAGGCTACTAAAAGGAGATTTTTGATACTACTTTTCAACCTTGGCGACTAAGGGTATCTTTTTGAGCAAAATCGACTCAAAAATTCCTTTTTTCAAAATATTTGGCGACTTTTCGAAAATTTTGTTGACTTTTTTAAAAATTCGCCAAAGGTCAACGAAAATTTAATTCCTTTTATTTAACTAAAAGGGCGCGGGGGGGGGGGGTATTTTTCGGGTTGTTCAAAAGAAAAAACTTTCTAAGAGAAGTCAAGCTTCTGATGGTTTCCATATTGTCATGAAAACCTTATTAACAAATCGTTAGTTTTTAATTTTAAAGTTTAAATTTCTTGGTGAGATCTTCATTGTCTGTTTCATACTTAGCTAGCACACTTTATGCCTTTACCTGTTTATTTTATGTATGAGCAAATAAAATTTCTACTTAAATAGAATTTAAGAGTGTTTTTTTACTATTTAAAAATGTAATGCTACTATTTCACAATTGCTCTGGCAATTGCGCAACTCTGCTCGTCCCATAAGTGCAAGTACTTCTGTTTCGGTAGTTTATAAAATTACTGTAAGAATGGGAAAGGCATGCATTTGTTTCGCCATTATGAACAAAATGTTCACCCATGACGTCATATAAACCACAAATGAGCCTATCCATCTAATCGATTTCCTTTTATTTCTTTTTCTGTTCCATAGTTTTATTTTGATTGCGTATTTTTACGCTAAAAGTAAAACAAACAAGTATATAAATGACTATTTTTTTTATTTTTTTATTTCACCAAATCGAATTTGGGCAATTTTAAAACGTTTTGGGTCCAGAGCCGATGCACGAAAAATGTGACATCTGCACGGTATCTGTCTCGGAAAGTTTGGGAGTTCATACCCTGGTCGTTTCTGCAATTATTTGTGGACTTTGTCGTTTGTTTTAACCCTCCGGGTGGTTTCACACAGATATCTTGTCCATCAAGATCTGACCAATTTTGCTGATGACAAGATATCTCGTCTTCAAGAAATGGTTCTTTTGTTATGATGAAAAAATCTGATCAGATTTGTTAATGACGAGATCCTTCGTCGAGACAACCACCAGGATGGTTGAATTCTAACACGACATCAAATGCTGTTTACACTGTCTTCGGTTTCTTCGTTTGGTTATACAATATTTGTGTCCTCAGAATTCTGGAAGCTAAAGAATTAGTTACAAGTGCAGAAGCAGAAAAAGTGGGATTTGACGTTTGGGAATACATACTCGAAGATGTTTTCGCAAATACCGCTCAAACGGCAAATGTCAACGTGCTGGAAAGCTAATGAAATTTATTTGAGTCATGCGTAAAAAGGATTTAGAGGCAGGAGGGAGATTATTATTTGGGTTGTTGGTATGTTCAAAACTCTAAATGCACCGAATTTTGTTTTTACACTATAGATTCCTGAAGAAAAGAAAGTGTAAAAAAGACACCGTATCTATGGGGGGAAAAAAAAATTGGTTCCGAATCTAAAAAATCAGTAAATTTTTTTTTAAACACATGAAAATATACGTTTTAAGCTAATTATTATATTTCAACAACATACACATGTAATGAAAATGTATTAAAGTAAATTTGCAAGGTGCAACTTTTTTTTTATCTTAGAGTATATCTCTAGAAATGTTATGGATATCGTCTTCTTCCTCTGTTAATGAATTTAATTCTGTGATCTCTTGAGCAATATCATCACAAGTCTCCTTGGGTGCTAATGTTATACACCGGTTTTAGGAACGAATTCAGTTCTTAATTGTTGTGTTCGTGTTTTCGTTATGCTATAATATAATTCTCTGTAAGAGGCTGTCAACAACTACAGTTCAATGCTATCTATTCGTGTGTGTAATACATAAATGATACTACTATGCCACAAATAAAATTTTGTTGGAAATTGGCTTGACCCGCTCGTGTTAAATCAAAATGACACGCGTAAAAAGAGAATGAAATATTAATTTTGATTTCGAGTTGATACAAATTCATGTAAAAAAAAAGTTCGTGCAAAAGCGGAATTAGGTGTATTTCGAATTGTTCATGAAAAAAAATTAGACTTGTAAATTCTTTTGGGATTGTGACAAATAGTAGTTCTTTACCCCTGCAAGCAATCTTTATACAATTTTTCTTCTGTATTTTCAATCTTTCCCTTTGGGATTGATTCCGTACCGTCGCCAATAGACTGGTGTGTTGCTCCAGTAAAATCCAACTATCTGCTTCATTTGTTGTTGTTGTTGCACATCCCCCTGGTGTAGGAAAGCCTACACCAGGTCCAGAAGGCCCCGTCGTGCCAGATACCTGCAAAAAGTCCTGATCAACCAACAGCTGCTTATTCTGCTTCATTTTCTCAGTGTTAACGAAAATCAAACATTTAAGATTTTTCACAAGTGTATGAGATCAAATTAAATTTTTTGCGCCTTTAATTATTCATGGTTATGGTAAGTATTGATTACTGGGTAAAATAAAAAGGAAAATGTTAAAAATAAAAATTATGCGTAATTTGACTTTTTGTACAGTTTTAGCTAATGTTGGTACAGTTTATTTTTTAAATAAAAAAATAATTGATTTAACTGAAATCCGGTATAAAGTACAGTGACCATAGGAGTATATTAAAACAAAATTTACAAAATTGTTTCTAGTTGAAGATCAATTTTAAAAATTGCTAGAAAATTTCAATTTTTTAAAAATGAAACCATCTTATTCTTTAAAAAAAAAAACAGTGTTTAGGCGAACACTTATTTACTTGATTTAAAACTAATATTTGTATAAATTTTTGTATTAAATATGAAACAAAAAGTCGTTTCTAAAGAACACGGTCCCCTCAAAAGTTTTTGTTTTCATTTGCTGCATGAAAGTGTCAAGAATTTCAATATTATTCTAGTATCAGAATTTCTTGGATTTTGAATGCTTTATGGGGCACATGAAATGAAGAATAATTTTCGCTAACATACATTTTAAGCTTTTGCCAATACATAGTTAATGTTTTGATTTTAAAATACTTTTCTCACACGTCAATAGCCTCGTATTAGAAATTATGTAGGCAGATGGTACACCCATTTTTCTGACAGTCAATCCTAAAATCGTTGTCGATTCGGTAATCAATCAGTTCACCACGCTTTTTCTCAAGGCCCATTAAATTTGAAAATAGATTAGGAATAACCTTTTTTAGATCAACTAAGATATGACAACTATTAAATTTGAGGAGGTGGTTTAGCTAATGAGAAAAGGATAATCGGGCGTATTTCCCCCGTCTTGTTTCGATTCGCTTATCGATTCGATAGTAATAGATGAGATTCCCCTGTCAGATAAATATGACATCTAAATTAGTTCCAGTCAAAGGCAAATATAATTCTCACTGGTTGAAGTAAACATGGTGAGATTTTTAATGATTCGATTTGAAGTTGGAAAGTTATTTCAGGGACAAATTGTAACGTCCGGCTGTAATTTTTATGGCAGTCATTAATCAAACTTCTTGAGTTCATTATTTTTACAGAAAGCCAAATGTTTTTCTCAAATGGAGAATGTAGTCAGCATGCTATGTTTGTATGAAGCCTCGGCTCTTCCAAATACCGAAGAGGATCAGGAGTCCGGTGAAAATATGCGTGGTTCAGAAAAAAAAATCTTCATTGTATATTTTAGAAATATAAATTTCGCGGTAATAACCTTTGAGAGAACTTTTTCTAAAAAGAAATAAAAAGATGCGATGCATTGTATTTTTTTAAATAAATGAATGAAAAGTGAAAAAAATCACAAGTTTAAGAATGTGATACTTCTAACATTAGAAATAGTAAAAAAGAAGAGTATACTAACAATATTTTTTGTACTTGTCCTCTTTTTCAATAGCACTTAATAAGACTGCAATGGTGAAAAACAGCAGTGTTGGTAAACTGCATCAACATTTGATAGGTGGAAAAAAAAGGGAAGGAATTTTAGGGTATTTCTAAGTAAATTCAATGCTTCTCTCTCAGCATCATTATTCAAAGAATACTAATGTTGTAAATATATGGATTGAATGGTTTTTAAACTTCCTAAGAAGAATAAACGTTAAAACAAATTTAATGTTAGTTTCCTGCAACATTAATAACTTACCCTGTTTATAAGAAACCATTATTATATATTATATTAAGTGATATAACAAAATAATGATGTTGTATGTGATAAATTAGTGTTATAATTACAGTTAGCAGAATAATCTCAAGACATTAAAATTTGGAAAACATTCGAGAATTTTCTAATTAAAATCTCAGTTTTTAAAAAAATTCCGGTGTTTTGAGAAATTCTCGTTCTTAGAGAGTTTTCTCAAAATAATGTTCTCTGTTAAAAACTCAATTATTTATTTCAAAACTTAGCCAAGAGTATGAAGAAGAAATAGGGTAAAATTAGTTAGCAGTGTTACAACAATGAGTTCAAATCAATTTTTTAAGATAAATTCGTTGTAAAAATAATGATTTATGGTTTGTACGAGAAATGGATAGTTCTTAAATGAAAGTTTTTGTTCTTCAGGTAGTTTGCTATGTTTACCCTGAAAAAACTCTCATAGTTTAAAAGCAACTGTTACGTGTTGTTCTGCAAATTTATTTCTAGCATTAATAGTTGTGAATGCAGTAATTTTCTGTCTCTCTTGTGTGACTTCCCAATGAGATATCAATTGATCTCGAAAAGAGAAAAATTGACTAGAGCATTTAATAAATAATGAGTCGTTTCATTAAAAGTTATCCTTTATTTTCGTGCAAGAAAAATCGACGAACAACTCCTTCATCACTGTATTGTTACCTCGTATAATCCATTAATTATAAAACAGTGAACTACATTGTTCTAAATTGTATCCTAAACTTTTCTATCATTTATTTTGAAGCATTTATTTAATATTCGGTTTTTGTGGCTGGTTATAGTTAAATTTTTAATATATCTTTTAATCGTTATCTTCTATCGTTAAAATAACCACCACGCTGTTCCAAACCATTCAACATACATATTTCAGCTTTATCTGTTGCTTCATGTTCATATTTTATTCTTCATTATTTCACTGCATTCAATCTTTTTGGTGTTCAGTTTATCTTAATGTTAACGGTTCTATTTGTGACTAAATATTTTTCTTTGTATCCACAAAAAAGAGCTTTATAAAACCTGTTTGATGTAGCTTAACTTTCAATAAATTTTTTATTATAAAGATAGATTTAGGTTCTTACTTGATGAATGTTTCGAACTCACTGGTACATAACTTCTTGCATGAACTAATATACAAGTTTCATGATTTCATTTGAAAACTGGACTTCGATACAGTAAATTGAACTGTTTATTTATTTCAAATAGGAACCTCGATATACGCGGCCATTTCGACCTGGCATAGATGTCAATTTGTACGCTACAAAGAAAAGTGTGGCTCAGGGAATGATGGATATCGCTCTCCTAACTGCCAATGCATCTCAACTGAAATATATATTGAAAGAGGGAGAAGAAAGCCGCTTTTATCTTGTTAACGTTATATGCATTGGCATATCCATAGCTTTGCAGGTGAGTGTTATTCCGAATTAGTCAGTGGTGCCTGGTCATTGTTATTTGCATAACTGAAGATATTTGGAATGAAGCATATTCCATTTTACTGTATGATAGAAAGTTCTAAAAGTGTGTTGTAAACACTAATTTATTTAAGATAGGGGTAATGTTATCAAATTATTAAGGTAATTGTTGCCGAAGATAATTACTTTTTAGTTATGCTGGATGACTATAAAAAATTACAATTTCTGGTAAATGCAATATAAATGAAAAAACCATGATTATCCGAGGTAATGTTTATCAAGGTTTGTCCGTATTATCCGAGTCGGGTAACCAAAAACTCGGATAATATGGACGTAGTAACACAAAACAGCTGATACGAAATACAGAAAGAATTTGCTGTATTACATGTTACAACTACTGCAGCTGAAAGATTCTCCATAAAGCTAGGATTAAGAATAATCTATACTCGGATTTGTGTCACAATGTGTATTTATTGTGATAGTTTTACAATAAATCAGAATGTGAGTTACGTACTTTTTAAACTTCCATGAAAAAGTCCTTAACGGTCTGCTTCGCAGCACTTTCTCGCCTTTTTTTTAAACTAAGTTTGCACTCTCATGCTCGGGGCTATATTTGAAGCTTTGGGAAAAATTATATTACAAATTCGGCACGGGTAACTCGGACACTAGATTAATTGGAGCTCGGAAAATCAAGATTACATTGTATTATTATTTAAATATCTCAAAACGCTATAATACGTTTTAAACAGTAATACTATGGTACGGAAAACCTTTTTTATGTCAAGCGGTCGTTGTCTAATTTTCCTATTTCAAGCTTAATCTGTAGTTTTTCTTAAGTTAAATACACGCGCCACTGTGCTTTCCATTGCAACATGTACTCTCAGTGTGATGGGGAATATTTTTCTTGCGGTTCTTAATTCTTCCGTAATTATAGAGGGAAAGAGTGAATGGTTTGGCTGTCGTTCTAGTCATTTTTTGCTACATGAAGACTAATTAGACCGAAGGAGTAAAACAATTCTTTAATTCGTTTGAACTTTAACTCCGGATTTGCTACTGAAACATGGTTGTAATGCTGCCTTATATGTTCTCTCATGGATTATTCGCAGCTTCCTTCACAGTTTCTGTTGTAATCCAAGCCTTTTGCGGGCATTGTTCCATTTCCTAAAACTGAAAAAATATATAATGATCACCTAACTTTGAACTACGAAAGAGAAAGAAAATCCAATAACTTATTTATAGATTCATACCATTTTGTTACTTTTTAATTTTTTATTGAATGTTCTTCACAAATTTATCAGATACATAAGGAGGTACAATGGAGAATGTACTTGCAATTAAGTGATGAGAATAGGTTTTAGGCTCAGTAATTTGTAAATTGAAAATTTCTTTGGAAATTAAATTTTTATTTCAACTGAAAATTCAACTTCATAGATGTACAAAACCATAATAGGAAGCGGCACGTATAAAGCTCCGGTATAAAGAGTTGGATGCGTTTGTTTAATAGAAGTTAAAGCTATAAAAACACAATTTTGTGTTTGAAAAAGTATGTAAAGAATACAATAAGCAAAATTTGTAATGCAGCTAAGCTGATTTTTTCCAATAAAGGATACTCAAGATATTTTGTAAATATAGTGAGTGCATAGAATTCTATTTTCAATTATGTCGAATGCTGTATTTTATATTGCTTTTGAACTGTGCTCAAAAAAAATTATTCGATTGCTTAAAATCATTCATCTGAGATATAGTATTACATCGTTATTAGAAACAGGGACGTATTCAGAGGAGTGCACCCCTATATGTTTCTGTTGTTACAAAATAAATGCTAAAGTTAGCTTAATCTATGTGCAAATTTAAATTTTGCTAAACCCATAAGTTGAAAAAACGTATCGAAAATATCTACAAACCAAATGATCATTTAGCATTTTGGCAATTCGATCGGTTGCTGAAGCAAACGAAGAATCCATGTATGTGCGAAATGAATGTTACTTATTGAAGCGTACAGTGCGTTACAAACTTATATATTAATTTATTTAATCATTTGTTAACATGCTTATACTTATAGGTACAAAAGTTTGTCATTACATCAAATATGCAAATCTGATTTAAGCTTCACATTGATCATACAAACACTAAATTCGTAAATATTTCATGAAATATTTATTATTTGTGTGGAAATAGCATCATGTTTATATACAGGTATGGTAAGGGGTCAAATATGTATAGATGGGAAGTTCTCACCGACTGGTCTTTGGTATTGGTCGCTGGGATGTCAATGATGCAGGGCACATTGAGATGAGACCAGGTTATGGGGCCTGGTATCCCCTTTTTAGCTGTCATTTTGGTTTGTCGAGGAACTCGTTCTTGTCTCGTCATCTACTCTCAGCGTTTTTCAAATGTCTGATGTTCCTCCGAGAGATTCCCAGTTTTAACTTTTGTCAGTAGCTCCACCCCCAATAATATCCAGCTTAACACCCAATGCTCTGACCAATGCCAGCAAGTCCATCCATCCCATATTCAGTCACTATGATTGCTTGACCCTTATCAATTCATGATGATGTAAATCGTTCCATTTCGTGTCGTCTTGTTTTTGAATTCGTCACACTATGGTGACAGTGACTGTCTTTGAATGGGAAGGGATGCTATGCGACAAAAAAAATAGCTTCTTGTCCATTCGCCTAGACACAAGTACATATTCTAGCGGAGTGCCATAGGACTCGAGTTCTCCCGGCAATATATTTTATATTAAAAAAAAATTAAACGTACGCACTGAAAACAGTTTAATCAATACAAATCGAAGTTTGGTAATTATATATGTAAAGCATGTAATCATCAATCATGCAAATAAAACATACTGTATGAGGGAGAAGGCATAGTCGTCGTCGAAATAATTTCCTTAATACCTTGCCTAGTTTTAACTTTTATTAAAATGTTGGTGAGCGAGAAACATTTATGTGTAAAACACAATCATAAATTTTATGTATTCTTATGAGAAAGAGCTCCTACACCTTAAAAATGTTGAAATATGCTTTGGAAACAAAACATTAAAATAATACTTATCCTCAAATCCGAATTCGCACTTGTTTGTTGCTTTCTTTTTTACGTAAAAAATGTTTGTTACCAAATTATTTTCGATTTCAACAATTAGCTATTTTTGAATCAATATATCCTTATATAAATGAATTTTAGATTATCTTTCTTCTCTTTGCATACCACTTTGAATGGATTATATTCTTTGCTTACTAAATAGCTTATCTGAATTCCGCCTGTTAACTTTTAGAGGAAGTGTTTGAAAATGAATATTATTCAAGTGAAAAGATGGGGGTTGAAGAAATATAAGAACAAAATGTTAAGATGCTTATATTATGAAAAACGATAAGATATAACTTGTTTTCAAGTTTCATCTAATAGTTTACATTTATGCTCAATTTTAATAATTTGGTTATTTTTTTCAGTTGGTTGTTGGTGTTCTTTTGATCCTCAACACTCGTTACAACATTAATTTAGTCAGTCACCAGTCAAGAGCTGAACTTGTCAATAATCTCACTATCATCGGTATATTTCTCATCACTGTATCCAATGTATTCGTTTCAGCATTTGGAACATCGCCAAGATAAATAAATCCTGATAATACTGCTTTTTATTCTTAATATTGATTAGAATAGTTATAGTGTTATATGTTCTTTTGCGAATAAATTTTGTATTTTGATAATTTTTGGATACTTATTTATTTAAGCAAAACGCACGCACTCACACTTTTTTCACAGAAAATTAATCTTCTTTAAATCTACCTATTTAAATTAGATATATCTAAGAGATATTTTAAAATCTAAAGTGAAAACAATGGATGCCATCTTTACTTTTAAAACTCACACACAACAACTCTTAAAATACATTTCAACGAAAAAAAAATTATATGTTAAGAATATATGTTTGAGTTTTCTGAAAAAAGTTATATTGCATTTGCAACCAATCATTTTGCTGTGTATTTTAAAAAGAATATGATTTTTTAGTTTAAAAGAATTGGGTACATTAGTTAATCTATATATATGAAATCCAAATATCATTCATTGACTAAGTACTTTATCTCAAGAACAAGGCCTTGAAAGCTGAAATTTTGCATGTTGATTCTTCTCATACTGTAGAGGTGCACTAAGAAAGATTTTTGGAAAATTCGACTTCTAAGAGACCCAAAATTGGCGCCTAAGCCCATTTATCAGTTTCCACGGTGAATATAAACACCAGTACTTTACGACTCATTAAATGTAAACACTCTAAGGAAATGTGCAACGAAAGTTTAGTTGCACTCTCGAGAGATATTCTGTTTTTTTTCGCTGCTTTCAATATTTATAGCTGTTTTGCCACTATGTTTTGTCGCTGAGTGGGACACTGCTGATTCTTATTTTGTGACAAACTTTTTATTTGTGTCAGCTCCTACATACATAAAGCTACGCATATTTCTTATAGCTTCCTCTATTTTTCTTTTACAAATACGCATTATTAGAAATGGAGCTCATTGATATTGACGGCGTGATGGTATCACCATGTTGCGCCTATGAAAGTGGACTAACCGTCTTTATCCTATACCTTATCTTACTTCATGCTCGGCACTGGCTTACTGCTGGGTCAGTGTACAGCACAGTTGTAACAACTGGCAACGGTTTCAAGAGTTCATTATGATGCCGTCAAGTAAAATCATAGTATAGAAGCCAGATAGGATGCATTCATTGAAACACACACTTTTTCAGCAGTTTGTAGTTTTGCTTCAGGAATTATCTTTTCTGCAGTTAAGTGAGCAATAGACTGTTTATTTTATGGTCTAAAATTTTTGTTTCGAAGAGAAGTGAGCTGGGAGGGTCTTGACGGTACATTGTATGAAAGCCACTCTTTTGAAATAGCAATTCGCTCTTTTTTGCTCCAAGATGGGTAATTCAAAAAAAAAATTAACACTGTACTAGAGCAACACAACGGGCTATTGACGACGAGCCGGGATCAATCCCCAAAAGGAAAGAACCGAGGACAACACCACGGTCAAATGAGGAGGCAACACATGAGCTGGCACTCCAAACATCCACATCAATCCAACAGATGACGAGCGTCAAGATGGGAAACATCACTACATATTTTGCAACCGAGTTTCCCATTTATAGTCTATCCATTTCAAAGTTGATATTTTTTTATTCCACTTTTCTTCAGTCCAAACAGAAGGCTATTGTGTCTGGGAATCCCTTTCTAAGGAGCACGAATTTGAACAAGGTAAACACAATAAACCACTATTTAAAACCTCAATATTGTGATTTTTTATTCCGTCGTCTTTCAAATCTTGCAAATAACAGTTTTAGGTAGTTTCAGTTTCACTTTACTTGAACTACCAGTTTTCCATGATTGTCATATTTTGTAGCTGGAATTGTCGCACGTGGTAAGAAAGAGGACAATGTTTTATGCCTTATATTAGGTTCCCTTACTTTGTAAAGAGCCCATACAAACAGAACAGTTTAATAAATAAATTACTTGAATATTAAACGAAAATGCAATACAAATCCTCTGAAGTAAACTGTTTAAAAAACTAGATAGGATGATGGGAATTACGTCTGAATTGTTATGATTCCACAAGCGAACTATTTCCTTTAACCGCATCCCGCCACACACACCACAGTGGCTTATTAATTTAAAATATCTATCATATTTTGGATGGCAAGGTAAGGTAAGATAATTTTAATTAACGTCGTACTAGAGCAACACAACGGGCTATTGACGACGGTCCGGGATCAATTCCCTACGGGAGAGATCCGAAGACAACACCACGTAATTTTGACCCACGGTCAAATGAGGAGGCAACACATGAGCTGGCACTCCAAACATCCACATCAATCCAACGTGAGGACCTTCGACCACGACAGATTTAAGATCCACCAGCCGCCTTTACACCATACGCTTACAAATATCCATGCTCTGACCCGGATTAGAACCACGAAACTTCCGATCTAGAGACTAACACCTTAACCATCGGGCTGGTTGGTCAGCTTCAAGGGCAAGGATGAGACAAAGATTAAGCTGTTTTAAGGAGGTATTTTAGTACCAGAATGGCGTTCCAGCTCAACCACACCCCTGGCAGGTAGGCATTTGGGCCAACTCCACTTGACTCAAAATTTTGTTGCCTTTGATTGGTCCGACAGAATCCCACGACCAAAACAACAAGCGTGTTTTGTCCCCAATCATGAAACATGAAATACTATAAACATTGTGCGGTTTAGATACTTTTCTTATTTGGTTTTTCCATTGCGTAAAAATTGAATTAGGCCTATTTGCATAGGTAAAATAATATTTAGTACAAAAAATCTAGATACAGTACAAAGTCCCAAATCCGGAATCCTCCGTACCTCGGGCACTCCGGATTTTGGATTATTAGCATTTTTTTGTCAAAAAAAACTTAATTTTGAAAATGAAAAACGAATTTTGCGATTTCAACAGTAAAATAGCAGATATATAAATAGGAATAATTTTTAAAAAAGAAAAAAAAAACTTTTTAACACAATGCAAGAAATTTTTCACTTTTAAATCTTTCTGTGTGATATTTACTCTGAAATGTCCGTTATTTTGGGGTGTTTCATCAATTAGGTCCATGTTTACCTCCTTATTCTTCAAAAACTGTCGGAAAAATGAACAAAAAGTGAGCGAAACAAAAAAAACACCGGTTAGCAATACGTCAGGATTTTGGTCAGTTCCGGGATTCGGATGTCCGGATATGGGACTTTGTACTGCACTATGAATGTTATAGATACCCATACTATATATTAATTGTGAAAGGAAACATAAGGTTCTTTCTATCCATCGTTTTTTCATTTTGAGATTCAATTAAGCCTAAAAGGATTTAGTGAAAATATATCCCGAAACTGAAGAATTTTATTAGATGTTCCGTCATTTACTTGCTATTTGATTTATTTTATCATCTGGCTATAGAATTCTTGCAAAGGATAATTGCCACCAGAATTTTACCATATCAATTACTGAAGATTATGACAATGTATCAAAATGGTAAGGCTCTATGTGAGTAACACAGATAGAGGAACAAAATATTCTCCGGAAGGCTTGGCAGTTGCTGTGGAAGAGGTGAGGTCAGGAAGAAGCAACGTATACCACACACATTCAAAGCAACGTATACCACATACATACAACAAACAAATCTAATAACACTAAAGTACAGCAATCCACGATAAAACCAAGTAAACACAAGAAAGTATGAAATCCACTTGAACAAATTTTAAGGTAGCCATTTGTGAAAAAATAACACTATGCCTTACTTTATTAGATTATTTTGATGTGATATTGAAATAGGAAGAAGTTTTTAAGTGATAGTTTTAAAAATCATAATTTTAACTGCACCCTTATAAAAAAAATTAAAAAAACCCATGAAAGTGTGTGGGGGCGAATAATTTAATGTCCCACTAAATGTTTAACCGATTAAGTTGCTTCTGCATGTTCTCCGTTAATATATACAAATTTTCCTCTTCCACGTAGTTAGAATACTCATAATTGAGTATTCTAACGTTTATTGTCCCCAACAGAAAAAAAAAATCCTTTGTAGGGTCACTTCCGGATTGTGGGTCCGAGAGAAAAAGTGCCCAGATAATACTCGGTTTTCTAATAAAAAGTTTTTCGTCTAGCATGTAATTTACAACAAATTTAAAAGAATTTAATTTTTGGAAGAGAAAATAATGATTGAAATAGTTTCTTGAAATTCAGCCTTGATTTGAAACTCTCGATATCTTCCTTGGAATTTTTTAAACCAAGTCAGTTATGCCAATAACGTCTAGACTCCAGAGGTCAGTGATGGTAGCTTCTTTTGCAAACATCGATGTTACTACCATTGCTGAATTTTCATAAGTCTCCAAAGGAGACCTCCCCATTAAAGTCTATCCTAATTCAGTTTCAATGACAACTAATCCAGGTGAAAGAACTCTTCAACAGTTTTCCAGCAACATCAGTAACAATTAAGATTTCGATTGGTCCTGGATTCTCTTCATCAACAGTTATTGAAATATTCATTGATTTCAATTCTTCTATCCATGGTCCAGACTTCACAGAGTAAATGTTGTCACAAATTACGGGTTGATGGAGAACATCAAAATTGCACAGGTATCTGTCGTTTAATTTCCCCCAAATGGACTTTAAAACAATCATGTTTCCGTGGGTTAGTTCTTTTACCAGTTTAGTTAGTGTGTGAGTGATTACTTCCTGTCGTAAAGGTTCTAAATGCATTTTGGAAGCAGTACTCTTCAGAATATAATACTTTTGAGATCGTGAATCGATCAACACCCGAACACATGAAGAAGAACATGGTCCTTTTAAATTTACTTTCAATGTTTGTAAAAATACCTTTGAACAGAGGGAATAAACTAGCCAAATTAAGAGATTTTTCCTGTTCTTAGTAATCTTCCTTTTTCTCTGAACAAAGCTCAGGGCAATTTGTTTTATTGGAAGGCAGTTCTGGACACATTATAACGACATGATTTTTGCAACAAATACATAATACATTTCACAAAATTTCTGCACATTTTACTGCGATGGCCCTTTTTAGACATTTAAACCAAGAAGCTTTCGCTTTTAACAGTTTCTGTTTCTTAACTAAGCTCATTTTTCGTGCATTGAAACAGTCGGAGCTTTTATGTTGTCCCATCACAGAATATATAATTTTTAGAATTCAGAGAACTGGTGGTTAGTAACTCAGCTGCTGTAGATACTCGATTTTCCGTTACAGGGAAGACGTTTTTCCTACTCTTGGATTCAATTTTAAGTCCAAAACCAGACATAGCTAAATTTATTCGTTCTTCTGACTCAACTTCACATTTTAAAAAGGATATCAAGTTATCAAGCCTGCTTTCAGATTCATTTCCATGAGAGCAGTTAGAGCTTTTTTTCCAAGACCTGAGTAAGTATGCGAGCATGCAAGACTCTACTAATAGATTCTAATACTCTATTCTGAGATTCCAAATTATCATAAAGGGAGCAGAGAGAATAGGAATTATTCACGTCGGTTGCATTTTTTAAAACAAGTTTCAACAGCTCTCTTATATACACTTCAACTAACACGTCTTCTCGACCGAACCGAGATTTTAAACTTTCCACAGCTTTTCCATAATTGTCACCAGTTGCAAGGAAACTTGCAACTATTTCTCTAGCACGTGAACCTTTCACAGTAGCTTGGATAAGATACTAAAACTTATCAACAGCATCGATATCAGGATCTTCATGTATATTTTTAAATTGACACCAAAATGGTCACCAATCTTTCAAATTTCCATCACATTTTATAAGTTCAAATTTAGGAAGCTTAAACTTTCTCAAATTCTGTTTCACCCCATTTTCATCAATGCTTTCAGCATCTATTCTAGGAACATCTAAAATTTGACGGACACTTATTGTGGTATCAAGAAATTGAGCTTGGTAGCTTTCACGTACGTCCATTTCGTGGTCTAGATCGGCTTCATCGTCATCCAGCAGCACTTGTATATTTTAGCATCCTGTTCCTTTAGCTAAGCAGCTCTTTATTCTATAACATTATAAGAAACTTGCAAAGCCTTCTTATCAGAATCAGGTGCTTCAATTATGGACTTTATTTAATTTAAAACCCTCGTAAAGGTACTACGAGTGGTTTTTCTGAATTTATTTTCTCGATTGATATCTATGCCTTTGAAATCACTATTTAAGTAAATTTTTCAAAAGTCATGTCGCGGACACCACTATATTGAGTGAGCAACACACCGGTTACTCTAGGTTCGAATATAATAACTTATTCATATTAAACATTTATCTATCTAAAATTTAGATGGAGACAAAAATATTAGCATCCATCGCACAACATATTGCATTCTGCTTCTTTTAAAGTTCTAAGAAAAAAACACATTAGAAGGCAATCGCCCGAGCGGAGTAACCGTGGCGCCTCACGTCGGAAAGATGAAATTATTTTACTTACTTTTTGTTTTTCAAATGATATTTAACATCGATTTCTCCTCGTCATATGATTTTAACGGTCAAATCATATAATACGAAATTTTGAGTGAAGTAGAGTTGGCCCAAATACGGTAGGTAGGTATGTATTTTAATTAACGTCTTACTGGAGCAACACATTGGGCTATTGATGATGGTCCGGGATCAATCCCAAAGTGAAGGATCCGAGGACAACACCACGTAATTTTGATGGTCATGGTAATTTTACTTAACGTCGTAACAGAGCAACACAACGGGTTATTGATGACGCTCCGAGATTAATACCCAAAGGGGAAGAACCGAGGACAATACCACGTAACTTTGAACCACGGTCAGATGACGTCTATACGAACAAGAAGCACGTTTCACCGTTAAACTACCTGTAATGAATATGAACATGAAATCTTGAGACTTTTGGAAAGCTTTTATTAACAGAATTGTGCATATTAGTTACAACATGAATAGTACATTTTGCAGACAGTACAGGTGTTGCCAGTTTGCATAACACAAAGTTGGTGTTGCTAATACAGCATAATATCACATTCACTCCTCCCTAAATATTTATTTAATCAATCACATAGTCCCCTAGATAGGAAGGCTGGGGTCTGTGCCTGCTAGGGCGCAGTGGTACATCTTGTGAATTCACTTCTCTGGTCTCACCGAGACCTTTCGGTATAGAGCCTGGACCTGTTGAGGCCTCATTTTGCAAATCACTTTCATT
Organism: Metellina segmentata; assembly: GCA_947359465.1. Taxonomy (NCBI): domain Eukaryota; kingdom Metazoa; phylum Arthropoda; class Arachnida; order Araneae; family Tetragnathidae; genus Metellina; species Metellina segmentata. The sequence continues at coordinate 58,916,077 of OX375884.1, read as the reverse complement.
TTCCTGAGACTTTCTGGAAGAACAGTGAGCAATTCACCTTTTTCATAAACAGGAGAAGGTGGAGGCACCTGGTTGTCACAAGAATCCCCTTCATCACTTATAGGTACAGGGGGTTCTCCTCTTGGTGCCAAATGTCGCACAGAGACACTGGTTTCACGCCCATCTGGAAGTCTGACATAGGCATAATCTGGGTTTGCCTCGATGAGTTCTACCTCTTGCACAATAGGTTCGTACTTGTTTAATCTGGCGTGGTTTCTCATCAGCACTGGGCCAGGATGGGATAACCAGGTTGGTACGGAGCGACCACTGTAGGATCTCCTTGTGTGGATGAACATACGTTCATGAGGAGTAGCATTGGTGGCCGCACATAAGAAGGACCGAATTGAATGTAAAACAGGTTGTAGTACCTCTTTCCATCGCTCAGTCGCCGACCAACCGGTATAGTGGTTAAGGTGTTAGCCTCTAGATCGGAAGGTTCCTGGTTCGAATCCGGGCATGGATGTTTGTAAGCGTATGGTGTAGAGGCGGCTGGTGCACCTTAAATCTGTCGTGGCCGAAAGTCCTCACGTTGGGTTGGCGTGGAAGTTTGGAGAGTGGGGTGCCAGCTCAGGTGTTGCTCCGTCATCTGACCGTTGTTCAAAATTACGAGGTGTTGTCCTCGGATCTTTCCCTTAAAAGGGACTGATCCCGGACCGTCGTCAATAGCCCGTTGTGTTGCTCTAGTACGACGTTAACTAAACTTACCATTACCATCGCTCAGTCACAATGTTTTTTTATTTTAATGCCAACTGTGCGCTTTTCCATATGATTCCATTGTAATTTTCTACCTTGCCATATCCTTGAGGATTGTATGCAGTTGTACGAATCGTTTCTATCCCAAGTTACGTTAAAAAGGATTTCAGCTCACGGGATATAAAAGATGAACCTCTATCAGAATGTATGTATGCTGGCATTCCAAAGATTAAGAAAATGTTTCATAAATGAGTTATAACAGTAGCTGTCGAGATATCAGAGCATGGGATTGCAAACGGGAATCTTGAAAATTCATCCACTACAGTAAGAAGAAAACGATTTCTAGAAACCGTTGTTAGAGGACCTTTGAAACTCGCATTTAATCTTTCAAATGGAGCTGTTGCTTTGATAAATCTTCCTTCATTTTTACAGTATCGTGACTTTATTTCGTTGCAACAGGGACATGAATCTCTCTGACCCTCTTAATTTCGTCCAGAGAGAAGGGTAAGTTTTTTTTTTTATCTAATCCAATGATACATTCGAGTATTTCCAGGATGACACAAAGCAGTTCATTTAAGTTCATTTCCGGGTTTGCAGTAGCACTAGCAGTTATCCTGGAAAGTGTATCAGCAGTTGCATTTCTGTTTCCTGGACGGTAGATAATGTCAAATTTAAAACATGCAAGTTCTAAACGCCATCGCACAATCCTCTCATTTTTGATTTTACTAGTATGATGCTGATCAAACATGAATGTAACGGACCTTTGATCTGTAAAGACTTCAAAGTGTCTGCCAATTAGGAAGTGTCGCCAGTTTCATAAGGATTCAACAATTGCACAGGCCTCTTTCTCAATAGCTGAGTGCTTTTGTTCGGATGTATTTAGTGTTCTTGAAAAGAATGCATTAGGGCGTTCAGCTTGACTAAGGGTAGCCCCTATTGCAAACTCCGAAGCATTAGTTTCAACTCTAAAGGGTATGTTGTCTTCAATTGCAGCTAAAGAAGCATTAGCTACATCAGATTTTAGAGAATTAAATGCCTTCACAGCACAATATGAAAGAGGAAAGGAACCTTTTGCTAACAGAGGGCTAATCTTATCAGAAAATTTGGGAATCCAACGAGAGTAGTGAGCAAACATGCCTAGAGTTTTTTGAAAAGCTGCTGTATCTTTAGGAATGGGTAAGCTCATCAATGGTACAAGTCTATCAGGATCAGGTTTTATTGTGTTGCTTGTCACAGAATATCCTAATAATTTAACAGATCTTGAAGAGAATACACATTTTTCTTCATTCAACGTCAAGTTGTACTTCTTTGCGGTAGCCATGAATTTCTCTAAGTTGTGGTCATGCTCGATTTGAAGAGGGAATCCAACACAGTAATAGCGGCGTCATAAGTTTCAGAGTCATTAATGTATTGAAAAACGTTTGAGGATTCGTGATTACACAAGAATTTAAATTTATTTTCTTCAGTCATTTGCTGCACTTGACACAGAAAGTTTGAAAATGTCAGTTTCCAATGTTTCCATTTGTTTTCGGCACCCACGCACGTGAGATCCACATCAAATCGTTCTGGTTTGAGAAGCTGCTCCATCTTGGACACAGTGAGACATATTAAATTCTGTTAATAAAATTGTAATGAATATGAACATGAAATCTAAAGGCTTTAGGAAAGCTTTTATTTACAGAATTGTGCTTACTAGTTACAACATGAATAGTACATTTTGCAGACAGTACAGGTGTTGCCAGTTTACATAACACAAAGTTGGTGTTGCCAATTAAGCATAACATCACACTACCTCCACAGAGTGCCTATATAAGAAGAGTGGCGACAAGGGACCAAATTTGGCCCAATGCGCATGCTCGACAGCCATTTTTCTACCAGAATAGTCTCAAAGAAGGTTGCTGGGCGAATTAATATATCATTTCAAGGAGAACAAAAAGCATATGATTGTTATAATATGGATACATTCGGTATAAATGAATCATATAAACGCTCAATTACATACGTAATTGATGAGATGGATTGCAAAACTCGCTAACTTAGATTACGGGAAACACCATGTTGTTCAAAAAAAGCTATTTACTCAAAAAGTCTTCAAAATTATACTGACAAAACACTAAAATAACAATAAATAAACATTCTGGAACACGAAATGGATCATAGAAAAGCTATATTTTCTTTAAAAGTTAATGTACACACGTCTCAAACACACAAAAAGTTCCCATGTTAAGTCTACATGAGCTAGGAAAAAACCACCTCGGGCGGTAGAAAAGGTCTCTGAGCCAATCAGAAAATGTTTCCCGTCTAAAGCGGTCTAAAGTTTGTTCTAGGGAACCTAGCCCCGGAGGGGCTTTAATCCCATATCTGAATATATGACATAAAAATACACATAAAGATAAGAGTAGTTGGTCAAAAATTGGTACAATGCTCTGGATTATAATAAATCATAAATACATAGAAGAAAAGAGAAATAAAAGAGATTAAACAATTATATACAAGGATGGAATAAGATTTCCATCCAACAGATCGGCTGAATCCAGAGATTCACCGTTTCTGTTGCCATTACGTCCTTCTAGATGGCGCTGTCCTCAGTTGAAACAGCTGACAGCAGTCAGCTGTTCATCCGAGGTTTTTCCTCTCTAGTTTTTCGTTTCGTTTTGAAGGGGGTCCTTCTCCGGAAAAATGTTTCCCGTATGTCGCCACTCTTATTATATAGGCACTCTACCTCCACCTACATTTAGCATGAGAGGCAGTTGTTATAGTTGACTTAAAGTTGGACTGGAGTTACAAAGCGGGTGTTGGCGACGGTACAGGATCAATCCCAAAGGGAAAAATCTCAGACAGCACCTAGTAATTTTGAACCACGGTCAGATAACGATGTCAACACCTGATCTGGCTCCCCATTCTCCAAACTTCCTCTTCACTTCACCATGAGGACATTTCAGAGCACAACAGATTTAACATATAATTAAGAGAATTCGATGGTAATGGTAATTGGTAATTTTTAGTTAACGTCGTACTAGAGCAAGACAACGGGCTATTGACGACGGTCCGGGTTCAGTCCCTTAAGGGAAAGATCCGAGGACAACACCTCGTAATTTTGAACCACGGTGAGATGACGAAGCAACACCTGAGCTGGCACCCCACTCTCCAAACTTCCACGCCAACCCAACGTGAGGACTTTCGGCCACGACAGATTTAAGGTGCACCAGCCGCCTCTACACCATACGTTTACAAACATCCATGCCCGGACCCGGATTCGAACCAGGAACCTTCAGATCTAGAGGCTAACACTCGATGGTAATGGTAATTTTAGTTAACGTCGTACTAGAGCAACACAACGGGCTATTGACGACGGTCCGGGATCAGTCCCTTAAGGGAAAGATCGAGGACAACACCTCGTAATTTTGAACCACGGTTAGATGACGAAGCAACACCTGAACTGGCACCCCCACTCTCCAAACTTCCACGCCAACCCAACGTGAAGAATTCGATGGTGTTTGGTTGGATCGAGTTTCGAACTCTCACCATGCTGATGCTAATCCGCCGACCAACCGGTATAGTGGTTAAGGTGTTAGCCTCTAGATCGAAAGGTTCCTGGTTCACATCCGGGCATGGATGTTTGTAAACGTACGGTGTAGAGGCGGCTGGTGCGCCTTAAATCTGTCGTGGCCGAAAGTCCTCACGTTGGGTTGGCGTGGAAGTTTGGAGAGTGGGGTGCCAGCTCAGGTGTTGCTTCGTCATCTGACCGTGGTTCAAAATTACGAGGTGTTGTCCTCGGATCTTTCCCTTAAGGGACTGATCCCGGACCTTCGTCAATAGCCCGTTGTGTTGCTCTAGTACGACGTTAACTAAAAGTGTCAGTATAAAATGTATAATTACATTATTTTTTTAATATGGTCTCATAAACTTTGAGGAAAAACTCAAACTGCAACTTAGATATGTCTAGATATGTCAATCAAAATGTGAAATTGATTTACATTTTACAAGGGTTGCTTGTCTGCTCCGACTTATTTTTGCTTTCCAATATTTTGGATTCGACTTCAAGGCTTTAGGCTGCTTAGTTCTTTTGTCTTTTGATATTATTATTTCCCTAGTGAAATTTCCCTAGGGCTTTGATTTTTCTTTTTCTACTACTTGGGTAAGTAGTATTTTCTCTTATCTAACCTCTGAAACGAAAAGAATTCTACAAATGGGTGACGACCATACGTCATACCCAACGGGTACATTTGAACTTATATTGGATACAGACCTTATTAACTATTGTAGTGATGAAGGTAAAAATACTTTCACCTTCATTATTCGCCCTACTCAACCAATCCTACAAAAAAACCCTTATACAATTAAAAAAGACATCTATAAGCATTTTTCATCTCACCAAAACATCCTAGAATGCAGACGAACGCGTAATAACCTTTTTATAATAACAGTAGATGGTAAACTAGCTGCCCACGAAACTTCTAAAATAAAAAACATCTTAGATGTACCAGTACACACAACACTAACGAAAGACAACCTAATTACTCAATATATAATTAATGGAATAGATACAGAAATAGCCTTAGAAGACATCATTGAAGACCTGGAAGAGCAAGACATAAAGATAGCAAGTATTACCCGATTTGAAAAAACTGTTAACCAAACTAAAATCCCGTTAAAAACTATAAAATTTGGCACCCCTACCCCTCGAATAAAAAACCGAAACAAATTGCATATAGGTATGATGATCCATCAATTAAATCTCTACTTAGAAAAACCTAGACAGTGCAAAAACTGCTGGGTATTCGGTCACGGAATCAAAGGTTGTAGATCCAATCAAAAATGTAGAATTTGCTCAGAAGACCACCCTGAAGCTATATGCACAAATCAAAATAAAATATCCTGCAAAAACTGTAAACAACCACATACTGCAGATGACGAAAACTGTAGAACCAGAAAAGAAGAGACCGAAATATTGAAATATAATAATGAAAACTTGGTATCCTACATAGAAGCAAAAAATAAACTAAAGACCTCATACGCAAAGACAGTGAGCCAACCAATAAATGATCAATTTATGGAACAAAAAGAAACATTAAAAAATAGCGACATAAAAATACTCGAAACTTTGAAACCGATCCTAACCAGTATTGAACAAATTCAAATCAACCAGATGTACATCTTGTCACAAATGGTTGCAAACAATATGATTCCAAAAGAAAATATCATCTACGAAACCAAAGAAAATGCAACTGATAATAAGGAAACTACAACTCTAGAAAACAGTAACACATGCAAACTACTCCAGATCAAAAACAAACTAAAGAAGACCAAAAACTAGAATGGGAAAGGAAGAACCTACTCCCAAATACAATAAATAATGACTCAAACAAAATTACCACTACTATAAAACGTCTCAGAGAGGACATAAAAACTATGCAGTCCCAAAACAAAAAACAAACTAAAACTACACATTCACAATCGCAACTCGACCTATCAATCACAAACGGAAAAATGGAATACGAATAGATCTCCCCACAACCTTTTTTTCTTGAACTTCATTTCTTTATTTTTCTTACAACCATGTTTGATCTCAACTGTATTCAATGGAACTGCCAGGGTGCCAGAGCACGCCGATTTGACCTCAATCATAATAAATATTTCAGCCAAGCTAACATTTTAATATACTACAAGAAACCTTTTTAAAACCGGACATCCGATTCACCCTCTTCAAAAAAAAACATTTTTCGTTTTGATAGACCTGGTCCTTTTAGAGGAGGAGGACTACTAATAGCCATCGATCAAAATATAAGTGCACAGCTCATAAAGGAAGAACAAAATCGGGATTTTGAATCCCAGGAAGTGAAAGTCCACCTCAACAATATTACTTTCCACATCATTAACATCTATTGTCCGAAAGGAATAAAAAATGTAGGGATGCTTGACAACCTCAGATTGGATACCAACAACCTTTATATCATTGCAGGTGACTTTAATTCAACACACCATAATTGGGGCTTCAAGGATAATAGCAGTGGCAGAAATCTGATGAAATGGATTAATAACCAAAATATTATGATCCTCAACCACCAAACTGCAACCCATATCAGCAACAGTGGTGCCATATCTGCTATCGACCTTACTTTAACTTCCAATAACTGTCCCCCAATAACATCTTGGCAAGCTCACCAAGATAATTTTGGGAGCGACCATTTCCCCATAAATTTTTTGTATCACAAACCAAACAATAGACCAAATCTTTCGATCCATTTTGATTGGAACTACTTCATCAAAACTCTAAACAATAACCAAAGAAATATAAATGATCCCTATTTTCTCAATGACCTTTTCCAGAAAGCCATTGAGAATTCTCAATCTCTAAAAAAACTTTCCCCACCTAGAGCCCCTTGGTGGAACTCTAGATGCAGCTATCTAAGAGCCAAAGCCAGACGACACTTTACCAAAACTAAAACAAACTTAAGTACATCTGACTGGGACCAATATAAAAAATATAAAAACAAATTAAAAGATTTAATTCAGAAACTTAAAAAAAAAATTTTGGTTTACTACATGCAAAACAGTTGCCCAAGACAAAAATATTTATAAAATCTTACAAAGATTAAAAGATCCTTCCAACCAACAAAAAAATTCATTTAATATTATTCAAATAAACAATACGAAAATACATTGCCCACAAGAACAAGCTAACCTTTTTAATAAACTTTACACTGCTGATGAATACTTAGATCCCCTTCCCCTTAGTTTTGTTGACTACCACAATAATTCAATCAACAACATATTTACTTGGAATGAATTCGCTAAAGCCATCACCCAAATAAGAAAATCAACCCCTGGAATGGACAAAGTCACCATTACAATGATCAAAATATCTTCTGATAATATCCAGAAAAATATTTTAAAAATTCTTAACACCAGTTTTAACACTGGCTCTATCCCCATATCTTGGACCCACTCCCTTATCATTCCTATCCTTAAACCACACAAAAATCCACTAAACTTAACCTCTTACAGGCCTATATCTCTAACTTCCACCTTTGCAAAAATTCTAGAAAGAATGATCCTCAATAGACTCGTAGAAGACATTTACTACAATAAAAAAAACATAAATAAAAACAATCATGGCTTCCTTCAACATAGAAGTTGCATTACTTTATTGACCCAAATCCACACTGACATCTTAATTGCAAAAAAACAAAAAAATCATATAGTTTTCGCTTCTATCGACTTAAAGGGAGCATATGATTCAGTGTGGATAGATGGACTTATGTCCAAACTACAATCAAAAGGTATCACAGGAAAAATGGCTCTTTGGATTTTCAATTTTCTTAATCGTAGAACTTGCTAGGTAAGGTGGCGTAACACCACTTCAAATACTAGACAAACCTCTAGAGGCCTACCTCAAGGTTGCATTCTCAGCCCTTTTCTCTTCCTTATTTTCCTTGATGATTTATTTACACTCATCCCTACACAAGTTAAATGCCTAATATATGCCGACGATATTTTTATATACACCACAAATAAATCTCTAACTGAATCTACAGAAGCAATCCAAACAACTATAAAAATCATTAATAATTGGTGTAACCACTGGAAACTAACCATTTGCCTAAACAAATGCAACATTATCAATTTTTCCCAGAATAAAAGTTCCCAGAAATGCAACATAAAAATAAATAACACTATCATTCCAGAAGTAAACAAACTAAAAATTTTGGGCCTAATCTTCGACAAGAACCTAACCTGGAACACCCACTTTCAATACCTACAATCCAAATCTTCTCGTACCTTAAATGCTTTCAAATTCATTGCGTCTAAGAGATGGGGTGCTTGCACTAAACATCTCTTACAAATAGGCAATACTACTATCCGCAGCCAATTAGATTTTGGAGCTCCCATTCTCAGTACTGCTTCTACCTCACATTACAAAAAAATCAACCCCATTTTCAACTCCATGCTCAGAATCGCAACTGGTTTACCGAAATACACTCCAATCGAAATCCTACACTCCGAAACTCAAGCTTCATCTCTCCAACAAAGACACAACTTACTAAAAACTACCTTCTACATAAAACATGTCAGCCTGAGAGAATGGTCTCCAATTCACGATCTTTTTTACAACCCACCCTCCATTATTTACGCTTCTTGGACCAATAAAAAAAACCAATATCTGCAAGTATGATTAATTGCTTTGAAGATCTCTGCATTACAAAAAGCAACATTATTCCTTGGTGCCCACCCACTTCTAACTTTAATTACAAAATTTACCTTCAAAACTTCCTCTTCCAAAATAAAAATCTTCCCGATTATATACTTCAAACCTCTTTCACAAACTTTTCCAAACCACATTATAATTGGGACAGACGGGTCAAAAACAAACTCTAATAGCTCACTTGGAATTGTCATACCTAAATTATTTGTAGAAAGAAGCTACACCGTAAATAACCTAAACTCAATTTTCACAATAGAAGCTATGGCAATTTTCAAAGCTATACAAGACTGGGTTGAAAAAAACCAAAATATCATAGTAATAAGTGACAGTTACAGCGTTCTATCTGGCCTTAAAAACATTAACAAAAACTCAAACTGCATTATACTTCAACTTCACAATATTTTAAGCAAAAAAAGCCAATACAACAACATCATACTAGTGTGGACCCCTGGACATAAGGGTATTCTAATCAATGAAAAAGCTGATCAGGCAGCAAAGAAGGCTGAACTTTTTAACATTGCTGAAGGTGTTTCACCTGAAGATATCATAAAACATTATAAATCAGACAACCTTAATAAAATATGTGTGTGTAACCTATGGAAAAGCTACCATAGAAACTATAACTATCCACATATCAATCCTACAAAACTGTGGTACGAAAACATATCTCTAAACAGAAATGATGAAACCCTCATTCAGAACTTTCGAACAAATACCCTGATGACAAATTCCATTAAATACAAAATCAACCTTACAGACACTCCTAATTGCCTCAGATGTCACACCTATGAAGATTTGGAACATATTCTCTTCCAATGTCCAACTTTCCAAAAAGGTCGAAATAACCTAATTCAAACTCTCTCCGCTTTGAAAATCCCTCACTCCTTAAATGATATTTTTTCAAATTTCTCACTGATTATTTGTAATGTCATATGCTTATTTTTAAACTCTAATCCTCGTTTCTAAATCTTTTTCATTCTTGAAGTATCATTTTTTCTTCTAGAGGCACAAGGCAAAGCAGCCAAGCCTCAAAAACCTGCTTTTTCTCCAAAGAAAGAGCATCATCATCATCATCATGTGAAATTCTAATACTGTATTGCTTAATATTTTACCTTTTCAATTATGCTGTTATCAGGTACCAAACACTGTTAATATGCCACAGTGATTTGTCAAGATTTTCATGCGAAAATCTCAAGAAGTGCTCATCTAAAAAGAATTGAAATAGCCCGTTGTATCGCTCAAGTACGACGTTAATTAAATACCTATCAACCAAAAAAGAATTGCTGCGTACACCTCAACTTATAAAGCTAGTCTGAGCGGGAATTTAGGTGTTGCTGTTGTTTATGTACATGTATACAAACAGTTTTTGTAAGTTTTGTACTACAATATAATAAGAAAATTCATTAAAACATATTTTTAGTGATTCTCAATCAATCCACAAGTGAAGAAAATGAATTAATTTTTCTGTTTCGTATTTGTTTGGTGACATTCAGTGTTTTAAATTACTTAACACCTTTTAAATGAATGGGAACTCTTGACACTTACAAATAATTTTACCGCTGAAGTTTTAATTTCCTAAAACTCTTAGGTTCTCAACGACTTCTTGAAATATTGAATTGTGTATTCAAAACTTAAGTATGTAAAACTGCGTCTTTTAACAGAATTTATTAACTTATCACAATACTTTCGTTTTTAATACCGACTGCATGAATGTCAAAGCCATTGTAAAAGAAGAGTTCATGCAAGTCAGGAGCCGCAGTGAGTTTGCCCTCTTCGCTAGCAAACTGCGAGCTTTAAGCGGCGCAATTTCGATTTCTTCCTGGGTGTAATTCTGTTTTCTGCATCAGTAAAACTTGCCTTGTGTCTATTTGCATTTCTGGATGTTTGTCTTAAGCTTGACGTAACTTGGCCAATTATGGCATTCCGCCTTAAAACTTAACATTGTAAATCAGTGTTTAAATGTAATTTTTTATGTGCAGTGGCACTGCTGAGGTGTTTTATATAATCTATTTTTGGTATATTTTGTATTGGCAATTACGATTTGTCTCTTGCAACATTCAACTTTGTTTCTGTACAAAATTGTGTTTTAAACTCACCAATCTAATGAAGGAAAGAGGAAATATGATTAATTATGTTTATTGTATTCTATATCAAACAATTAACAATATAGTTGCATGTATATTTATGTGCTAAATGTTGCAAATATTAACAAATAATTAAATGAAGTTCTCTTGGGAAATACTCTTCAGATTTTAATACTTGAGTGGATTAAGGTCTCCATTTATAACAATTTAGTTTAAGAAAATTTTAGCTTCATTTCAATGTTTGAAAATAACGACAGCTGTAGGAATCAGAATGTCCTTGGACTGAATACACTTTTAATAAAAACAAACTATTTTAAAATGAATTATTTGTTTCAAGAGGCAATGGGCCGAATGTAGGTACTAATTCCTAAGCTTCTGGTATAGTCCATATCAATTCAAGCAGGCAGGAAGGGGCATTATCTACATAGTAACAGATGTTTTTGAATTTAACATGTTTAAATTTTCAGGAAAAAGTTAAAAAAAAAAACAGGAAATTTTTTGTTTTCAAAAATTTTTTTGCTTAAGATACAGGCTGCCAAAGTTGAGAAATCAAGTGCCATTTTTAACTTGTGATTTTCGGAAATTTTTTAAAATTCTCTATCTCTAACAAGGTGTAAGATGTTTTGTTGCAGAATTTTTATGAAAGAATACTTTTTTGATTAAAATGATATCCTCCGTTTGGAAATATGTGTCCAAGTTCTCTTGCTGTAGACAACTGATTTTTTTTTTCAAAAATGGCAATCCCAAAAATTTGATTTTTTTTTGACTGTTGATCAGTACTTTTCAGTTCGTTCTACTTCTTTCAGAACTTCCACTTTTGAGTTTAAAAAACATTTATTTTTTTTGTGCACATTTATAAACAGTTGAAAATTTTGGCTTACATTAAACCAGTTTCCGTTACCACAAACTTGCATAGTTGTCTCATGAAATCAAAATCTAGTCTTATTTGACATGGCATTTTAATTCCTTATAAAGATAAGTAACAGACACAGCTTTCAAAACATACTAAAGCTTCTAAAATATATGTCCAAGTTCCAAAACATTACAGGTTCCACAGTATAACACTTCTGTGCACACTGCTTAGAATTGAAATTAGCAATTGAATGAATAAAAATTTGTTGAACTGCATCAGTATTCTTCTCTTTAAAACAACACAAATTGAACCACCCATTAGGTTGTGCATAAAATTTTGATCTTACAATGTGGAATACAGGATGTTCCTTCTTTTATATATGGCATAAGTTTCTTTAATACTGCATATATATTTTGGAAGCTTTAGTACGTTTGAAAGCTGTCTTACTTATCTTTAGTAAGAATTAAAATGCCATGTCAAATAAGACTAGATTTTGATTTCATGAGACCAATTTGTATGAGTACGTGGTAACTGAAACTGGTTTTAATGTGCGCCAAAATTTTCAGTTGTTTATAAAACCTGTTAAACTCAAAAGTAGAAGTTCTCCTTTTCAGTGAATGTATTTAATCTATAATACTGATCAACAGTCAATAAATCAAAATTTTTAGAAATGACATTTAAAATTTTTTTTTTTTTTTCAAAAAAATTTAGTAGTCTACTGCAAGAGAACTTGGACACATATTTCCAAACGGAGGATATCATTAAAAATAATATAATATTATTAATCAGAAAAATACTATCTTTCAAATAAAAATTCTGCAACAAAATATCTTGAACCGTGTCAGAAATGGAGTGTTTTAAAATATTGCCAAAAATGGCGAGTGAGAAATGGCACCTGAGGCCCCATTTATGGCAGCCTGTATCTCGGGCAAGGAATTTTTTGAATTAAACAAAAAATATGGGGTTCTTACTTTTTCCTGAATTTTAACATGTTAAATTCAAAAACATCCTGCCTGGACTGATGGGCTATACCTGCTCCTATGTAAATCATACTTGAAGTATTAAAAATGTCTAGTTAATTAGTTTTGCTCTTGCAAGTCAAACATTATAACTGTGGGACTTCTCCCTGTGTTATAAGCAATTCTTCACTGAGCTCCACATGTTGGTAATCAGGGCTAGAACAAACCTATTTTAACACAATGTTGGATTGAGAGTGGGAAAGTATTTGGGATTTCATATTTTGATGCAGCCTCATTTGGCTATGGAAAAGTGACAATTATTGCTGAAACAGTAATATTCAAATTAAAGGATTAAAATGGAATGCAAGTAAAAGGAAATGAAAGGAAAATGCATTCTCTCAGGTTTTAAACTGAATTAAAAGTATGTTTTACGCACATGGCATTTATGTACAGCGATGTTAAGAAGCGACTTATTTTCCCGTTTCACTTTATTGTCAAGATCAGTTGATTTTCATTTGTAGCAATTTAATAATCAGTTCATGTAATTGGCGTTTCATTTCAGAATGGATTACATATGACAAATTACAGCTGTGAGTGAACAAATTAAAAACAACTGATTTAAATTGTCAGAATTGTTTTTTCCATATGATTATGTTTGGTACTGAGGTTAAACTATAGTATCTAAAGCTTTCTTTTTGGTTGCGGAGACTATTTCTAAACACAAGAATTTAGAATTCATGAGAAAACAAGTTTATTTGTAACTTATTTTTGTTTCCAAAACATCGATTTTACTCTCATCTAGCATTTTCTTCCCATTCACCCAGCCAGCCACTCATAAATCTTCTGTGCCCAGCGCCAGCTACAAATGTCAACTGAGACAAATTGGGCATGAACAATTTATTCTTTGAGTATATATTTTAAGTTTTAGTTATATGATTTTTTATGTGCTTGTGTAGTGATAAATTCAAATATTAACTTATTGTATATAAAATTATTGTATATTTGAAAAGTAAAAAAAAAAAATTATTGATAAATGATTGTTAAACAACTTGTTTTTTCTAAAATATATTGTAGATTTTATTTATAGAATTTTAATCACACTCATAATGGCTGGAGCTGCAGGTCGAAGAAATATCCTGCGAGAAATAACAGCACTTGGAGATCACAGTATGTACCTATTTAAAATTCTTATAAAGCATTTATTGTGTAAAATTAGTTTTTTAGTAATCCTTTTTTCCATAGCAGATTTTCTGAAACTTTCATTTTAATTCAGGGCAGTATGCTGATTAAAATCAGCTTGATTTAAATCAATTGATTTTTTTATTAAAAATCACGAAAAAGAAATAGCTGCACAAGATTTTGTTTAAATAAGTTTTAAAAACTTTGGCCTTTTCTCTTCACTCAATTCACCTAAAAAATTATTATGAAAATCATCCTCCCTTTGAAGATGTTAAATAACAGTAGGTGGAGTGTTACAATCTCATACATTAGTCGGCAAAGCACATTTTTTCACTAAATCAAGATGGCGGCCAATCTAAACATTCCAAGATGGCCACCATATGGTAAAATCCACACTGTAAACCTTTGCATACATTACGTAAATAGGAATAATTAAAAAAAAAAGGAAAAAAACCTTTTTAATACAATGCAACAAATTTTACTTGAAAATCTTCTAATTTTTTCAGTGTAGTATTTACTCTAAACATGCCCGTTATTTTGCGTTGATTCCTCAGACAGGTACAGGTTTAACTCATTTAAAAAAAAACTGCAGGAAAGACTTAAAAAAGTGAAAAAAAAAAATAAAACCCCGCTGGTTAGCGAAACGTCTGGATTTTCAACAATTCCAGATTTGGAATTTTGTACTGTATATAAAATTCAAAATGAGGAATTTTTTTGTTGATAAGCAGTTTTTTTTTCTGGGATCTTGATAATCCACAAAATATTTTTCAATGTAAGAAAAATCAATAGAGGTTTGTTTTATCTATAATTGAGATAGAATTTCATTTTAGAATTCTTCTAACAATTTACCTTGCATTATGTGGTCAACTCGATGGGGATATTCTTTGTCAGAGATGAAGATATGGAATTGAAAATGAGGATTTTTTTTGTAACCACGGGACCAGGAGGAATATTTTTGTATACAAGTCACATTGTATAACACACAAGGTTTCAATGCGTAAAAAACCACTATACCGGGAGGAATACTTTTGTAGCCAAGTCACAGCGTATAACACAAGGCCCCTGCCTGGTGTGACGTCATAATCTCTTGCAGAAGGGTGCCAGCTCAGGTGTTGTGTTGTCATCTGACCGTGGTTCAAAATTACGTTGTGTTGTCATGGTATCTTTCTCTTAGGGGCTTGATCTCAGACAGTAGTCAGTAGGTCGTTGTGTTGCTCGAGTATGTTAATTAAAAATTACCCAATTTCCTTGGATATTTTCCTTTGGGAATTGATCCAGGATTGTTGTCAATAGCATGTTATGTTGTTCTAGTACAACGTTAATAAAAAATTACCAATTACCTAGGATCTTTGCCTTAGGGATTGATTCTGGACAGTCATCAGTAGCCCACTGTGTTGCTCTAGTACGACGTTAACTATAAATTACCAATTACCCTGATCGTCGTGAATAGCACGTTGTGGATTGATCCCGGACCGTAGTCAATAGCCTGTTGTGTTGCTCGAGTTCGTTAATTAAAAATTACCTTGGGTATTTTCCTGGGGGATTGATCCCGGACGGTCATCAATAGCACTTTGTGTTGCTCTAGTGCGACGTTAATAAAAAATTACCAATTACCTTGAATCTTTGCCTTAGAGGATTGATCCCTTACCGTTGTCAATAGCATGTTGTGTTGCTTCAGTATGATGTTAATTAAAAATCACCAATTTAAATTTTCGGCAGATATAAAATTCGTTGAAATTTTAACTACGTATTCCCATCTCACAAAACATGGTAGAATTGATTCTCGTTGAAAATCTACTTGCTTCTTTCCGATGTCAACTGCTTAAGCGATTGATCCTGGACTGTGCTCAATAGCCCGTTGCATTGCTCTAGTATGACGTTAATTAAAATTAACATTCTGAGGTCAATCGTAGCGAAAGACAACGTCCAAGTCAGGGCAGAAAAAAAAAAGAATAAAAAATTGTAGAATTTCTGTTGATTCTTGTATTATTTCTAAAATCCATCTTATACACATGCATCTTTTACACATTTTACTGCACTGCTAAACAATTCTCTATTTTCTAAAAATTATGAGTTCAAGTTTTTGAAGAAGGCAGTTAAGAAAGTAGAATGGTGAAAGAGGAGCAAGAAAATATGCTTTTTTTTACTTAAAATATAGAAAAATTAAGCCTCATATTTAAAAAATTTTACAACTCAAATGTGTATCTTATTTTTAACACAATGATATATGTTGGTTTGGGCAACGCAGTACCTTTTAACCCCAAACTACTCAGATAATAGTGCGATAGAAAAATTAGAAGTGTAGTTTAATAGAAATATTTTTAAATGTTAAGGTCATTATCAATTTTAAATTAAATAGATTAAGAGACCAAAATTAAAGGTAATTTTTTTTTTATTTTCTTGACTACAAAGTAAATTATTTTACTGCCTATCTGAACTTTTAAAATTAGCAATGTTTGTAGATGTCAACAGGGCCGCCCATAAATTTCCCGGGCCCCCCGACAAATTTTCGCGCGGGCCCCTAAGTTTTTTCTTTGTGTAGGAAGTTTTTATTTTCCCAAGTATCCATATATTTACAAATACCCAACTTCAGAAATGTACAAGCAAACCCACAGCAAATTAATAATGAACTGGTAAGTAATTATGGAATTAAATATGTATATGTGTTATACGTCTAAAGCCCGAAGTGTGGCTACTTTGCGATCGAGCAGGACTTCATTAAGGATAATGAAGTATAATCACAAAACTAATAAATATCTCTATAGAAAGATTGTTAGAAACCCAATCAAAAACATACCTTGGACGCTGAAGACTAGTCAAAACTCCGAAAACTTTTGCAGTACTGAGGAGGGAGCAGTAAATCTATTCGAATTAATGCATTTATCGATGCCGTCAAAAAAGGAAGCTCATTTTGCACGCTAGTTCATGCTCAATTGAAAATATTCTAAGATTATTCAAATTTTTCCTTGCCCAAAGTAGATTGTAAAGGATTTTTTACTATAGATAGTTTACTGAATCCTTCCACTAGAAGCCAGTGATGGGAATTGAAAACAATATTCTTAAAGTTATGCAAAGTTCTGGGAAAATAGATTGCAATTTTAATCCATCGATATCATTTAAAGGGAGAGTGGAAGACCTTTATTTTCTAACTTAGCTTAATGTGAATAAGTAGCTTCGCGAACGGTCTTGTACATCTGAATTTCATTGATGAGATTGTGGCTTAAATCATCTGGATAGCTTTCAATTAATTTTTTAAGTGCCTTGTTGTTGTCATTAGAATTATAATTTATTTTTAATATGGCTTCGAATGTATTGCATAACTTTTGAATTTTTTTTCTTCGGTTTCTAATACTTCAGGCATTTCTCTTTCCACTTCCAAAGCTTCCTTTGTCGTCCTTTTTTTTTTTGTGGAAAATTCTGCATCTATACCCATAATAGAAGCTGTTTTTTTTAGCCCTTTTTATACTGGCCATTGTTTTCTTAAATCTTTATCTATTGTTTCATTTTCCGCTTTAATGTTATTCATTTCGATATCAAGGTAGATATATTATGATTGAAGGATTAAATTTCTTGTATTAATTTGCTCTAGTATGTCCTTCCAAATATTTAACGGAATTAAAAAAAGTTTCAAAATTTGAAAATTATTTAGGAATCCATTTATTCTTCCGCCGTTTCCTCTTACGATAAACTACTGATTTTTTACAACTTAAAGGGCCTTTAAAACGTTAGGTAGTTTTTCAGATATAGGTTTCACTGCCTCAATTCTTGTACTCCATCTTGTCTCACAAAGACCATGTAGAGACCTCTCATCAGTATGTTTTAGAAGCAGTTCCCATCGCCGTGGGCTCGCACGAAAGAAATTGTAAAGCTGGTTTATAAAGTTGAAGAACGTGCTTACTATTTCATTACTCCTTGTGGCATGTAAACCAACTAGTCGTTGTCGTAGACCGGAGACTGGTGAAAATGTGAGACCTCCTTGACGGGGCCGTTTTAAGGATTTGAAAAGAATATTTTCTGTTCGATATTTTTTTATCAAATTCGGAAAATAACCTTAAATGAGGCAGATCATTTCTTAAACAAACCTTGGGGCTGCGGGCCCCTTAAACGTCCGGGCCCACCGACATTTGTCCCCCCTTATGGGCGGCCCTGGATGTCAAATGTTACTTTAGAAACAATTAATTAAATTCAATGAAATAAATCTGTCCCATATGTGCGAGAGGAAAGTAAATTTTAAAAATAAGCATTTTGTACTTGATTACTTTTTTCCGAGAGTATACCTCTACACTTATTAAAATAGCCATACCTGGGAAGAAATTTAAGTCATCTATTTGTAAAAAGGTATCCAACTCTCTCTCGAACACCCCACATACAGTTGACCGTGGGAGAAACACCCAGTCCTACAACTTTCAGCGATTATCCTTGTTGATGCTGTTAGCGAAACTTAAACGAACCGGGAACTGAAGTTTTTTAAATTGGAATGGAATAGAAGAAGGGATGATTGGTATTCTAGGAATGAATACGTCTTCCCCTGCGGCATGTCCAGTCATGATGGTGGCTTTTCAATAATATTTGACTTGAGATTCTTGACAGAGGCTCGTGCCATTACAAGTGAAGGTGGATTCAGATTTCTGAGAAACATAATCAGTGCCCCAATCTTCAGCTCCAATATGTGCGAGAGTACTCCAGATGGTTCCACTGTGTTCAAAAACTTTTGTCGTGTAGTTTATGGCCTCATGTGTGTCAAGCGTAATGTCGATCGATTTGTAAATTTTAACACTACCGGGCAATTCTTGCAAGAGTTGCTTTTTGATGACATTGACATCTTCATTTCTTGGGGAAAGAATTGCCCTCTGGCACAGCCATGCATGATCAGTGCTTTGCTACAGCAGCAATGTATCGAACTTCCACTGGTGTCATAACCTTTGGGCAGTGGGCCACAGGTTTTCAAACAACTGTTTGGCATAGTTTCCATAATCGTGAAATGACGGAATGATAAACGCCTAAGAAAAGAGCAACTTCAATGATTGATTGCCCTGCTTCAAGGTGTCCCACAGGACGGCAGCACTCACTATCTGCTATTCGTCTTCTGGAAGCCATAGAAATACGTCTGTCTTGAAAACTCATCGTAGGAAAGTTCTAAACACTTTTTACAGCCCCTACATGAACTCCTCTAACCCTTCAAAATGCTGGCTTCTTATTCTTACGACTGCCTGATTTCATATTTCTCGACACAAAACCGTGATTGGTTGTTACATAACACATTTGCATACTTCCATCTAACTGCAGCAAATTGCAGTCTCTTATATTCAGATTGGCTTCAGGAAATTATAATTTTCCACTCCGAGCTTAACTTTCTGCAGCGAGTCTTTACCATTATATAATGAAGTTTGTGTATTGGGTGTTCGCTGTGTCCTGACGAATCTATGACACTTACAATAATGAAATTTGGCACACAAGCAGTCCAAATTTTATAGTCCAGCCCAAATTTTAAAATTTAATCTAGAACATGTTAAAATTATTTTAATGAGGTATTTAATTATTGTTTTCCTCCAAATGACTACAGTCTTCAATCGGTATTGATCAATTCGTATTTACTGTGCGTGTGAAGCCGCGGGGGATTACTGAATATCCTTTATAAAAATTTATTGCTTTTTTAAAAGAATATTAACTTTTACAGTCTTCAAATGGTCTTTACTGCACTCCTGCCAATTTTGGATATGGATCATTTTTATGCAAGCTAAGAACATTTCTTCTATGTAGTTCTACACTCACAGGATGATGATACACTCTTCGAATTTCAACGTTTTACTGAGAAGCAAAGACCTGTTCCATCAATTTATTGTCTATATGTATTCCAAGATTGAATCGGAAAGGGTGTTGTATATACGACTGAATCAGAGGACTCTGAGAGTGGCACAGTATGCACATTTGAGACATGCGTCGATGAACGATGGAAATGTTTCTATATGAAAACTGAAGTATACAGAAAAGATATCCAAACCAAAAGTTAAAGTTTATGCTTTTGTAAATTTATACATTGCATTATCAAAATTAAATATTGCTATTCTTTACAAAAGACACAAAAATACAAAAACAAACAAAAAATTCCATAAAAGATCAACAAAATTACGGCATTTCGCTATATAACAGCCTTTTTTAATTTACGGTCAACAATGTTTCGTTATAAGGCTCATAAAATGGTGTTTTTATGCTTCTGTTTAGTTTCAGCTTCTCCCTTTAGGCGGCACTGCTACATCTTGCCTCATGAAAACATGAGGATTTTTTAGCACAACATTGTCATCATTTTACTGTGTTGTCACTTTAGTGTTGTTAGACCAACACTGATTCTATACAAAGCCCACGCCACAACTCAAAGTCCTATCTGCAGGTAGTTCAGCCTAATGGGTTTAGTTAAACATAAGTAACTTTTTCACATTTGTCTTAGTATATACACTCACTGCCAAAAGTTGAGAGGAAAATGTTAATTTCCAGAAGTCAATCTGAATTTGAGAGGCTGCAATTTGCTGCAGAGATAGATGGAAGTATGCAAATGTGTTACACAACAGCCAATCACGGTTTCGTGTTGAGAAATATGCAAAAAAGGCAGTCGTTTAAGAAGCCAGCATTATGAAGGGTTAGAGCATTGGTGTCATTAATAAAATGTTGTTTAAATCCAAGACTGCCTTTATTGCATATTTTTGGGATGCTGGGAAGCATGATGTCGATCAGAAGAATGCCTCGTCTGTCCCAGAAAACAAGCCATGACTTTTTGGGCTGAAATCGAAGTTTTGATTTTCTTGGTGTTTACGGAATTTGTGTGTCACTGCATTGACTTGCTTGGATTCAGGTGTGTGATGATAAACCCATGTTTCATCACCTGTCACAATGTGATTTAGAAACTCTTCACTTGCTTCTGCATAGCATGTGAGGAAGTCAAGTGCAAAGCACTTCCTTTTCTTTTTGTGTTCTTCCGTTAAAATTTTCGGAACCCAGTGCGCACTCAATTTCTTGTGTACTCTAGTCACAGCAAGTTGTCATAGACACTTTGAATATGATTGTTAGGAAAATGATTAATTACCCAATTTTTATTTTTTCTGACTTATTTACATGTTTACGTATCACTTTCCTTTTGTATGTATTTGAACACTATACGACTTGATCAGTTTACTTTTCCTGTGAGAGAAGGAGTTCAGTTGTATGCTGTACTATTTGTGAAAAGTATAAATTCGCTAGTTGTGATTGTAACACGTTATGATCGCAACTTCACTGTTTTTCCCGGTATGTTTTGTAAAATACGGGTACTGTAGTCTATATACTTTTGCCAAGTTGCCATCTGTATTTATGTACATTTTATGTATCTGAGTGTGTATCAATTGCATATAAGTGTGTGTTTGTACAGCCCATGTTGGAGGAGGTGGTGGTTACATTTTGAGTTGGCTCATTGAAGGTTTGACCTTGCCACTCAATTGTTATGTTAAATTCACTTTCGTTTTAAATAAATATATTTTGAAATTTCGAGTTCCTTTTTTTTGTGGCATTAAATTCTACTGCTATAATTTCCCATCAATGATTTTATGCAATTCTTTCCATGTGAGACATCTATTTGCATGAATTGCTTACTCCATTCTTTGAAGAAGGGCATCAGAGATCCCAGATCTACCTGTTCTGTGTTTGTCATAAAAATCGGTCCTACCTCCAAAAAAATCACAACACCATTTCATTGCATTTGGTTGATTCATAATGATCCCATAGACAGAAACAATTTCTTTGTAAGTATCCACTGGGCACTCGCCTTTTGCATGAAGAACACTTATGACAAGAGCGCACTTCAAATTTGATGGGATTCTGAATCAACACTGCCGTTTTAAACAAGTGCTACTCAAACCAGACTCAGCGTAGCAATGACAAACGACTGCAAGGGGAAAGCAAAAGGCTCAAGGTTAAAGCCAGTTGCCAACAAAACTTTTCCTTTCCCCTGTATGTGGTGTATCTTTACTTTTCAAAATGTCCTTGTATTTCTTAGCTAATATTTTCAGATATAATTATGGTTAAAGACATTTCATTACCTGGAATGTTAATATTATTTGAATATTCCAGGTGGTATCGGTAATATACAAAGCTCTTTCGTTCCTGTAACTCCTACCTCACCTGATGAAACTGTGATACAACATCGAGGGCGCAAGAAAAAATCAGCTACATATAACTATGGTATGTATTTTGAAATTTGTATTTTTTTCGTAAGCTCCATTTTTCTACTTCAACCATTAATGGTTCAATATTCTTAGTAAATTATTACATGGAGAAATTTCAATGTACGATTTTCTTTAGTGTGCTAACTTTATTTTTATATCCCTGCTTGTATGTGATTTCAACCATCATGATCCTCTAGACTGGTAGGATTTTCCAGATTAGTTAATAAACAGTTTAAAAAATATGTAAAGCATTCAAATGCCATTATCTGTTTACAAAACAAACTAACTAAGCATACATAAAAATTATGAGTGTATTTGAACTGCTGGCACTGGGCCTTTGGAGGGGTATGAAAGTAGTGCTTCACATTAGATACGACAAAAGTGCAGTTTCCTTAACCCTGCAATAGACACAGTATATGGCATTGCAGAGACCTGCAATCCTCTAAATATAGCTGAAGACTATTGTCACCTATTGAATTTTGAGATATTTCTAATTTGTTGAGGAATATAATAATTGTAACTCTCCAAGTTTAAATTGTTTTTTACTTTATTTTTTAGATGCACCAGATCCAGTCTTTTTCAAGACGCCTACAAAATCTCCTAAGAAACTTTCTCCCCTTCAAAAATTTTATTCTCCCAACAAAACCCCTGTGAGATCATCCCCAAGAAAACGCCTGAATATGACTCCAGACAAAATGAAGTATAATGAAGCTGGTATTGCTGAACTGAGTATATCATGCAAGCGTGTAAGTGATTTTCGATTTTATGCTCATTTATGGAATTACAATGACCTCCAAAAGTTAAGCACATGATGGTAAAATCAACAAAATGTAAAAGTAAAGCTTTGACAAACACAAAATTGCACATGACGGTAGCAAATGTGTTTATGCATTAAAGAAAACAACAATTATATGTAAAGATGAAAAAATATTTAATTTTTTCGTAGGCTATATGATGACGTCACATTTGAGTCATTAACAAAATGATGTTAAAGCCTAACAAAACTTACGTTTATTAGAGATGTGACCACCTTGGATCTTCACACAAACTTTACTTTGATTTTCTATGATTTCAATGTAGTGATCAACCATTGCAGATGCAAGCAATGGCCATTCCTCCATTAGGGCAGTTTCCAACTATGAGACTGGTTGGAGGAGGTGTTGGGTCTTTTTATTTAAAAATAATACAAATCTAGGTTCAGAAAGACCACAATGTAGACATGAACAACAAGTGGTTATTTAAATTAATATTTTGGAAGGAATTCACTGACTCCTGTTCACTTTGAGATTATTAGATAAAAGTGTCGATATCTAGGATTCCGAAAAAAAAATCACATAACATTAAAAATATATTGAGTGATGTTCTTTGATTGAGTGTTTTCTGTTGCACACAATGGGATCAGTGATGAGGAAAAACCAAAAAGGTTAAAATTGAACAATTATAATTTTATTTGAACATTAAACTAAAACAGATATTGTTTAAAGATAAATTAAGAAACAAGTATAATTTGGGAAACAAGACTTAAGAAAAACTTCACAATAAAAAAACAGGATAAGCACATATATAATAGAAATGAATGCATCGTCGACGGTAATTAAAGGATAAGCAAAATCCGGAACAATTGGGAACATGAAAAAAAAAGAAAAGGGATTAGATTAATTTAAGTTAGTATACAGCATGTACATTTTAGTCTAAGGAATGCTGTGTACAGTCTTAAGACTTAAACATTTAAGATGGAACGTTACTTACCAGAGATGGGGTTTATCTCTGAAGGGCCTCCGAGGGGAGAGTTGGACACTTCTTCGTCACTCGTTAAGAAAACAAATTGCACAAGAGAGACTCATTCCTTGGTACCAGTGTTTTTATAAACTCAACGCCGTGGAGGTAGCGGTACGTTGATTTTGTCGTTTGGGTCACGAGGGCTTTTAACGCGAGAATTATACAGAATGTTCCAGAAGAATAAAGGTCACATGGGTGCGCGATGCTGTGATAGGTCACGTGGGTGACGCTTAGATTCAGTGATAAGGCTCGAGGAAGCTAAAAAAACTATCGGTCTTTGACGGCCAAAAAATGCAATAAAACATGTAGAATGTGCATTCTTTTTCTCTGGCTGATAGGATTGTTGTGTTGGTGGGACACAGAAGAGGTAAATGTGCAGAGACAGCATGCCCGAGGGCATCCCAAAGGTTTTCAATGCGATTAAGATCAGGGGAACATGCTGCCCACTCCAAGAGAAATGATCTCACTTTCCAGGTACTCGTCAATGATGTTGTCCGGATGAGGATGGCATTATCGTCCATAGGGAGGAAATCAGGACCTACTGTTGCAGCATAGAGTCTCACATTCGGGTCTAGGACTTAATCCCGATACCACACAGCCGTCGCAGAACGACCTTTAAAGATGTGGAACTTGATGCGATATGCCATTGAAATTCCAGCCCACACCATGATGCTGCCACCTCTGAATGCGTGATGTTTGATGATGCTCTTGGCCTGATTGTGTGTGTCTTGTTCTCTCCAGACTCCAAGCTTATCTAATTCCAGGGCAAATCTGGACTAGTCCGTGAACAGGACGCTGCACCAATCTGAGACAGTAAATTGACATGTTGACAACACCACTTTAATCTTGCCCTTCTGCCTTGGGCAGTTAGTGGGACTCACACATGTGGTACTGAGGCGTACAGTCCATCGAAATGAAGTTCAAGACCCCATTAAAGCATGTTGTAAAGTTTCTGTGAAGGTCTGATGTGATCACATCCCTTTTTAATGCAAGTTTTTTTTGGCTTTAAACATTTTGTTAATGACTTAAATGTGGCGTCATATAACTTACGAAAATAAAATATTATTTTAAGTAAATCCGAAAATAAAATATTATTTTTATCTTTGTACATAATTCTTGTTTTCTTTAATGCATAAACCCATTTTCTACCTTCATGTGCAATTTTATGTTAATCGAAGTTTGATATTTGCATTTTTGTTGATTTACCACCGTGTGCTTGACTTTTGGAGGCCAGTGAATAAAAAATGTACTACAGTTATGAGAGTGATAAAAAAGTAAGGTAGAATACAAGAAATCTCGCAAATGGATATAGTTTGATTAAATCAGAGTTGATTGAATAGAGGTTAAAGTTTTTCCCAAATTACCACAGAGTATTTTGTGTCATGCTATTTTGCAAATGAAAGGCATAGCAAGAAAAATAACAAGACTTGAATCCAAACACATACACTGAAAATGACAGATCTTTTAACAGAAAAAAGAAGATTGAATATTTTATTACCATCCTCAAGTCCTTGTCTTATATATCTTTCATCCACAGGATTGTAATTAAAAATTACCAAAATTTCATTTAGTCCTGGGAAAGGTCCTTATGTTTTACTCTGGAATTTATTTGTAACAAAATTTGCCTACAACCTTACTTTTGTATTTTTCTCCTATTTTCATATTTCCTTCATTTTTATTGGATACTGCTAATCGATTTAAGTTTCATTTTTATGTATTTGATCATCTAGAAAGTTCTACAGTTTTTCAAATCGAAGCGCGCTTTGTTATTATTTTGGTACAGCTGATAAGGAGTGACCTTGATTGAAGCAGATGTGTAAATTCAGTCTTTTCTGCCTTCATTGCATAATTCTAGCTTCTGTTGTGTCATAATATTTGTTTCACTGCAGTGCTAAGAATGGAAAACCAAAAAGTTCATTTCCATCAGATTAGGCTCTTTTATTTTAAGAAAGAAAAAATGCTAGTCAGACTGCTTGTAAAATGTGTTCTGTATATGGACTTGTGTGCTGTGTATGTTTCTGATGACACAATTCGAATGGGTTTGATAAATTCAGGCATGGAAATTTCAGCCTTGAAGATGATGCCCGCCCTGAACAACCATCCTCTCTAAACGAGGACCTATTAAAAGATGCTATTGCTGAAAATCCACATTACACAGTTCAGGAACTATCACAGACTAAATATTCCCAAAAGTTCAGTAATGATCATCTTAAGAAGATTGGGTATGTAAGACGCTACAATGTATGGGTACCCCATACTTTAACAGAAAAGAATGCTTGCTTGAATTTTGGCATGGGATTCTTTGCTGAACCCATATGAAGAAGCTCCTTTTTTGAAACGGCTCATTACTGGAGATGAGAAGTGGATACTAAAAAATAACATTGCAAGAAAAAGATGGAGTAAGCCAAATGAACCTCCCAAATAACATAGAGAGGGTGGGTACATCCCAAAAAAGTAATGATTTGTGTATGGTGGGACTAAAAAGGAATTGTTTCTTATGAATTGTTGCCACAAAATCGGACAAGAAATTTGGAAAAAACATTTCTCAAATGGCAGTATTAAAAGCAGAAATCTAAGCAAAGCGGCCAGAACTGCCCAATCGTTGAGGTGTTGTCTTCCAGCATGACATTTCGCTGAATGTCAGACAAAGACTTATTAAATATGGCTGAGATGTTTTGTGTCACCCCCTCTCATATTCACCAGACCTTGCCCCTCATATTTTCAACTCTTCAGGTCACTTCAAAATTCTCTGAACGGCCTGGAGTTCAATTCTTTCGAGACTATCAAACGGCACCTCGATTACTTCTTTACAAATAAGCCTGATCTCTGTATATTAAAAAAAAGTTACCACTGCTGCAAGCAGGGGGCGGAACCCCCTAGTGATTTTTAAAACAAAGAATTTTCCAGCTGTCAAAAAGATAACAAAAAGTCATAGAACAAAATGATGCTTGTGTGCTTCAATAATATTTTCTTATGTTTTTGTACTGCTTCGTTGGTATTTATCATAATAAAACTGCAGAACTTTCCATATGACCCAATATAATGATCAAAATTAAAATTTTTGACAGAATGATGTCTTTTTTAATAAAAGTTTGTGGAGCTGACTAAGGCTGGATGATGTAGAAATTTCTTAAATCAATTTATCATCATCTAATATTGCAATTTAGTGATAAATTGATGTAACATTGATTTTACCATTAGAATATCTAATCCAAGTTTAATTGGGAGTTTGAATCTAACCAAATACTGTTGTATACAAAGGGGACTGGTGCACGTTAAATCTGCCTTGGCCTCAAATGTCCTCACGTTGGCAGGTTGGGGAAGTTTGGAGAGTAGGGTGCCAGCTTAGGTGTGACCTCATCACCTGCCCGTGGTTCAAAATTGCCTGGTGTCCTTGGATCTTTTCTTTGGGGAATTGATCCTGGACCATCACCAATAGCCCATTGTGTTGCTCCAGTGTGATGTTAATTAAAAAAAAAACCCAAATGCTATGCATAATTATTATGAAAGAGCCTTAAAAATTGTAAATCCTGTGAAATATTACAAGCAACCCTTTTCAAAATCTTGGTATATTTTTGTATTGTAAGTATTTTAATTTATGTATGCAAGTTTTAGAGGCTATCTAAAGCAGTTACAATTTGTTTTCCTGTAATAAAAATAATTGTATTTAATATTTTTTATTGATTGTAAATTTTCGTTTTAGTCACACGAAATGTTAGCTTCTTTAAATAACATTTTCATGAAATCAATTATAATTAACAGCTTAAGAAAGGTCATTTGGAGAAAGTGAAGCCTAGTACACAATTTGAAAAAGGATTAAAAGCTTTAAGTCATACGCAATTAGTTGAACTAATTTGTGGTGCTGTGAAAGATTCTCCTCCAATTTATGAGGTAAAATTTTACTGTTCTTTTCAAGTTTTTTGAATAGTAGATATGTATTTTTAACTCAGTTAGATTAAGCACTTATGAAACTATTATTGGAAAATAATATGAATAACAACCTTGTAATGATGAATATTGATGCAGGACTTTTTGTACAATAACATGAAATTTCAACTCTCCTCCAAGTAGAAAATAATTTCTTTTGCAACAATAGCAAAAAGCAGTGATTAAATTAATTATAATGACAACTATTGGTAGGAGAGCAAAATTTTTTCAGTCATTAAAACTCGTGAATTGATTAATATTTCAACGGGTTTGAATTTCAGAATTGCTTCAATATCAATATTTCTTAAATTTTTTTTCACAAAGGTTGTTCACAAGTTACTTCCCGTGCCTGATCTTTCACCCATTGAAGAACGACTTCACATGTTACAACGCAATGTGTACAAATCATTCCCTCGCAACGTTTGGGGAACACAAGATGGCTCCTTTTGCTACTTGCGGGTGAGAACCCACTTGGAAGCTTTTAAGGTTTGTTATAAGTATAAATCTATAAGCTCAAATAATTACATAATCTTGCAAAATTTTTGTTGCAATAACCAATTTAACTGTTTTGAACTAATTTTTGCTTGCTGATTTCAGATGTGACCTAAAAAATCTTGGTCGTTTTTTATTATTAGCCATTTAATATTCGCTATCTTTAAAAATGAGCTCTTTTTGGCTTGTAAAATGACAATAAATATTTTAATTTTATGTTTCGCCACCTGACATTCTATGGGAGGCAACACTGATTATTTTACTGGTAGTGAATATGTAATGAAAAACAAACTGCCCTTGTTCTATTTTTCATTGAAATATGAACTTAATGAAGGGATGACTCCGAAGAGTGCCAACACCGCAACTGATAGTCTATTGTACTGAGACCCCTGCTGATCCACTAAAGACCGATTGCCGAAATAAATTTCTGCAAATACCTGATTGGAATGTTTGACAGTTCCCAGGGTTTGATACAGTGGTATCCCAGATATTCAAATCGTTGTGCAGAGTAATAGTCACATTCACATAGTATAGAACTCTCCTCTACCATTCGACAACTTCTACATCTAAGTAAAGCTGTAGGAGACTGGCTATGGTGAAGATTAATTTGTGCAACCCTTATGGAACTGCTTATCTTCCTAAGGGGTGCATACATAACTTAACAGAGTTGCTATGTTATGGATAACAACCCCTAGTGAGAAGTTTACTTCTCGATTAAAGCTGAGTCTTTTAAGGTTGGAGAAATAGACACAGCCTTTTTGTCTGATCCTGAGTCAGATAGACTAAGACCATCGATTTGTCTGAATAGTGACCCAGTAGAGTCACTAACCGTACTGAAAGGAGATGGTGGCTCTTAAGGCCCTGCTCCTGTACCTATTGTTGGGTCGTTTCCCCAGAAACTGGTTCCATGGCCACTGAGCTCACATAGAAAGCTTCAGGTTCATCTCCCACCGTCTGCGTCAGCAGTTCCATTATAGCTTCGTCCGATGCAGGCTTTGAAGCCACCGCATTAGTCTCTGCAGATGGCCCAGCTACAGCATCGTCCAATGTAGGCTGGGCCACATCACTAGACTCTGCATGTAGTTTACCAACGGCGGCAGGAGGGTGGCTTGCAAGTAGCATTTGGATCGGACAAGATCTTACAAAGTCCTTTCCCGAACGCTCCTGTGAAGACCTCAAAATTCCACTCTTATAAGAGCTGGGCTGATCTTTGGTCCATTTCGATGATCCACCTAGCATAGACACAATCCCCGACAATGACCTTCTCACGAATTTTCCGCTCATCAGTGTTGAAGCCTGGGTTCAAATGGACAAGTCGTTGAAGCAGTATCTCATCGTCTGGTGAAGACATCACAGGTTTTGAGGAGGCCATTTTCACTGGTTTGGGAAGGTCAGCTGCTTTCAGCACCCTGATCTTAAAGCCACCTCCCTCCTGTTATAGTTCGTATGTAGCCATTTCACTGTGTTATCATTGGTACAGTGGAGCATACGAGTGCTGTTCAGCACACCTGCGGTTAAAAACTGCAGGCCCTCTTGAACAATATCCATTGAATCGATATTCTTATCGATATCTCTGAATGTTCATTTACCACCTGCAGGAGACATCCTTGCTTCTGGGAAGGCTTTCTGAACGATGGCCATTCTCATACTTGCGGCGGCTTGACTGTATGACCATAGAGCAAATGTCCTTGCTCGCTTCGTCTGTGCCGAGGTAGTAAGGGAGGAGGTACCATTATCTGGCCTACCTCTCTTACCTGCTGGGGTCTCCTTCTGCTGCTGTGGGTCCATTCACAGATTCAGCACGACGAATCTTATCATGTCGCCTCCTGAGCTTATATTTCTGTGCACAAGACATCATTTCCCATCCAGGCAAGAGGTCAAGCCCAGAGGACTTGTCTTCCAAGTGGGGCATTGTTTGACGCGGGTCTTGAAGTTCCACATACGTCAGTTTTCTACTAGTCGCAGGCACTGAGGGGGCACAATTGACCAGTTGTTGAGAGCCAGTCCCAGTCTTGTTATGTACCTTAGTGGTAGATCTCAGAGGAATGTAGTCACTTTGGACAAGTTTTGACTGTTTAGGGCGTTTTGGGGGGTGGTTTGACCCACCATGGTTTTTTCTTTATTATCCATAAAGCATTGTTTTACTGAGGGTAAGTAAAAGGTCACCACCTGTATGGACCTTCTATACAGGCGTAAGGCTGATTACAACGTAGGTCGCCACATCACGAGGGGAATCGTTCTCGTCCACCTTTAACCCTAGTTGCCATGGGATTTTCACATTCTCATCAGCATAGTATCCATACCTTGGATTTAGGCTGCCTTTCATCTGCCTTCTCCATCTATCCGTAGGGTCTTGTTTAGATAGAACTGCACACAGATTATCAGGATCTTGACAGATTAAGCTAAGTACAATTTAGTCACCCTCCTTCTTTCTCAACTGGGCTTGGGACCGGCTTTCGTGAAGTTCTTGATCCTCCATACACACTCCTAAACACTTGGACGATAACCACTTTATTGAGCTTAATGAACTGAATGGCATTGTTCAAAACCCACGACTTTCCAAGCAAGCTGAACTATTAGGCTCCAGACTTCAAGAGTGGAACATTCTGATAAACTGATGCCTACGTCTTTCTAACAAGAATACTTTTCGGTTCCCAACTTGAGGATTGGAAGCTTCTAGATAAGAGTACACATGTGTTTCTGTGTTCTGAAATAGAAATGTACTCCTATCTTGTTATGAAAAATCATAAGGATGGCGTCTAAAGACTTGTATACCTAAAATATGCAAACATCTTCCATTACATGAAAACATGCTGTAGGAATAAAGAAGACTGCAATAAAATATGACTACTCTAAGTGTAGAACTGATAGTTATATCACTCTTGCTCAGACTTCAAAGTGATTTCACCAAATTTTGTTGTTTCCCATATATGGGGGGGGGGCAGGGACACATCTTCAGGTGTCTATGAGCTTCATGGACCCAAGGTACTCTAGTGATCTTTTCTTTTTCCATGGGGCTTACTGTCTTTAAAACACATTGGTGTCGCATTCCCTGGATACTCAAGTGGTCTTTTCTGCTTTCATTCCTGTGTTACTGCAATGTGACATTAATTAAATACCTACCTGTTTTTGTCCCATAACTCTGTTTCCCAATCCCTCTTTTTTACCTTTTACAACCTTTTTTACTTCAAGTTGTCTATCTGGTGTTTGGCACTGCTTTGAAAAATGTGGCCATTGCACCATAAAACCCCCAAATAACCAACAACTATGAACTGTGTGTCCATTACTTTATGCTTGTCTTGTGCTTGGTGCAGCTTGGCTAAATATGACCCTTGGGCCATAAAACACAGAACCAACCAACCATCTTTGTAAATTGGATAGTAGTCAGCATAATACTATGAAAGGAAAGACTGGTCTAGATGAAATATTGTCACTTCTGGAGAGAGTAACATTTATTACAAGCCTCTAGTTAATCCGTGGTGTTTGTTTCCATCACGTCACATCAAACTGGGATTAATAAAAAGATTGTGCATTGAAATAATTTTTACTTGAAAGTCGTTAAATATTTGTGAATTAAAAAATTAAAAAAATATATATTCTGATTATGTTTTTAATTTAATCTTGACTTAGAAAAGGTTTTTATATTCCTTGAAGCAAGTTTTTATGTAACACAAATTTGTGTGTTTTTGTTTTTTAATTAGAGGTCAGAGTCACAAAGAAGGTAATGCATTACTATTTTAAACCCTTCTGGGCATACTTTCAACTAGGTTTTGATACACAGCTATTGGTATTTGTGTCCATTCCTGCTGCAAGAACGTCGCCAGCTCAGCTGTAGATTTCGGACGTTGTTCCGTGGTCCGTAAGAGTCACTCTAACTCGTCCCACAAATGTTCTATGGGGTATAGGTCGGGACTCTGAGCAGGCCAGGGAAGACGTTTTACATCCATATCTTGATACCACTGCTTGACAGAGGCTGCAACATGACATGGAACATTGTCGTCCTGGAAGTAACATTAGTTTATTCCATAAAATTGCCAGAGCACAGGAAGAACCTGATCATCCAAAATGTTCATATAGGCGTTGCCGTTCTATTTACCAGGAACAACATGCAAAGGTCCCAGGCCATACCACGAAAAACACCCCGAAACAAGTAGTTGGATTTTATGCAAATCCACTGGCGTCCAGTCCATTATCGTAGGGTAGAGTATGTAATTATTTCAAGTCATGCAGCAATGCTTAAAAAATATATTAGTTTCTCTTATTATTTTAATATGAATGTGCAATACATTATTGTTTCAGTTTTGCTGATATCTGACATGTAGTGACATGGTTGAATCATACATACTTTTCTGTAATTTTTCCTACCAGATTAAGGGTAGAAAATTAAGCTGACTTGTGTTTTACTGCCATGTAGATTGATCTTGAATATGTAGCAATTGTCTGATATTAGAGAGCCACATAGAACACCTCCCAGGTGTGACATGATCCCTTGCTTGGTCCATCAAATAGCAAATCATGTTTTGACAAACCACTCAGATGTCCAGCATAAGGAATATTTTTCATGTAACATTAGGAGCAGTGGTACTTGCTTAGAGAAACTGTTGTTTTTTCCTCTTTTTTAATCCTCTTATCCAGCTGTCTCTCTTGTACTAATGAGTTTAATTGCAGAACAATTTATCATTACTGATGTTATCGTATAATATTTGTTCCCCTTGATCGAGATTGGACCACTATGACCATCTGATCGTCTCTCGATATAGAGAGTATATGATTTAATGAATACGATAAAGGAACCCAGTGTATTTGACTACCCACATTGCTATACTCAATTTTGGAAAACTGGGATCAAATCATAAAAATGTTAAGAACAAGGTTGATAGTATTTGGCACCCTTAATTAAAGCCTTAGTTTGTAACTTTATTGACCATGAGCAAAAAGCAAGTGTTTTCAATGAAACTTGCAGATTTGCTTGAACAGAAACCTGGTTGTTCCATGGGCTTGTACATACAAATAGGACTGTTTTATCACCACTCAGAATACTCAGGATTAGCAAAATTGGCCAAGTTGTGCCTGATATCGGATATTGCTTGAAGTGTTAATACTGATATCTCAATCATTTTAAGAGTTACTTAGTTAAAGATTCAGACAAAATCTCCTGAGTGTATGTTTAGAGAATTATGTGTTGAAATTAAGTCTAAATTGTTCAATGGTATGGCTGTTTTTCTTCAAAGATTTAAATTTCTTTTCCAGAGAGAATGTCTAGAAATTTGTCGCCAGTATGTAGACAGTCAACATTGGCCTACTGCATTTGAATATATTTTCATGGCATGGAAATTTACAATTGGATTGCCTGACTGGACTGATGCAGCTCATAACAAAATTAAAATTATTTGTATGAAACAACT
Organism: Metellina segmentata; assembly: GCA_947359465.1. Classification (NCBI taxonomy): domain Eukaryota; kingdom Metazoa; phylum Arthropoda; class Arachnida; order Araneae; family Tetragnathidae; genus Metellina; species Metellina segmentata. The sequence goes on along the minus strand of OX375884.1, from coordinate 58,882,269 downwards.
TGCTGCTCAGTGTGTAAATGTTTTGAAGAAGGCTAATCTTGATCATTCTGCTATATCTGAAATAATGGAAAGGTAAGTTAAACTTGTCAGTGTAAATAAAATTTTTACACTTACATGTTAATTTAAGGTATATTTTATCATACCTTTGTATTAGCAACTTTTAGTTTATTATTATTGTGAACTTAGTTTTGTAGTTTTGAAAGCAAACTCAGTTTACAAAATTTATTCTGAATGTTAAATTTACCTGTTGCCAAATCCATCTTAAGACTGATTACACTGCTCTGCAAAAAAAAATATTTTTTCGAGCCCTGACACCATTCCTTCTGATTCTCATATAAAATGACCACCTGAATTCGAATATGACCCTTGTTTTCCCCATCACCCACCGTTTTCTGTGGACAAACTCCCACCATGTTTATCACTTTTCGATATAATTTTATGGACATAAATTTGGTTTGGAGTGGGCAAAAGGATTATTTTAACCATTAAATTTCTTCTGAGGGGCTAGAGAGGTGAAAAGCTGTAAAACATGAACATTTGTAGCGAGAGAGATTTGGTGGAGATTTGTCCCCTTAAATTGTAAAAAACATAATTAAAAATAATCGTTTTTTTCTGGGGTTTTTTTTGCAATTTTTTCACTTATTTTCTACAAATTCCAGCTTTCAGCCACCCTTTTTCCTCCCCTAAACACCCCAACTAATAAAAATATAGAGCAACAATTTGGCTAAAAGCGGGTGAGGGGGAGGTCCCGAATCCCTCGCAAGAAAGTTTGGAAGATTCACTGTACGACGGTGACGCTCTTATTACATCTTTCGCGATCATAGAGTTAACTTTTCGGTATTCTAAGTGGGGAATCTGTGTTTTCAAGTTGTTTAGATTGTGTAAAACGGTCCAAATTTTTTTGCTCCTGCTTTTTCAAAGTGAATTACAGTACGTGTGTGTAAGTTGTAATTAATACGGAGCATTGATTTATTTAATGATGACACGCCACATGAGCATAAAAATCATCTCCATAGCTTCTGCTATGTATGCGGTTAATTGACTTTAAAAGCGTAACGAAAACCCCCTTCTCCGCTTCTTAAAACTGCTCATCAATTTTACTTTGATTACCAAGTTGGCGATCAGGACAAGGATTAGGCTCCAAATGGTGGAAGTCATACAAAAGTAACAATATGTGAGACGACAGCGAGGTTCGTGGCAAACCATAGGCACAGAAAATGGCACTGATTTACGAGTACCTTTGAGCCATTTGGTCAACCTCATTTTCACATTGAAATACACTAGCGCTATCTAGTGGCTTGACAAACACTGAACATCCTCTGGGTCGGACAGTAGCAAAGACATCTTTGAGACAGGTCTCCTCACTTCTCCTGAAGAAGTCTTGAGATTGACCACTCGGACGTGGCCATCTGCTTCAGGAAAGGTTTTGGACATTAGCCCCAAATGCCATTTTAAAGGTGGCAAAGAGTTTTCGTGAATTCTCACAAGATGTCCAACCCTTAGCCCACGACAAGGAGTACTCCAGGATTTTGGTCTCTGTTAGAGTTGATTTAGATAGTCACGAGACCAGCGATCCCAAAATTGGGATCTCATTTTTTGGATGAGTTTCCAGCGTTGACTCAGCGTAAAAATAATCTGACTGGCAGTTTCTGGAATGTCTAGCAGTTGAGACCCTATCAAGAAATGTCCCAGAGTTAGTGCTGTTAAGTCCGATGGATCCGAGGACATAGGAACTAGAGGTCTAGAGTTCAATATAGCCTCTATTTGATAGAGAAATGCTGTCATTTCCTCAAAGTTCAAAACTGCAGATTTGCAGGCTCTTACTAACAGTGCTTTTGTAGATTTTACAGCAGATTCCCATATGCCTCCAAAGTTTGGAGAATATGGAGGAATGAAACGCCACTTAATGGAGATTGCGATGAAGTAAAAATGTTGAGCTTTTTCAGTTTTCTGAAGACTGAACAGATTTTTAAGTTCATTTGCGAGTCCTACAAAGTTTTTCCCGTTATCCGAGAACACATTGGATGGAAGCTCCCTTCGGCTTACAAATCTTCTGAGGCATGCTAAAAGAGCTTGAGTCGATTGATCATAAACAGAGTCCAAGTAAACATCTGTTGTGCACATACAGACACACAAATATAAGATTTGATTTTAACTCTGCTTCTACTTAGATTAGGTTTTGTAAGAATAGGCCCACAAAAGTCAATCCCAATTTTTTGGAAAGGACAGGCTGGATTTATGCGTTCTGAAGGTAAATCTGTCATTATTTGTTGCCATGTTGCAGCTTTTAGTTTTTTGCGTTACAAACATCTGTTGAGAATTTGTCTCTCCTTTGATCGTCCGTTTGTAAACTAAAATTGTTGACGAATTAGTGAGTCGATTGTGGTTTTGCATGAAAATGCTCAATTATTAGATCTGTAATCACATGATCTTTGGGGAGTAAAATCGGGTGTTTTTGATCTATAGTCAGGCCCTGATGTTTCAGGAGCCTATCTCCTACTCGAAGAATACTTGAATTATCCAGGAACACATTCAGAGTTAGAAGTTTACTGGAAGAAGGTAAGGGGGATTTGTTATGAATTTGTTTAATTTCACTTGAAAACTCACTAATCTGAAGGATTTTAATGATCTGGTGCACAGTTGAATATTTTTTGGTAGCTATCAAAGAATCAAAAACTCTTTCCTTAGATTTTCTGCAATTGTGGATTAATCTAAGGCACAATGAAATGACTGGATAACCTAGAAAATGATGAAAATTTTAGAAGAAACTCTGGCACTCTCTCCCTTTTGATATTTTTGCAGCATGAGCAAGTTCAAAAGTATCTCCTTGATTTTCACATGGAACAAACACAGGAAATGATAATGATTCCTCAGATAACCAGGGTGGGCCACTCCACCAGAGATTATGGTGTAATAATTTTCCGGGAGAATTCCTCTTGACGCGCAATCAGCAGGGTTTAATTTCCCACTGACATGATGCCACTTTGCATTTTGAACAAGAGCTTTTATCTTGGAGGTGGGAAATGGAGCCAACTCAATACAATTTGCGAATCAGTCCACAAATGAATTTCTTTGATTTCCAGAGATAGTGACTCTATCACTGTCACACTTAGCTGAGACAGTAATAAAGCAGCTGAGAGTTCGAGTCTAGGAAGTGTCACAGGTGTCAATGGGGCAACCTTGGTTTTTGCAGCAAGAAGATGGACTTTGTTGCCAGCAGGATTGAGCTTCAAGAGATATATGACACATGCATAAGCCTTCTGAGAAGCATCAGAGAACCCATGGATTTGGAATTGATTTTCAGGGGAAATATCAGTGTCTACATACCGAGGGAGTTTGATTTCTTTTAAGAGTTCCATTTGAGACTCGAATTCTCTCCACGAGGTCAGAATGTTATCGGGTATAATGTCATTCCATGATAGTCCATCCCTCCATAGCTCTTGGAACATAATTTTCAGGATGATTGCAGTTGGGGACAACAATCCTAAAGGATCGAAAGTTTTCGCTACGACAGATAACAGATTGCGCTTAGTTGCGACTTCAAATGGCTTGACGATTTTCAGTTGAAGGGTGTCATCAGTTGAGTTCCAAACCAATCCCAACACCTTTATTGTCTGATCTTCTTGGATTATGATGTCTGTTTTATTGTGTTTTTTATCTTCTGGTAATACTGCAATGGCATCTGGTATGTTGGAAGACCATTTTCTCAAGGAAAAGCCTCCATCCTCCATGACTTCATTCAATTCTGCTATCAGATTTTTGGCATCTTCTATGGACTGGGAACCGCATAGAAGAGCATCCATATAGAAGTTCTCAACTATTACTTTGAATACTTGAGGATGATCGATTTTGTCTTCAGCCAATCTCTGCAAAGTTCTTATTGCCAAATAAGGAGCGCAAGATGTCCTGTATGTGACAGTAAGCAACCTGTAAATTGAGATTGGTTGCGTTTCCTTGAATCTCCAAAGAATTCTCAATCTGTGTGTCTAGGATCTGAACATCTGTCTGAACATCTTTTCAATGTCAGCAGAGAATGCTACACAATACGTTCAGAATTTCACCAGGATTTTAAAAAGTTCTGGAAGCAGCTTAGGTCTGATTTCAAGGAAGTCGTTTAAGGAATGCCTGTTTGAATCTTTAGATGAAGCGTCGAAGATAACCCGTAACTTTGTCGTTGTACTATCTTCCCTTAATACTCCATCATGAGGTAAGTAGAAGCTAGAAGTATCTTCATCTGTGGTGGGAACCAACTCCATATGATTTAGTGAGTTGTATTGCATAAACTGGCTATACTGAGATTTGAATTGTGAATTTTTGCCAATTTTATTTGTTAAAATCACAATGAATTATGTTACCTAAATTGTGTGCTATGGTATGCTTGTCTAATAAACATCCTCCACACTATTCCCTATTTCACTGCAACATCAATCTTAAATTTGCTTATAGTCAATGAATTTTCCTTTCTGATGTATGTAGGAAAAAAAAGTTAAGTTATTTTTTGGCAGTGCATTTTTGTGTTGTCAACCAAATTCCAGCTGCCATTCAATGTGCGTGACCATTTCCTCTTTAGAAAAGTAAAACAGATGTGTGAAATATTTGGAATAATCACAGCCATAATACCATATTTTGGATTATTTGATTGATGTTTCTTTTGTCCTGATAGGATTAGTTCATCATGATAGCAATTAGGAAGGTACATGAACTACAGCAAGTTTCTGTTCATTTTAACAGGTTGAAAACTTTAAAATCTGTAGAATTCAAGATCACAATTGATATTTCATGTTGTATTCATGTTAAAAGTTAGAAAAACGTTAGTTTCTAACCATTTTGACTGGGAATTTTCTTCAATCTGACTGTATAGCACTTTACATGTGCTATTATTGCCCTCTGCTAAATTTTTTATTTATTTTTTAATTAAAAAAAAGTTTGCTAATGGTTTTTGGATGGATTTGCAACATCTCCTAATACTTGAATGTATTAAATTTGATATTAATGATGGGTTTAAAATATAATTTTATAATTATTGGTAGGAAACAGAATAACACTGTTATTTCTGTTTCCTACTACTAGCCACTTCAGCTAGTCATTATGCTCTGAATTTGACTAAAATTTCAGCATTTATTTAAACAGCCAATCTCATATTTTACTATTCTTATTTAATTTGGGTTACACCTAATTTGCCTCATTTAATTTAGGTTACACTTAATTTATTTGCATTACCAGTTTTTATAATTTAAATTATGAAAAATTATCTCTTTTGGGGTACTTATATTTACATCATCATTTGTTGTACTTTGATAATGTTGTAAATTTGAAGTTACCTTATATAATATTTAAATTTGTTCTGTTTAGGATGAAGGAATTTTCAGATGATAAAGCTGTTGTTCCCTGTATCAATTTTGCTTCTGATTTAATGAAAACTGTTAGTTCAAACAACAACACAATTTAAACTGTGCCTATATTTGTCTTAATTACGACAAACGTTGACGTCTTTTTATCATACTGTTATTAGTATTACTCTTTTTATACATACGTCTTTGAGTTTTGTGTATTTTAAGAAGTAGGTCTGAGTTAATATATATATTAATAGTTGAAAAATTAAGTTTCCATACCTCACTGAAAGTTTAAAATTCAGTTATTGAAAATTTGTTATTTATCTATTCAGATATCTAAAATGACATTAAACTAAAATCCATTGGAAATCCATTTATAAGTTTAAGGCTCTCCTGAATTCTATAATTATAGTAACATGATATACTTGTGCCAAGGCTTCCAACATTAGCTATCAACATGTTTTGTCTGGTAATTTATGTGTTAATAATTTGGATATTATAAAGTGTTGTCTTCGTTCAACTGATTCTAATGTTTGTACATGGAATCTTAATTAAGTATTTTAATAGATTTTCTTTGAACTGACTTTTTTTGTACCAACTTATAACCCATTAAATGTTTTAATGTATTTGTTTTACTTGTTGTTTTAATATGATTTATTATATTGTATCAGATAAACTAAGTTTTAAAAATTTCTCTGTAGTTTAAAAATGTTTTATAAAGTTTATCTATATTTGTACAATTGATCAATAAAAGTAAATTTTAAAGTTTTAACTGTTGGTCATGGAAGATTTGTTTTTTCATCTAGTATCCAATACTTATCCGACTTTTTAGATTTTGTGAAACATCAAATTTGGGAACACACAAGCACATGCATCTTCAATGTTATTAAATTAAATTAAAGTTCTAAATTTTCAGCTCAAATTTTAAATTGCTTATGATTTATAAAAGTATTTATTTTTTATTTTTTACTTATGATTATTTTGGTTAATTGCTTTGTCAGAAATTCGATTACTTAAATGTTTAACCTTACTAAGCCTTAATCTACTACTACCTTAATCACAGTTTCTAAGTTTCAACTACTTTTCTGGAAATTCTGTTGGAGTATATCTCTTCATTGTATATCCAATCTTTTCTGCAATGAAATATCTAAGTTTGCTAAACTTTAAAATCAAGTAAATTCTTTGAGAGTTTCAAAGGAGTGATTGTTCTCAATTTTTAAACATACTTAGATGTGCAGTAAAAATATGACCCTTGCAAAATATTGATAACAATTTTTGTGAGCTCATCAAGACTAGCTACTTATATTATGTGCAATCTAAAATTTTGGGAAATTTTAAGATAGTAATTGGAATTGATTGTTTATCTGAATGTTTTGAAAATTAAGGCCCTTTCTGAATTTAATGAGCCACTAAACCGATTATTAAACTCTTGAAAGATGGTACTTTTTTCTTCAAACATGAGTCATGTAAATGCATCATCTGGAAACAAGTAATGTAAAAGTTTTTAACTGTAGAAATGACAACCATTATATATATATATATATATATATATATATATATATATATATATATATATATATATATATATATATATATATATATATATATATATATATATATATTTCCTGTAATTGTTATGAATTTTCACCTTTTTTTGATATTTTTTACCATTATATTGCAAAAATACTTCAGTAAACTTTAAATTATGACTGGCCATTCTTGAGTCTCTATCTCAATCTAATATATTATCTGGGATGAACATGACCAAAAAATCCGAAACCTAAGAGACTTCAAATATCAATTATCTGTGTGGGGAAATCTGCTTGAAAGATGGAAACAAATCACTGATAAATATTGAAAAATTGCTGGACTGCCTTGTGTATACATCTCTACTATTATTAAAGGAAGTGTTTTTGTTTGTTTCTTCAACTCAAAGTCCGAACGAATCTATGACACTTACAGTAATGGGATCTGGCACACAGGTAGTTAGAATTTTTTGCAATTTTAGGGTCATGGCGAATTTTAAAATTCAATCTAGAACATTTAAAAATAAATTTAATAGTTTTTTTCACCATTCTCATTCTTTTGCGGTAATTCCAAGGATGAAGAAACATCAAAATTTAGACTTTTGGAACAATGCAAAGTTTTTTTTTCATCTCCAGGGAGAGAACACATTCGAATGACTTTCGTTTGTTTTGAAATTCATTCATTTTGATTACCTGCGAAATGGATTCCAGTAAAGGAAACAGATTGCATTTTCTGCCCTTCGCGTTAAAACAAAAATAAAAACATTATCAGTTTAGGGAATGAGAGCAAAGAAATAAAAACATTTTGACTGGGATTGTTAAGTTTCATAAAATCGGAATCGTTAAAGACAGATTAAAAATTTCAACAGATTTGAAATCTGCAGAAAATTTTACACCATAGAAAAACCAAACATTATGACGTGGCACGTGCAACGCCGGACTAGCCACGTAGTGGCTAGCATCTAATAAAAGCCTGAGATGGATATTTGAAGAATCCAATTTAGATGCAAAATTGTACGTTTTTCCCTATATGATGTGAATAAGTGAAATCATCTTTAATTTGTTTTAAATGTTTTATATTACATTTTTTGATATCTATTTGTTTTAGAGCAAACTTCACACACAAGGTGTTCTCAAACTCATGAACATTAGTGTATATGGTAAATAACAAAATAATAGAAAATCTCACTGGATAAAAGTCACCAAGTTGACATTTCAATCCATGTTCATTAACTCGTTCTTTTTGGCCTATAATCATTTGACAGTGGCTTGGTAAAAAAAAACCTTGCATGCAGGCAGTAATAATTCCTAGGATTTTTCCAAAATTTTAAAGTAAAATCTGGCAAGTAGGAATTAAGTATAAAACTAAAACTTCAGGGAAGGATGAAAAGTGTATACTGAAACTGGGTTATACTTTTCAACATGGAAAATTTTCATTTGCAATCTATGTATCCTTTATACCAAATATGTATTTTTCCAGTTGCTATTTTTCATGACCAGACCCAATGTACCAATAAACAGAATGTTGCCTTATTCCAAATTAAATAATTATACTTCCGATTAAAAGATTTAGATTTTTAAGTAACTTATCTTCTTTTGATGACTAATTTGTGCAGCCCCTTCAGTCAATTTTTCACTTTTTCTGTATTAAAAATTAGAGTTTTTTTTATTTTTAAAAGTATATTTAAATAGGTATAATATTGGATGTTACTATTTGTATTTATGAAACGTGCCAGGAAAAACTACATTGAAAAATACAGGATGATTACAATTAAAGTTCAACTTTTAAAAAGCTGTTAAAAAAGAACCCCTGCTCAGAATATGACATGGAATTTGAACTGAATATGCTCTAAGGAGGGGGAAATGGTATGACAAGAAAAAAAAAATAGTTCCAAGTTTTAGCAATAGATGGCGCTTTAAGCGTCATAACGTCAATGGATTCTGCTACAAGTGACATTTCAATCGCAATGCGACGTGTAACATCGTGATAAAAAAAATAACCTTTTTTAAAGAATTAAAAAAAATTTATTTTAAAATTGGTAGCAATATCAGTCACAACTACATCTTATCATACGTAGAAAACATAACGGCTGAAACATGCCACTCTGACACAGCACCGTGTCCACTCTTTAAAGAAACATCCAATCGACTAAAAATACAGTTTTCAAAAATAACATTTCACCAACGTTATACATAAAAGAAATAATAAACTTCCGGGAAAACCATTTAAGCTCACATAAATATATCAAAAGAAAAAGATATCCTTTCCAAGAGTAATAAGAAGTATAAATAAACACAGGAAGTATCGCAATGTCTTGGAATAAGGAAAAAGAAATAATATAATTTTATTTAAAAGATATTCCAGAAGTATACGTTACAGACGGCTATGGCGTGTGTTGCACGTCAAACCAACTGTGCTGTTCAATGTGCATGACTCGGTTTTTTACTGAAAAAGTGACTTCCAAGTCATTCAACAGTTGTGGCACTGTTAGTGGAAAGACCATCCACCGCGACAAGGTCGTACCACATCGGATGGGAAAATCGGTTTTTAATTGTCCTGAGGGCAAGGCCAAAAACTGCATAGAAAGCAACAATGAAATCGGTTGTTAATTATCGCTAGACTTGCGCAAGACATGTTCAATATGCTATCCACTGTTTTCTGCCACAAGTTGACACCGAGAAACAGCATGTTTCCACAACAGATCGGAGTGTCTCAGGGATCACGTTGTGAATGTATTGCGCAATGCGTGCCTTCAATTCAGCTAAGTTTGCAATCGGACCACTGAACACAACATTTTTCAGATAATCCCAGAGCCAGAAGTCAAGGATAAAGATCAGGTTATCTTGACGGCCAGGCCGCCGAAAAATGACGGTTGATAAATAATTTTATCATTTCCGAAATGCCTCTAGAGCAGTGGTCCCCAACCCCCGGGCCGCGGACCGGTACCGGTCCGTGGATCAAATGGTACCGGGCCGCCCAAGGAACATTAAATTATTTCCATTTTTTTTTACTGTGGCGTATTTCTCTCGGGTTTGTGCGGTTCTTATCTATGAAATGTCCACTCAAATTAGGAGGCGGTACATCAGAACTTGAAATTTGTTCTGTTACTAGAGCTTCAATTACGATTTCTGAATTCTGTACGTCTCTATTTTCCAATTGTGACAAATGTGACAGCTGTTTTCAAGTTGACAGACGAAGTAGCTGAATTTAAAGCCAAACTGAAGTTGTGGGGACGGCGCGTGAACAGAGCCTTTTGGACATCAAATGGTACCAGATCAAATGGTGTTCAGTCATTAGCGGATATTTTAGGCAAGACTGAGCCTAAACATTCATTCTCCCAGTTGGTGTACGATCACCTGTCTTTGCTTTTAAAAAAGTTCGAGCGCTACTTCCCGACCACAAAAGACCCACGAACTAGTAAGGCATGGATCCGCGACCCATTTGTCAACAAATCAGGCGAATCTAGCATGTCTGTGCAAGAAGATCAACTGCTGGAGATTGCAAATGAAGGCGACCTTAAAACTACGTTCTCTGTCGGTGTTCAACTCTGTGAGTCGGTGTTCAACTCTTGGTGACAACTCTGTCGGTGTTCTGGATTAAAGTCATGGCGGAATAACATGAGAGTGCCACCACAGCACTTAAATCCCTATTGCCATTTCCGACAATCTATTTGTGTGAAGCGGGGTTTTCTGCAGTGACAGCAACCAAAACAAAACAACGGAATAAACTGGACATAAGCAACACACTTCGGGTGTCATTATCTCCTATTACCCCCAGATGAAACAGTCTCTTTGTAAAGAAACAAGCTCAGGGTTCTCATTGATTTAGCGTTCTAGTGAGTTAAAATGTTAAATCACTTTATATTCATTTTTTGGTATAACTATATTTTATTTTGAAGGCATGTTTAAATGCAATTAAATTAAAATTATTAAATAAAAACAATCAACGTCCCCCTTTCAGCGGGCCGCGTTAAAATTATCAAACGTTGATCCGGTCCGCGGCTATAAAAAGGTTGGGGAGCACTGCTCTAAAGCAGCTACTTCACTGGCTTTGCAATGTGCGGAAGAGCGCCATCTTGCATAAAAAAATGATGCTACCCACACATACATGCTGTTGAAGTGTTGGAACGACGTGGTTGGAAAAAGACTCATAGCGTTTACCATTGAAGGTACAGATAACAGGACCCGCACGACTCATCTCCTTGGAAAAAAAATGGTCGTACAATCAGGGCCCGATTTAGAAAATTTGGTATAGTAGGCACAACACGCAGGAAGGGGGCCCCCCATGTTATCCGTTCATCACAAAAACTAATTTTAAAACAATAATTGTTACTTACGTATTTGACTGTTGACCGTTTCAAAAATTGTTGAAAAAACATTCCAGAAAATAGGAAAAGTTATTTTTGTTTAAAATTTTTAGATACTTTTGAAACTTTGGGGCCCTAGGCCCGTGCCTCACGGGCCTAATGGTAAATCAGGGCCTGCGTACGATAAAGAAAGCGTCAACCCGCACCACAGTTACCTTTGCAAAATGAAGAAGTACTGGTTCATGTGCAAACGGGTGAGCCGAAAAAATTCAATTTTTTTTTCAAGTCGTAATATGAATTTGGGAGACTAAAAAGGGATAAAAAAAAGAAATTAAATCGGTTTATTTCTTCCGGTAGCGCATGTGCTATAAAATTTGCCGAAAATTTTAAAAATTCCCATTTTTACGATAATTTTTAACATTTTAAAATTACCTATTCTCGAATGGTAATAGCTCAAATTCTTATGTATTAGAACCATAGAAAATAATGTTTAAATATTATTTAATCCATCAACATCTTCCGGTCGCGTATGGCCAAAGATAATGAAATTTTGAAAAATTACAAATAAAGGTAGAATATTATTTTAGACCATTAGTATTATTCAAAAACATATTTTTCATTGAAAAAACTAAGTTTTTGTGTGATGAGTCGTAAGTTCAAGAAAATCATGTTGAACAATTGAACATCTCCGTTTCCACTCATTCTTAGCTGAAGGTACTTTGAAATCTGATTTATGGGCGAAGTTAGGCATGGTTGACCTTAACAGCAGAGTCGTTCTGATAAATCCATCCCTAGACTCAGCTTCGAAAACTTTTCCTGAGGCTTCTGTTTCACGAGTTGCACACATCGTTCAACTGCCTGTGTGTGAACTGGGAATGTCTTGAATGTTATATCCCAATTAAGGACTGAGTGATTTGAATATGTGACTTAATCTCATCGTCACTGATATCTTTTAGTAATGGGGGAGAAGAAAATGCACAATCCATCTCAGTTAATTATTTACGAGTAGTCGTGAGCCTTGAAATTGAGTTTTGGCGGCATGAATGTTCTGGTAGTTCTCTTGATCGTAAGAGAGTCGTCTTTAGAATTCGTCGAATTCCGAACTCTCTTATGTGTTTTGTATTATCTTGTGTCATGGCTAACATTAAATGTTCTGGATGAGCAAAAAAGCCATTTCGTTCGATCACAGGGTCGACACTATTACGTAAATCTTCAGACAGGTACCTTGAAATTTGTATCGATTGGTACACAAGTTTTGGTCCCTCTGTAAAGTATTTACTTGTCTTAATACTAAACCACACTGACATGTATGACTTCAAAATAGATACAACGAATTCTTGAAGTTCAGGTGTGGGACTTTCTTTACTTAAGTACAATCTGAGAGTTCGATTTGCTGTTGTCAACCACCTCGAGTGTGACAAAAAACCAGGATCTCGCACAACCAAATCCTCTTTACAGTTTCCCAACTTTATTGCCATGGAAATATCGAGTATGTATTGCTGATCATTACTTAATTTACTTCTGTCTATTATGGGGAACTGACAGACAGTACTCTTGAAGCCAATCACTGGACGTTTTTCGCAGCCACTTAACTAATCCCCGATTGACCGTCTGAAAGATTTCGGACCCATTGATTTACCATCTAGGTAATGGTAATTTTTAGTTAACGTCGTACTAGAGCAACACAACGGGCTATTGACGACGGTCCGGGATCAGTCCCTTGAAGGAAAGATCCGAGGACAACACCTCGTAATTTTGAACCTGGGTCAGATGACGAAGCAACACCTGAGCTGGCACCCCACTCTCCAAACTTCCACGCCAACCCAACGTGAGGACTTTCGGCCACGACAGATTTAATGTGCACCAGCTGCCTCTACACCATACGCTTACAAACATCCTTGCCCGTACCCGGATTCGAACCAGGAACCTTCCGATCTAGAGGCTAACACCTTAACCACTATACCGGTTGGTCGGCTTACCATCTAGGTATTGAGACAGATGACGGAATTTCAGTTCATTGAAAGGGAGAAGGCAAACTGCCCAGTAATGGTTTCCCCTAATGTATTTCGATTCGGCGAATGAGACCGTTTTTCCAACCTGTATTAACAGCAGTGCCATCTCACATCCTATGGCAACTAATTTTTAAAGATAAATACCACGACCAGACAGATATGAAATTGTTGTTGTTTCTTATGCCTACACTGGCAGACCGGAGGAGTGCCAGGCTCGTCGAAGACGGCAAGACGGTGCGCCTTCCATGTTATTGAGCCCCATTGGGAGGAAGTCCGACTTTGCTCGACATACTTGGCACATCCGTTTTACAGAAAGGCCCCTTTCATACATCCACTCACACATATCGTAATTTATATCCCAATCAGAGGTCGATAACCCCCTGATCAGGTACCCCCAGAGGCATTGATTTGGTATGGGAACACGGGGGATTTTGTGACCACGACCTATTTAACGTGCCCCAGTCACCTTTAGTGAAGATGACGGTCTTTAGCCAGGTCGAAGCGCCGATCTCGCAATCATCAGAATTGCAGGCTCCGCCGAGGACAGAACCCACAACCCTTCTGATGCGAGCCCGACGCTCTACTAACTGAGCTACCGCGGCTCCAGATATGAAATAATAGAAGTGACAATATCTTCAGAACTTCCTGAAGTTAGATTAACATGGCCGATGTAGACTGAATCAGGTTCTTGAATTAGCGAGTAATGCTCCTCCTTTTTTACTCTACGGAACCTTTTCGAATGAGCTAAATTTACCACTAACGTGTCGTCCTTCCTTCCATCCAATTAGAGACCTTCTAGTGGAAATTTTATCAGATTTACTACACTATTCAGCCCTAACATTTTGTTTTTGTCTTTCACATGGGAGACGTCAGAATCGGTAATTAATCCAACGTCGTGCAAAACACTTGATACGATTGCAACTGTAGCGCGATCAGAAACTCCATAACGATCGCTCAGTAATACAGTAGATTTTAACTGAATTCTCATCTGCCAATTATTAGAGGAACATTTTTTTTGGCACTTTAAAATCTGGGTCGGTATCGCTATCTTTACTAGAAGTAGGCTGTTAGTTGTTGTGTGTGTGTATATATATAAGTTGTTATAGTATTTTTTCCCTTGAACAGAGAGAGAGAGAGAGTGATGTACTTTATTTATAATTTGTTTTCAAAATTTCACTAACTTTGAAGGCAATGCGTGACCTGAAGATGTGGATGGAGTAAATAATATTCAAACGTTATTTTCTGTGGTTCTAATACATAAGAATTTGAGCTATTACATTCGGGATGAGGCTAATTTAAAAATGTTAAAACTTATCGTAAAAATGTGCATTTTTCCAAATTTCGGCAAACTTTAGAGGACATGCGCGACCGGAAGGTATAAACCGATTTTATTTATTTTGTTACCCCTTTTTAGTCTTCCAAATTCGCAAATTTTCCGCCGTATTATGCAGTATGTTTCGTGCAATTTTACGCACCGTTCTCACAGGCATGTTCGGGCAATTCCCCGTGCACTACTCGTGCAAACCACCTCTCGTCTCTTCCTGGTATGATGCGGACACATTTACTGACGTCGAAGCAATTGTGGTTTCCTCCCTCTGCCAGATTTCACTTCAAAAGAACCTGTCTCTTCGAATTTCTTAACCATTTTCTCCAGACCCTTGGCCGACATCGGACCACAGCCTTTTTTCACACCCTTTACTGTCAGGAACTTCTTCAGAGTTTCTGGCGAACAGTCACCATTCTTGTAAAAGAACTTCACAAGCAGACGACGATCCTTCATTGAGAGAGACATGACGAGTTTCACAGACGCAATATGAGGAAAACGCCTTGTACCCCGCGTTTTCATAACAAATGCAATGTGTTATGACACGTCTTTTATTTTGCATATTATAACGCTAAAAGCGCCATCTATTGCTAAAATTTGGAACTATCTTTTTTCTTATGCTATATCATTTCTCTCTTTGAATTTATTCATTTCAAATTTCAGGTCATTCTGACCAGTAGTTCTTTTTTTTATACAGATTTTTGAAAGTTGAACTTTAATTATAATCACCCTGTACTTGAGAGTTTTGGAAGAATATCGAAATTTTATTATCTAACCATTGATTTATTTTAGAACTCAACTGAAATCCTTCATTTTATGGAATAAATCAAGAAGTAATGTACTTAATTGTTTTACTATTTTTCAGCCCAATTAATTTTTTTTTGCCCCAAAGTGCTTGCTTACAAGCTAGCCAACGACCATCCTTGGCTATAAGGCCATTTTGAGGTGCGCCGACCAGTAGGTACGGGAAGCTTCATCGATTCGTCCTCGGTGTCTGATTCTTGGTTCAAGGCCAGGCACTAATACAGGTGAGCAGCGTCCACGAGGCACTGACCGCACAGCAAGCATTGTAGGGAGAGCAACACTTGGATCCTGTGCGGGTAAGCAACAAGGTAGCCGTGTCCAGTTGTCATCTAGAAAAGCGGCTCGCCGACTAACTGAGGGTGGCCATATCAAATTGCACCACTGGTGACGAGTGTTACCCATTTTTTCCCTTTGAAGCCGTCAGTCGTTGTTGCCTCAACCAGTAGAGTGAATTTGGGCTTTTCTGGATTTTAAAGCAGAGGCACGAACCGGCTGAAGCAAAGGCGTCCCATCTTTCCTAGTGACATTGCCTGCAATGTTTTACATGACTTGGCACCCATTGCAGCCGTAGCTGCTATCCTTTTTCAAGCAGCTTGAAGAGAACCTCCCTGCACTTTATAGTGAACTTTCCGTATCACTGTTGCTCGTGATACACAGTCCAGTCACATTAATGTGACCACCTGTCAAAAGCCAGAATAACCACCTTTGGCAGAGCGGACCGCTGCGATACGTGCAGGAAGAGAGTCAATAAGGTTTCTGAAGGTGTTCACTGGGATGTTGAGCCATGCCGACTCCAGTGCCGTGGCCAACTGAGCTAGATTACGCGGTTGAGGATCCATGTCGTGAACAACCCGATTGAGGTGGTCCCACAGATTCTCGATTGGGGTTAAATCCGGTGAGTTCATCCTGGTGCTCTTCGAACCACACACATACACTGCGAGCTGTATGACACCTCGCATCATCCTGCTGGTAGATGTCATCATTCTGTGGAAAAATAATTCGCATGTAGTGGTGGACATGGTCCGCAAGGACAGATACGTACTTGTGCTGATCCATCGTGCCTTCCACAAGGATGAGTGCACCCAGTGAATGCCAGGAAAACATTCCCCAAACCATAATGCTCCCTCCTCCAGCCTGGATCCTTCCGGCAATTGTTGTAGGGTGTTTGCTTTCAGACGTGTCACGCCTTATACGCCAACGTCCATCTGTCCGATGGAGCACAAAACGTGATTCATCGGAAAAAGCCACCTGGCGTGCAAATTCCAGCCTTCGCCGCCGATGAACAGCAGTCAGCATAGGTGCATTAACTAGGCGTCTGCTGCGGAGGCCCATGCGCAGCAACGTTCGCTGAACCGTTGTTGAGGATACACTCTTGGTAGCCCCTTGGTTCATCTGGGCGGTCAGTTGCTCAACAGTTGCACGTCTATTCGCCCGAACGCATCTCCGTAGCCTTCGTTCGCCTCTGTCATCTATAGCCCGTGGTGCAGACATGTGCCACGCCGCTGATTTTAGATAGTGCCATTTTGCCATGCACGGTATACTTTTACCACGGCGGCACGCGAACAGTTCACAAAATTAGCCGTTTCCGAAATGCTTCCTCCCTTGGCCCGAAAGCCAATAATCATGCCCTTTTGGACGTCGGATAAATCGCTACGTTTCTGCATTACGTCAACGATTGAAATGCTTTTTGATGCCCTAGGACATCCTTTATATACACTCCACTGCAATGTGCTGCCACCTGCCTTTTGTGATTGGTTATTTCACGTTGACGTCGAAAGTAAGTGGTGGTCACATTAATGTGACTGGACTGTGTATTTGAATTGATTGTCGAGGAGTCTGCCTTGTTGGAGGGTTGATCGTAACAGAGTTCATTGGCTGTTGCTTGAATGACTTCAACCTGCCCATCATAATTACTTAGATGACCCGTGTTGCAGCAACCTGCACCAGTCTCCAGTACCGTGCATTGACGACCCATCGGTGTAAACATGGATCCACTGGTCGTCTGAAAAATTGAATGCATAGTTTGCAGGACCGCCATCTTGAGTTCCACCTGGAGTGACTCGCTTTTAAACAAGCACACACGCACACGCACACGCACACACGCACACGCACACACACACACACACACGCACACGCACACGCACACACACACACAACACACACACACAAACTGTCCAGAAGTTACACAAAACATCCAAGTCATATTCAATAAGTCTTTGTCTGCATTCATTTGAGAACAGTATTTTCCCGAATTTATTGACTGATCTTGTGGCAACAATTCATAATAAACAATTCCTTTGTAGTCCCACCATATGGAAAGCATTACTTTTTTGAGATGCAGTATGCAGTCCCCCTATCGATGTTGAGCGGGCATTATCTTCGAGGCTGAAGTTTCCACGCTTAAATTTAACAAACCACCTTGGAACTATGGCCTCAGAAACAGCACTGTGTCCACATACAGCACGCATTTTACGAGCAGTCTGACTAGCATTTTTTCCTTTCTTAAAATAAAGTACATAATATGACGAAAATGAACTTTCTGCTTTTCCATTCTTAGCACTGCAAAGAAACAAAAATTATACCACAACACATTCTATAATTATACAGTGAAAGCAGAGAAGAACGAATTTAAACATCTGGCTTCAATAAAGGTCACACCTTATCAGCGGTAGCAAAATAATAACAACAAACCTCGCTTCGATTCGAAAACGCGCAGAACTTTCCGGATGACCCAATGTATACCACCATTTGAAGCCTCTTACCCGTTTCTTTGCTCAGTGGTGACATCTAGCGGACAATACTCAAATGTGATTACGAAAATGAATTTTCCCAAAGTATAAAGGAGATTTTAAAAATGTTCAAAAGATTATTTTATTCGTATATTTTAGGCCACCAAGCGGCCGGCCAATTCATGATAAATTTAGTTTTTTAAAATACATAGAAACGTAATTAAATCCTCTACCACATCATCTACCGCGAAAGAAGGTACTAAAGGAAGGATAAGTTAGAATTAGTTTTATCAACAATCAGTTTATAGATGGAAGAAGCGTTTATTTCAAAACAGCGATATGTTCGCAAGTTACTATAATACCTCTTGGATAGAAATCAGAAATTTAGAGGTTAAAGGCAACTCTTTTTCTGCTGTGAAATTTCGTTCCATTGATACAAACCTGTCAGGATTTTGAGCTTTGTTTTCTTAATTTTGAAGTGAATTAGAAAGACGTTAAATTCGTTAACACAGACGATTTAGCAATCATCGAAGTAGACGTGAAAGGTTATTGCTCAAAAAACCGAGCATCTCAGTAATTTTATATTGAAGTGTAAACGAAAAGTGGGTGGGAGGGCGACATTGTAGATATTTCTTTGTCTCTTTTCATAGAAAGATCGATATCAATCGGAATACATGAACAAGAGACGTTGCTTTACTTTAAAAAGACAAAACAACTCTTTAATTGGATTAGAATGCATAGGTTGTCCTGCGACTCTTTAAGTTCTCACCCGAGGCTTAAAATACTTTTGGCTACAGGAGGCAATGGCTGATCAAATCGTTTTGAGGTTATAGACCAGAGGTCACCAAACGTCTTGGACTGTCTACCCCTTCAAGAGTTTGTTGACTTTTTATATCGACCCCCTCTATTTTACTATTACGTAATTATAATAGAACAAGCAAAAAATACACTTATGTCAGTTTTCAGATTGTTTATTTTATAGGTTTTCGTGTTTATTGTATCTACTATTATAAAAGGAAGAGGTTTTTTTTTCGTGGCCGCAAACTCCTGACGATTCAATGGCACCTCCATCAATGAGATTTGGCACACAGATAGTCCGAATTTTTTGCAATTTTTGGGTCGCGGCGAATTTTAAAATTCAATCTAGAACATTTTAAAATGAATTTAATTATTGTTGTTTTCTTTCGAATGGCAACCGCATAAAGATGTGACAGATTCTAAATTTATTTTTCCCATTTCCGTTTTCATTTTGCGCAGAGAAATGATTTTCCAACAGAGGATAAAAAAAAGTTTTAAATTTAGTTATGTACTTCTTTAAGAGAAGTAAAGAAGAAGAAGGAGGGGGGATTTGATTCAGCTTTTCAAGTTTGTAAAACAAGGGGACACAGAGGGCTTAAATTTCAATAGGGATAACAGAACAAGGGGCCATGGGTATAAATTGAATAAGACACATTTTAATCGGGATTTAAGGAAAAACTACTACTTTAATAGGGTAATAGACAGTTAGAACGCGTTGCCAGAAAATATAGTTAATTCAAAGGGAGTGTACGAATTTAAGACACAATTGGATAGTCGGTGGGAATTGGAGAATTCATAAACAAAGGACCAGCCTTGTTGGGCTTGAGCCTGTAGCTGGTCGTCAATATTTGTATTTGTATTTGTTAAAGATGGAGTAAAAATTTCAACGGATTTGAAATCTGTGGAAAATTTCACTTTAGAACGTTACCTAAAAACACGATTTTCTTTAAATAAATAATTTTAAATTGAATACATCTTTTATATTTTCGCAAAAGATTGTAACGTCACGTAAACTTTCTCTATTTAAAAAAAAAAAAAAAAAAAAAAAACCCAGATTGTATCTTCTGCTCTTTGTGTTAAAAAAAAAAGAAACAAATTTCATTTCCTGTCCCATTCCATTTCCTGGAATGAGAGCAAGAAATAAAAAACATATTGACTGGGATTTTTTTTCGTAAAATCGGAATTGCTAAAGATAGATTAAAAATTTCAACGAATTTGAAATCTGCGGAAAATTTCACTTTAGATTAATACCTAAAAATATGATTTTCTTTAAATAAATAATTTTTAAATTGAATATTACTTCAACGGATTTGAAATCTGCGGAAAATTTTACACCAGATTAATACCTTGCATCACGGGCAAGGGCAACGCCGGGCTAGCCACGCAGTGGCTAGTGTAATATAATATGGTACATATTATTTTTGGCTTACCGCCAAAACTTAACGCCAAAGCGTTACGTTTTTGTTTTTGACGTCCTTAACATTACATATTTGATAGGAGAGATAAATAATACATAAAATTTAATTTAAATAATAAAATAACAATAATACTGTCTTTCTTATCTATATGAAAATAGGACTTATTAACTAAGTATACAGTTTACAAACGTTGTCAATGTGAAGGGTGTGGAAAGTGACTCTTGACAAGATTACCACTGTCGGGTTCAAAATTAGTAAGTTTCAGCCTTCAATCGCAACAGAATTCTATGTTTAGCTTATTTCTTTGTTTTTTTAACATGGAATTAACATGGCTGAAACAAGCTTCAACCATGTACGAGCTCGGAAATGTATTCCAAGCATTCGTCCAAAATTTCCTATTTTAAGAAGTATTTAAGTTTCCTATTTAGAAAGTCATATTTTTAAAAAGTGCCTTAGCTTCAAGATCAATTGACAATTGAATGAGTTCATCTTGGAAGTTACATTCGATAGCTTCAATATCTGCAGACAATGGCGTAACTATTTTCATGATCTCGCTCCATCTTACAGGTCCAATTCATGTCATTGTTCCCACTCTTCCCCTAACAATGTTATATCGACCCCTTGGGTCGCTTTGGCAACCACTGCTCTATACTATGTAACTTTGCGGTCTCTTGTTCGTAATTATTTTCGAATTCGCTGACCCAAATACATTACGATATTTTTATTACTGAAATATAAATTAAATTGTTATGAGATTAAACAATATACATTCTATTTAATTACTATAAACTACAAGAAAAATTACCATAGAATCTATTAAGTAGAAGTTGACACTGCATTTCAATGAGTTTTGTGTTTCGATACGTTGTCCTAGTTTTCACTGAGTGAAATTAACCAAACGAAATTTTCATATCAATTCTTCGAAAATTATAAATTTTCGATATTGTAAGCGAATTCTCATCCTGTAATAGAAAAAAATGTTAAAAATTAAATTGCTATTTAAATCGAAATTTCACGTATAACTCTAAATTGAACAAATCTGAAAAAAATTCAGCTTAAGGATCTCATGGAGCTCTTACGTAATTGTGATTCGCCTAGTGGTTGGGAAGGTTTTATAAATAAGAGGAGCTATCTATTTATTTGAAGGTATGTGTTTCCACAAGAATCTATCCCAGTCCTCTTCGACTTTCCGTTCTTTCTTTCACTTAACGTATAATTTACAGAAATAATTACTTCAGGCAATTTGAATGAGGAAGAATTAAAAATGGCAAAGAAAATAAATGTGAAGAGAGGGAACTAAAGTGAGAGGGAGGGAGAAAAGTGAAGAGAGGTGATTATAACGAGGGGTAATTTATAATCATATGGGGGTATAACCGTGTACTGAATGTGAACTTAATATTTTTATCCGATTATGAAACTAAGATGGTAGTGACATCTATTGTCAGATTTGGGCATGATGAAGTAACGCATAAGCTCTTCTAACAATTTACAATTTCATTAATTAGAATTTTATTTTTTAACAAACTATGCAAAAATGTTTGATTGAAAACAATTTTATGCTATGAATTGCAGAACATCATGTCTTTGAGAAATATATCTTTTACCTAAATTTCGTGCATATTCATAATTTTTCATATGCATTCATATACTTTTATACTTCCTCATTCATTTAACTGAAATTTAACGTATTTATCTTTGGAAAGTAACGGAACAAAATGTGACTGGTAAATAAAATAGCTTTGATCATCATGTAATTTTTTACACTGTAATATAGTTTTTACTTAGATTGTAAGAATGCTATTTGTGATACTGAATTTTATCATATGAAAATTGAAGCTTAAAGTATCCTTTTCTTTTCAGAATATTTTACTTTTAAAGGACAAGAGAAGTTGATTGAAAGTTTAAAAATAGGGTTCTTAGGAATTTAACGTATTAAGCTATGGTAAGAAATTTTACCATCTTTCAATTATTTTATGGAAATCTAAATATGGTAAATCTGATCTTTCTTCAGATGCATAGCTAGTATTTTTTCAGACCAGGGCAAATGATGCTTATTCCACTTTTCATCAAAAATAAAATGTATGCATTAAAAATCTGAAAAGAGAGAGTAATCTAATTAAAAATTATGTAGACCAAAAATCCATCTATTAAACAGACTATCTATTGAAAACTGTACTTTTACAGATAAATTATCCTAATAAGTACGATATTAACTATCATTAACTGATCGTTTTTCGCGTTGCTAGTTATTGATTGCAATTAATTGTACTTTACTTAAGAATAATTTATATTTACCGATACATTATGTTTGCTGAAAAGAATTTACTTTTCCATAAGTTTAAAATAATTGGGAATTAAGCAATATTCTCTAGTGTGTTAAAATTTCCCCCTCTATTCTAAGTTGATATCAAGGAAATTCATCATAGTAAGCATTTGCCTTGCAATCATCGTTCATTTTTATCATTATTTTAAATTTTGTTATTACCAATGAGGGGAATAGATTTTACGTTTTCATATTTTATTAAAAAATCACAATTTACGATACATGTATACGAATACATATTTAAAGAACTATAAAAATTATACAGAATTTATCAATTTCGCTAGCAAATTGATTGTTGTACTTGGGTAGTCAATTTTTAAAGCAATTCAATACAAAACATATGTAAAAACTTATTAACTTAAATTTTTCTTGAGCCAAAACATTTGATTTTTGTAGTTCTAGTCTATATAAATAAGAATGGAGTGTTTGTTTGTACATTCAATATTTTCGACCCGTTTCAAGTTTTCTATCCGTTTTGGACCCTTCTGATGCCGAATCCGCCTTTTTCTCGTTTGGTGTCTGTCTGTCTGTCCGTCCGTCTGTCTGTCTGCATGTCTGTATGTTGTGCCCTATACACGTCCACGCGGTTTAAGATATTTTCATGGAAATTTGCATACAGTGAGTACTTATCTTCATTTAGTGAGGCATTGGTTGCGAAAGTCTGTCTGTCCGTCTTTCTGTTCTATGCTCGATTTTGTGTTTGTGTAGTCATCACATGAATTGTATTCCAGATATTTGATTATAATGTGTTTTATTTTATACATTATTTATTAGTTTAGTGAATGCAAAATTAAACATTTTTTTATTGTTATATTTAGAAGAGTTTCATGCTGAAACACCTGAGTAAGAGTATACTTAAATCAGCCACAATTTGATAGTTTTCGAAAAATTGGAATGTAGTTTGAGTATTACGATTACTTTCATTTGCTTTTCCAGTAATGCTGAAAACCAATTATTTAAAAAAAAAAAATGTTATGGTGAAATTTTAGCTCTGATACTTTATTTATTTCGAGTCTTATTTTTATTCTTTGCGCAATGAAAACGATTTCCGAATATTTGGGACAGACGATATTTTTCAACGAAACGAGAATGAACAAGATCGCGCGAGCAGTGATATTTATTCTGGTTCTTTCGCTCTGAATTAATTTCACATTTCTAAATTTTGTGCACTTTTAGTTGTAAGTTGTGGCAACTGTGCGAGATCAAGAGATAAAATTGAATCACAAATTAATATCTTTAGAACAATTTTTTGCGACATCTTTTATTTTGTTTTATTTCGCTGTTTCCTGTTTTAAATATTTATTATTTTAATAAATGTGTTTTCCTTCTCATCACACGCAACAGCACCACAAAGTATTAGACTTAAAAATGTTAGGTAAGTCAGTATAAATTTTCAGTAAATTTTAAGTGTAGTTATGCCATTATTGAAAGAATAATACCGGAATTTAAAGAATAATGCCGTTATTGAAAGAATAGTAATGTTTAAAAATCCAAACTAGAACTTTTTCCAACATTAAAAAATTCGTTGTCATAATGACAGGAGAAGATTGCAAAATTTCACAATGTCGCATACCGGAGGCAAGAGTGCCACAAGTAAAAAAATATTGTTTTGTTGACTATGAGTGCGAGAGCACTCGCCGTAAATCGCAATTTTAATTAATTGAGTTGAACATGAAAAGAACTTAAGAAAGGGAATTCCAAATCTTCCTATAAATCGTCTTTTATAGTAGTAACCTTAGTATCACCTTTCGTCATTTTGTAGCATTGTCATACAGTAATTATGCGATGTATGTGAAATGTATTACATGAATGGATATGCATGTGTAGGATTTGTGTCCAAAGTAAGTTGTAGAAAATATAAAGATGGCGAAAGGTGTTAAAATAATTTTTTATTCTACAAAAAACGTAAGTCATTACATATTTTGATTATCTCTTCAATCTAGAGTAAACCAATTCAAACCGAGTAAGGTCGGGTATTTTGCTAGTTCTTAACAAAAAACGCCTAGTTCAATTATTTAGTTAGCATTGTGGCAATTGCATAATTTACCTGCTATTCAAGTATGAAACACATCGCGAACAAGATTGAAATATACAAAATGCACAAGAGAACGTCCCCCAAAGCAGAATACCGCCACCACCAGCCTGTGTATGATCTGCTGTACAAGAGGGGGAGCAACTGTTTGCCTGGTAGACAGCGTACCCTGACGCGACCATCGACGTGATGAATGAGAAATCAGGATTCATCTGATCAGGCAACTATATTCCACTCATCCATGGTCCAGTCTCAATGTTCCCGGGCCCACTGTAGGCGTAGTTGACGATGACGCTTGGTCAGCAGAGGCACACGAGTGGGACGTCTGCTGCACAGTCCCATATCCAACAGTGTGCGCAGAACTGTGTGTTCCGAAACACTTGCGTTTGGACCTGCATTGTATTGGGCTGTCAGCTGAGCCACTGTCTCGCGCCGATTTTGCTTTACCAAGCGGGACAGTCTCCGACGTCCTTTTTCTTTGATGACGTGTGAACGCGATCAACACCTTGGCGTCTACTGCTGGTGTCACCGTCATTTATCCACTTTGCTTGAATACTAACAACGGCAGATCGTGAACAACCTACCAGTCGTGCAGTTTCGGTGATACTCGTTCTGTGTCTTCAGGACATTACGATCTGCCCTCTATCAAATTCGCTTAGTTCAGCATCCTTTCCCATCACTCGCAAAAGTAAGTGCAAGAATGATTACTTACCTTCAGCATCAGTTAAATACCATTCTCACTTAATCACGTGTCCTCCACGTCATCCAGACGAGTTCATTGAAAAATGTGGGGATGGTCATATTGTTTTGGCTCGTCAGTGTATGTAAAACAGCACGCACGCACACTTATTACCACTCATAACTTATACAGTCTTGTTTTTTGGCCAACGCCAACATTTGAATCTTCTTGCCATACATTCTATAATCAGTCCGTTATCTGACAAAAGCTTAAAACCTTTCCAGAATATTTAACACCATCGTACTTCACAATAACAAAATCATCTACAGCACAGTCTTACTTGCTTGTTTGAACTGTTGAATTACAGATTCTTCCAGTGTTTCTTCAAATTCCAAGAATGTTTCACTTATACCATCAGACTCTAACGCTATTTCAGTGTCAACTGCCGTGTTGGGCCAAAGTTACCCCAAGACCTGGGACAAAGTTAGCCTAATGTAATAAATATTCATTAGTTTGCAAACCACAAACTAAATCAAACTCTGAAAATAGTTGAAATAATTAATAATAAACTGAGACAATTCCCTTACTCTGAATCACGTACTCTATCACATTTACAATGAAAAGTTGAAAGCCAACAACAATATACGTTTTAGTTATACCAAAGTGGAGCAGCACTGTAGTGGTGGTAAATTGAGGAACTACAAGACAAAACTAGTAAAGCAGTACTACCACCTATTGGATACTGCACTAAATAAGTGATAATACTGTCCTTTGTCTAGATACAGCACATACAATCTTTTTTCGTTTGTTGGGCCAAAGTTACCAGCAAAGGCCAAAGTTACCAGCAAAGACCAAAGTTATTCCAGTTGACGGTAACGAAAAATGGATGTTTTGAGTTATTCCCTCCTGGTGGTTGTCTCGACGAAGTAATTCGACCTTTGTAAAAGTGACCAGATCTTGATGGACGAGATATCTCAACCACTTTTAGGTTTAGAGGTCTTACGTTAATTTAGTACTTTTAACGTTAATTTAGTATTTTGAATAATTGTTAATTAAGCCGAAAAATCACACATAATTGAATGCAAGAACCTTTTTTGACCATTTAAGCTCCTTTTACCGGCTAATGAAAATTGTAGGTATATATTAAACCGGCATTAAGTATGTGTGATTATAGGAGGAACCTATTTTCCCCTATAATCCCCAAACCAAAATATTGAGTTATTTAGTTATTGTCATTACAGGTGGACGCTATATTATCTCAATAATCTGTCAAGAAAAAGTTTTATTACCTCAATAAGTGTATTGTATTCAAGCAGCAAAATAAGTTTACCATTGGCTTTTAACTAAATATCTGGAATACAGCATTTTTAAAATCTTGCCGAGTCTCGATAGTAGTCATCATATCCCGATTTATGTATTTTTAAACTTTATATTCAGCGTTTCAGATGGTGATGTCATTTTCAATCTACCCGATTTTACGAAAAACCACATCAGAGTAGTTAAATTCTGAATGCGTTTCACACCTTTTGGAGTAGGTAAAACCCAAGATGATACCGGCGAGAGTACACAATATTCCTCTGTTGTAAGTTGCGTTGATTATTTTCGGAAATGCATGCCTAAAGGCTCGTACGGAAAAAGTCCGTGATTCAGATTGAAAAGCCTCACCTCTGCAAACTGTTGTATGGTGAACTTTTCCTCACCGAGAAAGAAAAGTCCTTTTTATCTGCCGCTGCGAGTCATTTAATGGAAAGAAGAAAGAAAATGCGTGTCCACACACACACA
This sequence comes from Metellina segmentata, assembly GCA_947359465.1. Taxonomy (NCBI): domain Eukaryota; kingdom Metazoa; phylum Arthropoda; class Arachnida; order Araneae; family Tetragnathidae; genus Metellina; species Metellina segmentata. Next base: position 58,855,202 of record OX375884.1, on the reverse strand, counting down.
CACTTGCAGGAAATGGGACGGAACAGGACCTTAGAAGAAAGGAAATAGAGAGAGAAGCAAAAAGGACGCCTCTGCTGTACGTGCTAAAAGGGGATATGTTTTTAGGATCTTAGCAACTTACTGTCAAGTAAGGGTATCGGCATTAGACACTCCGAAGAGTTTGCCATTACAACATAAAAACCGCATTAACACAGCGTACATCTCCGGTAAATAAGGTATTAGTGTAGGTGCAAACTTAATGGGGAGTTATAAGTATTCTTTTTGAGCCCTGTTGAGCAACTTTCCTGATAAATTAAACCTTTCTAATGAAGTAGTTCTTTAGTTTTGTGCGCAATATCACCACAGTAATATTTTATAATGAAAGTTTCGGCATCTAATCTGTTCTAGTGCGATAAAAGAAATATATTCTTACAAAAAAAACTTTATGGAGTTCAATAGAGTTCTATAGAACTTTATGGAGGAAAGGAATTACGGTTTTATAGAGAAAATTCTATAGAATTTTTGTAGGATGTCCTATACGAGAGTAAAATTGTGATTTAATAGAAATGAACTTTTATAGAATTCTATAGGGATGTCCCATAGATAAATGAAGTCGCGATTCTGTAGAATTGAACTTCTATATAATTCCATAGAGAGAGAGAGAGAGAGAGAGAAAGAGAGAGAGAAAGAGAGAGAGAAAGAGAGAGAAAGAGAGAGAGAGAAAGAGAGAGAGAAAGAGAGAGAGAAAGAGAGAGAGAGAAAGAGAGAGAGAGATGTTCCAAAGAAAAGTAAAGTCGTGATTTGATAGAAAATGTCTGTTAGAGAAAAATAAAATCGTGATTCTATAGAAACGAACTTCTATAGAATTCTATAAAGATGTCGCATATAATAAAGAAGTCATGAGTCTATAGAATTGAACTCCCTATAGAATTAATTCTATAGAGATGTCCTATAGACAGATAAAGTCGTGATTCTATAGCAAAGGATATTTATAGAAAATATAGTCACGATTCTATAGTAATGAATTTATGTAGAATTAATTCATTCATTAAATTTCTGTAGAAGATATTCATTTCTATAGAATTCTAGAGATGTTCATAGAAAAATGAAGTGCCGATTCTATACGAATGAACTTCTATAGAACTCTATAGAAATATAGTCATGATTTTGCAGAAAACAACTTTTTTGAACAATGAAGCAGAGATTCTATAGCAAAGAACTATTCCATAATTTTTTGACATCTTAGTAAGGGAAAATTAAATTTCTTTCAAAAGAAATGAAATTATAAAGATTTCTATAGCTATATCTAAGTTAAGAAATATTTCCAGACATGAAAACACGAAAACATGAAATTTCTCACTTGTATAACAACTTATGCATTCGCTATTCTCAAATTTAACATTGTACAAAATGTAAAAAAAAAAAAAAAAAAAAAAAAAACCACACACACACAAAAAAAAAACTTCACATATTTTCGAAACGTCAAATTCAGTTGATAAAAAAAAATAGCAAATAATAGTAGAACAAAACTTGTAATTGACAGAAACGTGTTTGAAATTGCGTATGGGGTTCATTTTCAACCAATATTTACGTGTGTTAGGATATAATTTTATTTCTTTCATGGAAAAGGTACAGGATGCAATTGAATGGTTTAGTTTGATCTGTTCTAGATTGATAGATATTCAAAAGAACTTAAAAATGGCACTAAGCAAATATATAAGAAACTTTGAAAGCCTTTTGCATCGTTAAATACTCGAATAAGCTATTAACAAGATGACAATAATAGTAATGCATTCATAATTATCAATTTGCATGAGAGCACAAGTCTACAATCTATTAAGCTCAAGCCTAACAATAACGAAGCTTAAATTCTATGAAGAAAGTATAAACAGTTTCATTTACGAACGCAATGATTTGAGTATAATTAAAAAGTATCCTTTTCTGAAAACGCACAAACGCGGATGCAAATTTTGTAATCTTTAGCACTTTTTAAAAACAAAACGTTGAATTTTATAACGAAAGTCAAATTTAGCCTAATTCAGGGAATCTTCGATCATACAAAAGATATGAAAACTACCTTGTATACCAAATTGTACGGAATGTATGAAATTGAAATAACATTAATTTAAAATATGAACTATTTTATGATTAATCCATTAATGATTATGAAAACTGATTTTTTTTTATGATTAAAGAACCTGTTATACCTGACTTATATACACTTTCAACTAATGCGAACACACAGCATCCTTTTTACAGAGTATTTATACTTTGGTTCTGTCATATTATCCCTTCTTTGGTGCTTTCATGAAACATGTAACCTTTTCCTAGTCCAGTTACTACCAGATAGGATACCTTAATCGAGTATAATTTCTGAGAGAAACGGTGTAGACCCATTGGATATACTGCACATTTCGTATAATATCGAATAATACACTTGCATATAGCAACGTATACACATGACAGTGTTGCCAACTCCAAATCGTCTGCATAATATGCTTCGTATAATGACTAATAACTCAGATCCATTCCTCCATACATACTGCGCTCTCGTATCTCAACTTAACGACCACAAACGTTGCATCACGTTTGTGGGATAGTTGCAATCTGCATCAGTACCCGGTTATAGAAAGAAAGCAAAACGGTTAATATAAAACACATAAATAACACGATACACCATCGTGCTGCATTTTAAAGGTACAAGTATTAATGGATAATATAGATTATGATTAAACGGTAGCGCATAGGTAATGAAAATGATTAAGTTCCAACGGATGAATACCTTTTACTTTTAAAAACTGTAAAATATATGAATTCCTAGTATTAAACGTTTTTAAGTATTAACGTTCTGAAGTGTACGGGTGCATAATATCTAAAGTTACAAATTTAACTAAAGTTAAGATAATATTAACCCTTCTTGTAGAAGTTTGGCTGAGGTATATCGTTATTAGCAAAACTGGCCAGATCTTGATTTCGCCATTATAAAAAATGGCAATATATTCATCATTCGGAATTCAATCTACATTTTAAATGACGAGATATATCGTCATTAAAAAAATTGTCAGACCTCGATGGACGAAATATCTCGTCGAAACAACTTGGAGGATTCAAAGAGGTTCTAACAATGCAGTAATATGTGTAACCTATTTACCTATAGACGCAACTCAGTGTTTGTAACTAGTTTTAACAGGCCACAAATTTTGATTAAAATTTTTTTTTCAATCAAAATTCAAATTTTGATCTCTTAGTATTTTGTACACAATTCCCGTACACAGAAATTTCGGCAGAACAGTACTCCTATACATGATACTAACTTTATTTGATATGACTTTTAATTAATGGAGTTGAACACTTGATGTAAATACGTTGGGATACACAATCATGTCCAAAATTATATTTACATACCCAAAAATAATTGCATTCCATGAAATACCCTAATCGATGTAATCCATTTTTGCACGGAATGTGTGAAATACAAGTCTAATTAGCATTATCCAATCAAAAGTAATCAAACGGTTCCTGATATGCAAATCAAGGCGTTACGTCATTGACATTAAGCGAATGAAGCTATTAAGCAAATCCAGTGATCACCAAATTATACTGATCTGAACTCGATAGAGAACTTAAAGACTACCTTGGAAAATCAGTCGCACGGATACATCCTCCTCCTAGAGATATAAATGCCCTGAAGACCGCATTGCTGGAGGAGTGAAATTTAATTCCCCAAACTGTGTATAGCAACATTATTGCCAGCATGAAATCACGTTGTGATATGTGATTTGTCACGTTGTGGAAAGTCAGGTGCGATCACATTCCATATTAAATTCATAAGCTTTAATTTTTTTCTGAGTTATTCTTTTTTTCTGAACTCTCTTTGTCACATATTACAGCAATTTTAAGGTTTCATGCCACAGTTTTATATCACTACGAGGCTCCCACCCCTGCATGCTAACCCCCGGTGATTGCTTCGCAAACCAACACTCCTTCCGCAATTGTCTTTCCGGGAAATATCGTCACAGCGAGTTTCACCCCAACGCCAGCTAGAAGGATGTAGCATTTCATCTACGTGATGAAAAATTTGTACACTCACGAAATTATACTTTTTATCGCATCGAATTTATCTGTGCATTAAAAAAGATTACGAGTGTGATCAGTTTTAAAAGACAGTCGCTAATATAAAAGCACACAGCTGTGCTTAAGCAAGGCAATTGTTTATTCACGAGAAAAATCTTTATAGGACAGTATAAAAAAACTCGTAACTCTAAGTTAACACGAGTGTCTAGAGTCATCAATAAGCGGTATAACTTTATTAGATATACTGAAATATATACTTATGTTTGACACTTTCAATCACTCAAGATGGATCTATCATTTCGGAAGAAGTCTGAGTCCAGAAATTATGGAATTGTTATTTTTCAAGTATAAAAGAAAACCTTTTTAGCTGTACAACTTTTTGTTAAAAAAATGAAACTAGTTTTAAATAGCAACTATCAATTTTTCCTCCGGAATTTTGATCTGGCCCTTGCTCCACAGAAACCAACCAACCAACCAAACTTTGGAATGTTATACCTATGGCATACTTCCAATTGCATTTCGGCAAAATCATTTTAGGACACATCTAATGTGTGTGTTTTCGCAATTTTTATTTATGTAAAGCGTGGGGGTGAGGTAGTTGAATTAACGTCGCACTGGAGCAAAAAACGGCTATTGGCGACGATCCGAGGACATCATGAACCCCAGTCAGATGAGAAGGTCAACACCTGAGCTGGAACCCCATCTTCTAAACTTCCACTCCACGCCAACGTGACAAATTTTGAAGGCAAGACAGATTTAACGTGCAACAGCCCCCATATCCACGACGGTATATGGTTGGATCATTTTTCAAACTTGCAACCCTCAAGTTGTTAATCTGCGACTCCACCAATCGGGCTACCACTGCCCTTATGTAAAGAGCGTTACATGTTTTATCTAGACATCTGCCTGCAATAGAAAAATTTGGTAATCGAAACTACATCAGCTAAATTTTTAGGTTATTTTATACATTTTTTAGGTCTGTAAAAGGAGGGCACTTTTTGGCTTGAAATACTCATCTGACAGTGGTTCAAACTTACGCGGTGTTGACTTCGAATCCTTTCCTTGGGGTACGATCCCGGACCGTCGCCAATAACCCGTTGTGTTGCTCCAGTGCGACGTTAATTAAGCACCTACCTACCTATCTGGCTTGTAATATACTGGATAATGTGTAGCTATGTTCTTTCCTTGTAGAGGATAAAAGGAAAAATTATTTGTTTTTAAACTAAAAATCTTATAAATACCATCGTCATCTGACCATGGTTCAAAATTACGTGGAATTGTCCTCGGATCTTTCCCTTAAGAGACTGATCCCGGACCGTCGTCTCACGTTGGGTTGGTATGGAAGCTTGTAGAGTGTGGTGCCAGCTCAGGTGTTGCTTCGTCATCTGACCGTGGTTCAAAATTACGAGGTGTTGTCCTCGGATCTTTCCCTTAAGGGACTGATCCCGGACCGTCGTCAATAGCCCGTTGTGTTGCTCTAGTACGACGTTAACTAAAAACTACCAATTACCATAGCCAAATTTTACACAGGAGAGTGAAAATAATTTTCAACTCCGCGTGGTACTTAGGCCGGGTGGTTAAGGTGTTAGCCTCTATATCGGAAGAACCGTTTGACCGTCGCCAATAGCCCGCTGCGTTGCTCAAGTGATATGTTAATTAAAAAATACATACCATATATACCTTATGCCTATAATAAATAAAAATATATTATAATAACATAAATACCCATTGACAGGTATAAAAGCAAGGATAGGCGAAGAAAAATTATTTTTCAAAACCAATTTCTTCTCGATACTTAACGGAAAGAGAACTGTCAGTAAATGCTCCGTATACATTGCAATAGAACAGTGTTAGCATCTGAAATGTGTATATATCTGCTTGCCTACAGCCAGAAATCTGATATGGATGAAACCTGCATGACGTTAAAGAGATGAATCAAGGATTCAATGTCATATTCAGCTTTCCGCTAAGCATGCATTGGGTTGTGAACAAGAGAGCTCATTCAATTGTACATGACCGATATGAATTTTGATGATACTGTGCAGAGAGAGAGAGAGAGAGCGAGCACGTAATTTCCCGATCGAGGTTTGTACAACTGCGGATACTTCGTCTTGTAAAGATTTTAAATGAGGTGCAGAACTGTGTTTATAGAGGTTGGATGGAAACAGGTCGTTGTGCTATGTCGTATTAATATCAATGCATTACCCTTCTATTGATACCCTTTGTTCATTCCATTTAGTTATCATTAAACTCAGCTTGCGCATTCCGCAACCTATAGAAATAGTGATCTACCCAGTGAATGCGTTTATCATATTCTATATAATTCATAATTTTTCAATGCAACTTTAATTTTAATCATTTTAGGACATTAATTAATGAAGACTTCAACTAAAGTATACTTTTCCCCACTCTATTTATATTTATACTACCCTAAAATAATGAACCGGACGCCAGTAGATTTGCATAAAACCCGATTGCTTGTTTGGGGGTGTTTTTTGTGGTATGGCCTGGGACCTTTGCATGTTGTTCCTGGTCAATTGAACGCCGACGTCTACATGAACATTTGGAACAATCAGGTTCTTTCTACACTCTGGCAATTTTATGGAATGGACGAATTTTACTTCCAGGACGACAACGTTTTATGTCGTGTTGCAACCTCTGTCAAGTAGTGGTATCAAGATGTGGATGTAAAACGTCTTCCATGGCCTGCTCAGAGTCCCGAAATAAACCCCATAGAACATTTGTGGGACGTGTTAGAGTGACGCTTACGGACCAGGGAACAGCGTCCGAAATCTACAGCTGAGCTAGCGACATTCTTGCAGCAGAAATGGACACAAATACCCATAGCTATATATCAAAACCTTGTTGAAAGTATGCCCAGAAGGGTTGCTAGTGTCATTGCAGCACGTGGGGGACCACCCCTCTATCAAAGCATGTATTATGTCCCATATACCATCACATCTTGCTGTCCTGTCTATTATTGTTGAGGGTAGTTGTATGTATACATATCTCTAGGTTGGTCAGTTTTCTTCTAATGACGAGATACCTCCTCAACCACTATGAGGGTAGAATAGATTTTCTTTATTTACCATTGGGAGGGCCGTGGTAGTCCAGTTGGAAGAGTAGAGGATTAGCAACCGGAGGGTTGCTAGTTGGAATCCAACCAAAGACCGTCGTGTACAAAAGGGGCAGGTGTATATTAAATCTGTCGGTGCCTCACATGTCCTCAAGTCGGCGGGGCATAGAAGTTTGGAGAATGGGGTGCCTGTTTAGGTGTGACCTCGCCATCTGTCCGTGGTTCGAAATTACGTAGTGTTGTCCTTTCCATCTTTCTATTTGGAATTGATCCCGAACAGTTGCCAATAACTCCTTGTGTTTATCCATTGTGACGTTAATTAAAAACCTACGTAACATTGGGTACCAAAAAGTTTCGATTCCCAAATGTTACTTTGGGTGACATTTTCCTACTGCTAGGCCTGTAGAATGGATTTCTCGCGTTATTTCGTTGTCGTGGTGTGGAAGTTTGGAGAGTGTGGAGCCAGCTTAGGCGTTGCCTCGTCATCCGATCGTGGTTCAAAATCACGTGTTGTTGTCCTCGAATCTTTCGCTTCGAGATGGATCCCGCAGCATACTCAATGGTCCGTTGTGTTGTTCCAGTACGGCATTAATTAACTTGTAATCTACCTTGTAATTTTTTTCATTCTTTAAGACTACTGATAACCTTTTTGAAAGCATTCTACAATCAGTAATAGATATATTCAAGAACTCAAATGATTACAAAACTATTAATACTGTAAATTTGTTTCTGCTTCTTTTTAGTCCTTTCAAAATGTCATACCATAATATATACAGAATGATATGTTACTATTGGAATATTTTTGACAACCTTTTCAAATAGTAACGATTTGTAAATAATACTCTAACTTTCTTTTTATTTCAATTGTTCGTGGTTAGTAGCACACGTGCAGTAGAATAGTATATTGTTTCATGAAGTACGTTATTCGATTGTAAATGTCATTTTTTATGGATATTTTTAATTTTCTGATTATAATTTATTATTTATACTAAAACATTTCGCAGAAAATTTTAAGGGGACAGTTAACTATCAAAATCGATCGAAAAATGACTTTTTTTTAAGATTTTAGCACTAAAGATTTATTTATATCAAATTCTATGAATAGCTAAAATAATTTTTGCGATATAATCATTTTAAAGGAATTGCATATACAACAACATCAAAGATATAGTCGATATGTATAGTAAGTCTAATTCAAAAACTCGTTTTTCTCCGATCAAGATTATTTGCATTCTTCTTATTTCGACATGTTCTCTGCGCCATTAGATTTTAATTGATTTACTTGAAAATCTTTTGAATTATCCTTGCAATCTGTTTTATGTATCTACTAGCAGAATATCCGGCTTTGCTCGGGTTGTATTAATAATACGTTGATTGAAAAGTTATTTTAAATTATTTTTCATTAAAGAATGTTAGCATCATTTAAGTGTACGGAATTTTTTTTTTAATATCTATTTTAACTTCTTCATCGCTTCTACAATTTACTTCGGACGCAAATATACATACATGCTGTATCCATCCATATAATCCATTTTATATTCGTCGCACTTCTGCTGAAAATTTTTTTTATTAATTTGACTACTACAGAAGTTGATTTTGAGTTTTCAAGTGACTACAAATATTCCCGTGCATTCATTTTTAGTAAAAATGGCGAATTTTGGGCGGATAGTCTTGCACTTAGTTTTCCGATGAATATGTTTTTCTTGTGCCATTCTTGCACCTAGTATGCGATATCTTCGAATTTCATCATCAATATGAGGGGATGGTAAATTAAATTGTTACGGCATTCGTGACTAATTTAGTTTGAAGCAGACGCAATTTGTTTTGAAAATTCCATTCAGCTGTAGGAGGAATAACGGAACTTCTGTTAGATATATAAAGCAGAGTTGACGTTTGTCTGTTCTCTATATAAATTCACCTTTTGACCAATCTGCACCAGATTCGGTACACATATATTTTAAAACCCTGTGAGTATGATTAGCTACATATTAACCCGCGTTCTATTCGTCCAAAGGGGCTAAAAATTTACTGCATTCTTGACTAATTTAGTTTGAAGCAAACGGCACTCTTTCTTCAAAATTCCATTCAGAGGAATGTGGAATAACGGAAATTATGATAGAAATAAATGTCATCTGTGTAGACAAATTAAACTCAATCAATAATAATTTTTTAATAAACAGAAGGTTGATTTTACAACGCTTTTACAAAAATAAAAGCACTGCATTCAACGAATGTTTCACATGTACCTAAGTTGGGTAAGAACAGCTTCAGTAAGTAGAGTAAGAAACTGACTTTCTGTCACTTAAGACAAAAAATTTCACTGTTTCAAAATTACTAACTGTGATATTCCAATATCAACAAAGTCTTGTGTTTAAAATTCACTTTTTTCCAACAGACATACAGTTTTAAATTGAACCCTTATGGTACTTTTTTAAATTCAGAAATTCGGTTTTTAAATGGAAAGCACGTACTTATTTAGAATGATAGATGTAGTTACTTGACTATGAAGTATAGCTTTCAATAACACCCATGAAACACGAAAAAAAAAATTTAATTGATTTTAATCGTTTTTCATAGAAGCGCTATATCAAAATTTTGAAATATATTTGAAATAAAACGTATGACTACCCTTTTAATTAAACGTTACCCATCTTATTAAAAATTTATTTTTTTAATTTATTTGTTATTTTAAAATACGAAATTACACGCTTAAAATAATTATTTGAAACACACGCTTATAATAATATCTTGATGTGCATATTTTATTTATTTTATGATACAGCAATCTTCACACTATTACGTATTAGACTAGAGATTTAAAGAAAGTTGGTCGAAATATACCTTTACCACCAAGGAATGACCCGTGTCTATTGATAATTTGCAGGAAATAAATAAATCATTAAAATCTAACTCATGAATAATATTTCTGCAATAGGTAATACACCGGAAAACATAAAGCAAACAGAAACAAAATTCCAATCCTTGAAAAAAAAATACAGAATTCTTAAAAACAAATCTGTTCTAACGTGTTAAATTTCAACTTCCTGAACATATTCTTAAATAGAACAATTCGACAAAAGACAATATTGATAAAGACAATACTGATTTATAAGCAAAAGGAACACATATTTATAATACTTGGGAATCCTCAAATATGACCGCAACATCTCGCTGTCAACTCAAATACCCAAACAAAGAATTCTTGATCAAATTAAACATTAATTCTGACTTTGCCAGATACCGAAAAGCAAAATTACGATTTTATGATCAATGAGTTTTTCTATTGGGCTTTCGTGTTCCATTTCAAAATGTAAGTTATGTAAAATTAAATACCTTTAAATATTCTCTCTCTCATTCTTCATCAATCAAATATTTATAAAATATTTACATCATAGGAAGAAATAAAAAGTCAGTTCAAACATAAATTCGAAAATTTAATTTGCTTAAAAAATAGTTTTTCGATCAACACTGGTAAAGCAATTTGAGCTGCGAACAGTAATAGTTTTATACTCAATATTTGAGTTTATCGTTTGGGCTTTTCGTGTTCCATTACAAAATTTGTAAATGTAAAATTAAATGTTCTAAATATTCTTTCTTCATCAATCAAATATTTATATATGTTATTTTCATCATGATAAGAAGTAAAACGTCAGTTCAAACATACTATAATTTAATTTGTTTAAAAAAATGTTTTTCCATCAACACTGGTAAAGCAATCTGAGCTGCGTATAGAAATAGTTTCATACTTAATGTTATTTCTATGGCGATTTCAAGTACAGAGGTGTGAAAATTATTAGAATAATTGTGAAATTTACAGTAAGATCTTGTTATATTAAAGAAATAATACGTTATTTAGAAAAATATTGTTACATTTAATATTTAGTGTGCATCCCCTTATTTTTTATTAAAGATTCGATACGTCTTGGCATACTCTGTATGAGTTTTTGGCAATTAGATTGTATTTCGTTGTCATGGTGCCAAATTTGGATGAGTCTTTCTATCAGATCATTCTTGTTTGTGATGTTGCATTTCTTTAATTTTTTCTTTACAATGGCCCAAAGATTCTCTATTGGGTTCATATCTGGACTGTTTCTAGGCCATGGAAGAGTTTTTATATTTTTTTCATCCAAAAATTTGATCACAGATTTTGCTTTATGGCAGGGAGCTCCATCATGCATGAATATGAAGTCTCCATTTGGAAACCAGTCTTTTAACTGTGGAATTAGTCTTTGTTCAAGCATTTTTTTATACAGATACTGGTTCATCATGCCTTCTACAATGTATAAACGTCCAGTACCCTGAGCAGACATTACGCTCCAAGCCATTACTTTAGTAGGATGTTTAACCGTTTGTGCTATGCAATTTGGGGAAAATTCTTCACTATAACTTTTCCTGACATACTGACTGCTTCCTTCTGATATCGTAAACATTGATTCATCTGAAAGAAAATTAATATTTCTCACCTTGCTCCAGTCATTTCCGAATTGTTCTTGCACAACTTTTCCCCAAGCAAGTCTCTTCTTTGCCATAGCAGATGTGATTTTAGCCTTTTTTCGAGGACGACGAGCACTGAGTTCAGCTGAGATGAGCTTTCTACGGATAGAAGATTCACATATATTTACTCCATATGCTTGCAGAGATATTTTTAGTTCATGACTAGTTGCTCTTCTGTTAGATTTAGCAATTTCAATTAATTTCCTTTCAGTTCTTGTAGTAAATTTACTTTTCCTTCCGCATTTCCCTGCTCTGCCAATTATAAACTAATCAAAGCATCGAAAAGAATTGCTTTAACAATAAAATAATACCGATGCCAACTCAAGAAAAGACAGAAAATACTAGCACAGCAAACAGACGATTTTAAAATTTTATTTTAAATTCGTTTGTTAATCAAACAAATTCTTTATGCAATGCAAACAATTTGATTACTTTGTATCAAATATTTTTCTTTTAAAAAAAATGGCATTATTTAACAAAATTATAACCCCAAAACTATTTTAAAGGAGTGAAAATTGATTGGATCAACAAAACAAATTACCTTTCATGAAATGTTGCAAGTATATGCAAAATAAATAAAAAAAAAACTGAACAAATCACAATTATTCTAATAATTTTCACACCTCTGTAGCTTTTGGCTTAGGCCTTAGGTCAATTTTAGGCCTCTTAGGAGTCGAATTTTTCAAAATCCTTTCTTAGTACACCTCTACGGTATAAGAAGAATCACCCTGAAAAATTTCAGCTTCCTAGGACTTGTAGTTCTTGAGATACAGATATATATATATATATATATATATATATATATAGATTTGGATTTATATATCTGGAACGCTTCGGTAATTTAACTTTTTACATTTATAAAAAATATAAGAACAAATAGTGCCAACATACTGTTCATATAGGTTAAGGTCTGCAAGACATCTCAAAAACTAATTGCTCGACAAGAATGTACTATGTATACTTCTAGAGCCTGTATAAAGACCTATAATTAGAATGATCGTTTATAATATTTGAGTTATGAATTTAAAGGGGACCGGGACACAGTTTTCTAATTTTTTTTGCTAATAAAGATATCGCTTTGGAATTTTTAATGAAAACATAGCACCTAATTTACAAATAGAAAATTATAAAAAATTAACTTGATATCAGTTCAAAATTTTTCAAATTTTGAAAAAAGTGACTGTTTTTACTTTTGATATAACTTGAGAAATTATTTATGAAAAGACACATATACATTTTCTAAAAGCAGATATTATATTTAAAAATTTGTCTGCACAGTTTTTTAATACATGCATATAAAAAAATATAAAATTTTTTAAATTAAAAATGAGCATTTTTTTATTTCATAATTTATAAAAACACTTATATTTTATAACATATCAATAATTTTTAAATTTTCTGAAGACAAATCACTTAAATATGTATGAAGAATATACATGTTATATCATTTTAAAGTTGGGAAGAGTGTGAAAAATCCATCATGGAGAAAAATCACCTTAAAGTTTCATTAATGAAAATCAGTTACAAAAGTGAAATTTTAGTACCTGATGGATTTTTCACTCCGAGTACGTAAGTAAATCAGTTAATGTCTTCAGACCTTTGATTAAGGTTTATTTTGGCTAATAGTACCTTTCTACGGTACAATTTGTATGCTATTGTACTTTTGTTAGCAGTTTTTCGGATAAGTCGACATATTTTTCGTTTCTATTCAAAACTTTGACAGCTATCAAAACGTTCTTTTGCTTATAACTTCGGTTCTTCTCAAGATATCATCATAAAATTGGTGTCAAACAAAAGAGAATTAAATTTCAAATTTTTTGAGAATATAAAACAAAAAATGAATTTTTGAAGATTTTTTGTGTCCTAGCCCCCTTAAGGACATTAAAATCTTTGTAATATATATTGTAATACACAATTCATAAAGTAGCAAAAAACAATAGAGATCAATAAAAATCGACTTTGAAAATGGTTCAAACACATATATTATTAATTTCATTTATTAACCATAACAAAAATTATTCATTTAAAATAAAATTGAGTATTAATCCAATAGATTAATACTTAATTTTACTATAGATATATTATTAGATACAAAATAATTAGAGTTATCTTGCGGGTCACAGAATTTTAAAATTGCATCTTCGTTCATAAACAAAACATTTGAAAGGTTGAAATAATTAAAGTAAATTTAATTTTAAATTTAGTATTAATAATGAAAACGTCCTACATTTGAAAAATACCCTTAAAATATTTTTTTTCTTACAAAAATTTAAAAATTCTACATGTTTTTACTAAAATAGAACATTTAAAATTCTTGTCCCCTAATATAGCCAATCACTTTTTTTAATCCATGTTTTCCAGAGTATGCAGTGTTTTGGCAAATGAGTTTAGGTTATAAATTTAAAATGTCCAAGGTTTCACAGTCCAAAATTGGTTTCTTGTCAAATGCAGAACTATATCGTCGCGTGAAAAGAATATAAAATTTCCTTTTCCCCAAACAACTTTTTTATCAGCATTTTTCAACACCTGTTTCCTTCTAAAAAGTGTCTACTTGTTGAAAACCAAAGTCGTCATGTATTAACAGAGTGTTTCACCCTCAGAAAGGAGCATTTCCCCGCTACAAGATAAGTGACATTTGCTACAGAGCAGCCCGACAATTACGACGACTCGAAATCTATTGGCTAGCTCTTGCTATTATTATAACTTGACTGTGGCGCCATCATTAGTCATAATATTAGTCTAGGAAATAATGTAAATATCCCGAGAATGCAGACAGGCATTTCTGGGCTCCTATTTCTCTTCCATAGCACCGACTAGTTACCGCATAGGAGTGAATGTGATATCAAGAAGTAATCGATATTGTGCAAAGGAAGAGGGTGGATGATTCGCGGTGGACAAAGGCGAAATGAAACAATGAATAAGAAATGACGGAATTTGAAGAGAAAGCAATTAAATTTTGTTACCTTTCAAACACAGTTTAATTTAAGACAAAAGAATATTCTCCGTCTCCCAGTATTATTTTCCGAGCAGGGGAAATGTGTAACGAAATTTGCAACGACAGTTTCCTCAACTTATTTATTCTCCTCCCTTTTCTGAGATTTAGCGTGTACCTTAATGCGTTTATTACAACTCTGGAGGAAATTAATCCAATATTCAATCCTAAAATTTCGAGTTTTGTGTTGTTTTACGTGTTTGTTTGGATTCGTGACCAAATTTTCTGGAGGAAGTTAACACAGAAAAAGGGTGCGTTTTTATTCCTTGAAAAAGGAAATACGCTTTAAAGACGCTGAATAAAAAAAATATTTGTGTTTTGAAAACCGTGTGAAAGCTGAAGTTCGATGTGATGATTCTTTAATGGCTAAGAATTGTTTATAACGAATTTGAAGGAAATTAACTCAAAATTCATTCCTTGAATTTTCGAGCTTTGTACAGTTTTGAATGCTTATTTACATAAGTTATAAATACAGTTTTCTAAAGGAAGTCAAAACAAGAAAATTCTGCATTGTGTTTTTGCTCCTTAATATGAAATAAGTTTTAAAGACTCAATAAAAAATGTTTGTGTTTCAAATATGGTTAGAAAACTGAAGTGCAATGTGATGATTCTTTAATGGCTATGTATTGTTTGTAACAAATTTGAAGGAAATTAATTCAATATTTAGTTTGTTTTTATTCCTTTAAAGGTAATAAATCTTAAAGGTGCTTGTTGTTGCATCGTTCTTTGAAAAGAAGTAAGTTTTAAGGACACTGAATAAAAAATGCTTGTGTTTTGAAAATTGTTCGAAAGCTAGAGTTCGATGTAATGATTCTTTAATGACTAACTATTGGTTTATAACGAATTCGAAGGAAATTAATTAATTAATTCCTAAAATTTCGAGTTTTGAGCTGTTTTGCATGTCTATTTACGTTAGTTACAAAAAAATTTCTACAGGAAGTTAAAGCAATAAAATTGTGAGTTGTGTTTTTACTCCTTGAAGGGAAATAAGTTTTAAAGACGCTGAATAAAAAATGTCTGTGTTTTGAAAGTCATGCGAAAGCTGGAGTTCAATTGGATGATTCTTTTATGAATAAAAAAGTATTATTTATAGCTCGTTCTGTGAATTTTCAACCTTAACGAAGAAGGGATTTAACTTAAAATAAAGCTTCACGGGGATTATTTCCTTTTTTACAGATTAGAAAATTAATGAAGTCGCTGGAATGATCAAATACTAAAAATCAGTACTTGTACAAGCATTTTTTTGGGAATATTGTAATTCAGGTAAAAAATAATTCGTCGACTACTTGCTAATGAGGAACAAACATATTTCTTAACAGTATGTTTTTTAAACAGAAATATGTAGTTTAGTATTTTTTTTAACACATATTTAAAGTTGATAATAGCTTAAGACCTAACCGATTTTCTAAGTAATTAATGAAATAATCGAATATACTTTTTAGAAGCTGTATAAAGAAAACGGATTTAATCTTAGATTAAAGTAGAGTCTCTCTGGAGCTGTGAAAAATATTTTTTAGGCGTCTATATTGTCTATTTGATTAGTTTGGAATGAATTTTTTGAAAACTTCACAATTCAAATCTATAGATCCTCATTGTTATCCTCCACTATATACAGATTACACCCCTTTTAAACGAAGTTTAAACTGTTCAATAAAAGTTTGGGGAATCTCTTTTTTTTTGCGCTGGCTCAATCTGGCTAAAGTAAAAAGTGACCTTTTAGAAGCAATGGTTGAATATTCACGTAGGGGAAAGTTGGACAAAACCGGATCCCAAAATGTTTTTTCTCCCCTAAGCTCCTACTTAAATAAAATTGCTTCATTTTCTATTTGAATGATAAATTATTTCTTTAGTTCCCAAAATAGATATTTTTCAATGTGAAAGAACTATATTTTGAAGGGTAAATAAATTATTTTTTGGAAGTATACAAGTACCTTGTTTTATCCGACCAGGTCGGATAAAAACGAGTATTTAAGAATAATTAAAAAACGTTGTTGTTTTACTGCTGAAATATTTCTTTATAACAATAAATTAGTACAGTGGCCTTCCTACACTGAGGAGCATATTCGTGTTTAAAAATCCCGGAACGTAAGTAATTTTTAATTTAATGTGTTTGGAATGTATAGTAAATTAAGTTAATTGATCAGATTTGTAAGAAGTTTTAAGAACAGAAATCACAAATAAAATTTTTATCATGCTCCTCTGCATTGCTACAGGGCTTCATGCGCCCATCCTTTACAGTTGAGACACCGTATCCAACATTCCAGAGGTTTTGACTTGGCGTACAATTCCTTACAAAAGATCCATTTTTCGTCACATTCCACGTCGTCTTCATCCGATGCCGATTAGTCTGTTTTTATGCTAAACTTCTTTTTCTTCCGTGTTTTGCTTAGGAGCCTTAAACACTTTCTACCTTTTTTTATTATTATTATTCTCCAAGCTCCAATTCCTACCCGGTTCTGTACGACTGCCAAGGTCTCGGTTTTAATCCCATTACGCCATTAATCAGAACAGAAGGCTTAGCATATTTCAAACATGAAGCAAAACGTGGTTTAATAATTTATAATAATAGCTAAAAGAGGTGTTATCAAATGTTGTTCTTACCTAAAATAAATCTTTAAGCAATTAGAAACTACAGAGTAAAATACGTGGAGTCAAAGTAGAACCTTTTCTGCTCGAATTTTTTTAAATCATCGCCATCAACAAACACACAATCTACACTGCCTTTCATTCAACTCCAAATAACATGGCGGCTGTCTGCAACTAGTTTCATGCGTTATCCGACAGATGGCAGTAATAATCCAGCCAAAACTGCCGGGTCCTGGTTTCGTCCAACTTTCCCCTAATGTTATTCAGTGTAATTTGTTTTGTAATTATTTACGGAAAACCGCTATATAAAGTTACTCGAATACTTAGATCAACAGCGATTTTAAAACCAATGTCCCTTTTTATGCCCTTAACAATTAAAATGTTTTTAATCTTTTAAACAAATACGTTAAGACCTTTCGAAAAATGGTATAAGATTTTGATATTGCATAATTAAATTCACGTAAGGGAGAGAGAGAGAGACAGAGACACACATAGAGAGAGAGAAAGAGAGAGAGAGAGAGAGCTATTTAAAGGGATAAAATAATTACTTACACAAAAAGTATTTCATGAATTAATAGTATTTTATTTGTAGAGGCATTTTGGAAACCAGAAAACAACAATTTCAGTGGGAATTAGGATTCTCAGAGAACCCCACTGCATTATTGCATATTGTTGAATACACCACATTCAGTACACAGGATTGAATACAAGAAGGGGCGGAATCATTAAGTGTCTTCCATCTGTTGGATGGAGTTACTATGCACATTGCCCACCAGACTGAAATAAAGATACAAAAATTACAATTTATTTACCACTACATATCTGTTTTATTGAGTTTAGTTTATAAACAACACTTCTTTTGATTGGGAACTCTACCCTTCCGCCCAGACCGATTTGGTCACTAAGGATATAGGGAAGGTCCAATATTTGCTTATACACTGCTAGTAGTGAAACGAATTTTTGTCAGGTAGTGTTTATTCACGAAAATCTGCCATAAACATTTTTGTTTCTATAATAGTTCCAAACTTTATTTGGGAGTTGTCTTTACCCAATTAAAATCTTTTACTTGTCGTTTGCCATCACGCAATCTTTGACTGAAAATCTCTCGAGTACAACGCGATACGTTAAACGAAAACTACATTTGAACCGCTTATAAACCGTTACATAGGGATCGAAAATACTTTAAAACGTTTATTGGAGAACAAAGACCAGTATAAATGTATTAGGGAGCTCAAATACGTTTCGGCTCAGACTTCCTTTCAAATTTGTTTGCACATTATTTTTTCAGCAAATGTATCCGTTTTAAAATTCTTTTGAGATGCAATATACTTCCTTCAGGTTATGTGTTATTTAAATATTTTATTGCATTCAGCTTGTATTTTATGAAAATAGACGACTATTTGCTTCAGTCCCTCGGATATTTTCACATTTTAGGCGTTAAGCCATGTTCTATACTTTATAATGGAGATAGTTATAAGCTATTTCCTCAAAGTGTTTCTGTGAAACGTTGTATAGGTGTAGTTTTCATTTTTTACACTGCATTTGTCCCTTGCATATCTAGATGGCTGAAGATTTAATCGGATTACAATATACTAGATTTGTATAAATCTAAAGTGCCGGAAATTTTTTCACGTAAACATTTTTCTGCTGATAAAATGATGCTTCAGGCATTTATGACCGTGCAATTAAAGTTTGTTAACTTTCAGACTTATAAGAAATTTAAGAGTGCTTTTATTTTACATCTAAACCATCAATCATAAACTTTTTAATCAGAAGACAGTAATATCACTTTTGTGGATACAAAATAAATATTTTTACCCCGTTTTCATGCTATATTTACACATTTTACAGCAATTTTCATGCCTATATGATTATTACCTATTTATTTAAACACCTATCCGATAAACTATACATAGGAGAAGAAAAGTTTTGCTGCTATAAGAATATTTTTTAGACAGTAGTGTTAATCTACTCCGTTTCTCATTCAATACTTTAAATAGTCCTACTCTCTGCCTTGCCTTTAGAAATCGCCCTTTTTTGAAATCCACATTCACACAATAGTCCGTTGAGAACACGTCAGGATATTTTGGAGGAATGTGATCAAGTGGTATTGCATAGATACTTGTCTCTAGTCATTTCCCCCAAAATTTAGCGCTGATTTTTAATGCTGATTTTACCCTGACGGAGTTCTGCTCTGAATGTTTCATAGATTAAGGGGAGGCAATGATATCAAATTATCTTCCGCTTTAAGGATAGTTACTTTTCTTTCACTACTTTAAATAGTTCATCCACTGCTTCGTTTTAGGAAGTGCCTTTCTTTGACAAGAAGAAATGAAAAATCCGAGATATTCAGTGTTTTAATGAAAGAATATGATAATTTCCCTTAGGAAAGAACAGATGTAGCCTTAGATTCAAAGTTTGTTTGCGATGGAGGTTTTTCAAGGAAACAATAATAAACTATTACAGATCATTGGTAAGGCTTCATAAAATGATATGTTCTAAGTATACTTCTTGATTTATTTCATAATTTTGACACCTTTTTTTTATAACAAAATCGCTCTATAATGTTTAAACATTTTATAAAACAGCTTGTGTAATGCATGTATCCTTTTACAAATAAGTGATGCGAAGAAATACGAAAATGTCTGCAAAACATGGTTGGAGACTTAATTGATAAACAGGTATGGAATCAATGCCTTAAATGAAACGGAAAGGAGATGCGAGAAAAAAAAAATGTAAAAATGCATTCTTTTCTAAAATTTTGCTTTTTCAACAATTAATCTTCATAAAGTATATTGTTTGTCTAGTTTAATTCTTTCAAAAATTTAATATTATTTTAAAATGACGTAAGAAATAAATTATTAGGTTCGAATCTTTAAAAGGGAATCTTTTTAGGTTTGTTACTTTAATAAACATTGAAACGTATAGTTAAAAGTTTGAACCTTCATGAAAAATCAAAATATCTTGTTGATTACTGTATTTTTAACTAAAGATGGTTGGTTGATTTTTATGGCGCAAGGGGCAAAGAATGAAGTAATTGTACCTACACATAAGCAAAGCTTTAGAGAAGCAGAAGAGAGAAACAAATACAACCGGGAGGAAACGAGCTTGCGCTGCCGAAAATTAACGTGTTGCTAAATTAAAAGATTAAATTAATTCAAATTAAATACTTTAAACGATGATTGATTAATGTTAATGAGTAAATAATTTTATTATTGTTTTTATAATCTATTGTGTAATTTATTCTATGGTTATATTATCTCTTCGTCGTTAAGATTGGGCGAAACCATTTAGCCACAGTGACCCCTTTGAACAAAGAATTTATAACCAATATGATGATTATGTCCACTTTAATTTGAGGTATTATAAGATTTTGGTTGAGTTTGAGCAAGTGCCAGTTGATGCCAAGTTTCATGTATGCATATTTTTATTTTCAAGATATATTTTGTACTTTTTGATTTTATAAGGAAATTCGTTCATAGTTTCTCTTTAACTATGAGCCTTTTGTGTAAGTATTAGAATGAAATAGTATATCGAGTTTAGTTATGTACTATAAAAATAGTGCATAACTAAACTCGATATACTATTTCATTCTAATACTTACACAAAAGGCTCATAGTTAAAGAGAAACTACGAACGAATTTCTGTCGAAAAGAAAGCATTATATGCATGAAAGGAATATGCTTCCCTATTCTAAAATATCCATTCTTCTGTTTAATAAAAATGTGATGCTGCAATAAACGTAAAGCTTCATCACACATCAGAAATAACAAATCCTAAAGTGGGAAACAAATATTACCTGTGTAATAAAATTCATTACCTTTCGAAATAGTTTTCTAATTTTAAATTCTAAGATATGTGCTTCCCGTTGAAAGTTGTTTTCTAACAATTGAGAGTTTTGGTATTTTAGACTCCTAATTAACTCTCAGGAGAATGAAGAGGATTGACTTAAAAACATTCATAGAAAATAAAGAAGAATTTTCGAAAGTTTAACTATTTTTTAATTCTAAGCAGCAACTCATAATACACGGCGACAGATTCTCTTCAAATGAATTCATTCCATCAAGCAACAAACAACTCACTCAGAAGAACATTGCGCAGTATTTTTCCCAACAGAGACTTGCCACTGACATTTAACCGAATAAACAAGCTCGACACGTAGTTTCACGGATTTCCCGAGGAAAAATTGATATAGTCAACCGAGCACTTATTTTCCCCAAACTTTTGTGAAAGATGATGAGCTTTTGGGAATGAGAGACCGACTTACCCAAATGAATACCAATTCCAGTTTTAAAACATCATTGGAAGTAATCCGAAAGTATTAAGCATTGGAAATAGATATAAGAATTTTGTCGTTTGTCGCCTCTCAGTTCGGGAGAGTGCCATAGAGGATTAGTCAGGGATAAATCCCCTTAAATGAAATATATTCCTCGCTTGATTTTCTCTGGTGAGTGTGAAATGATTATCTCGTGGAAGACCTCCCACAGCGCTGGAGGGAAGGATCTTTTCATCCAAAACAAACAACTTCAGAGAAGAGTGGCTTGCGATTTCCCCGCAACTTCAAACAATTCAGAGCAAAAGTTACCCCTTCCTCTTTCTCGATGAGACAAATTGGAGTTGCAGTTCTTGACGTCTTGAAAGTAATCAGCTAAACGTAAACTCATTCAGAAGTGAATTAAAATTATTGCTTCATTTTTTAACGAGTATAGTAATGCATTTTTACTGTTCCTTTTATAATTTATTCTACATGTTTTGGTTTCATCCCTCGTTCTTTCGCTTTGAGATGAATTGAAGTTGCAGTTCTCGACGTCTTGAAAGTAATCTCAGCTAAACGTAAACCCATTCAGAAGCGAATTAAAATTATTGCTTCATTTTTTAACGAGTATAGTAACGCATTTTTACTGTTCATTTTATAATTTATTCTACATGTTTTGGTTTCATCCCTCGTTCTTTCGCTTTGAGATGAATTGAAGTTGCAGTACTTGAGGTCCTGAAAGTAATCAACTAAACGTAAACTCATTCAGAAACAAATTTAAATTGTTGCTTCATTTTTTTACGAGTAAAGCATTTTTACTGTTCATTTTATAAATTACTCTACATGTTTTGGTTTCATCCCTCGCTCTTTCTCTTTGAAATGAATTGAAGTTGCAGTACTTGAGGTCCTGAAAGTAATCAACTAAACGAAAACTCATTCAGAAGCGAATTAAAAATATTGCTTAATTTTTTAACGAGTAAAGCATGTTTACTGTTCATTTTATAATTTATTCTACATGTCTTGGTTTCATCCCTCGGTTTCTTTTTGAGATGAATTGAAGTTGCAGTACTCGAGGTCCTGAAAGTAATCAACTGTATCTTATTAAACTGTATGCATATCACTAGGTAGTTTTGCCTGAGAAGCAAAAAACGATCATACAAAGACAGATTCAAGCAAAGTAAAGTTTTCTTAAATTTCAAGCAAATAAATACAAACTAAAACCTACTGCTTTCTTTCTGCATTCATACGACACTATATACACATCTCACAGAGATCAACAATACATCTCTAGGTTTGTACCATGGTGGGATTTTGATAGCTATGAAATATTAAATTGAATAATAACATTAACCATTTCCTGTTCGTATTAATCCAAATCTATATAAATAAGAATGGAGTGTTTGTACATTCAATATTTTCGACCCATTTCAAGTTTTCTATCCGTTTTGGACCCTTCTGATGCCGAATCCGCCTTTTTTTCGTTTGGTGTCTGTCTGTCTGTCTGTCCGTCTGTCTGTCTGTCTGTCTGTCTGTATGTTGTGCCCTATACACGTCCACGCGGTTTAAGATATTTTCATGAAAATTTGCATACAGTGAGTACTTATCTTCATTTAGTGAGTGGTATTGGTTGCGAAAGTCTGTCTGTCCGTCTTTCTGTTCTATGCTCGATTTTGTGTTTGTGTGTTTGTGTAAACATCACATAAATTGTATTCCAGATATTTGATTGCATTGTATTTTATTTTATACATTATCTATTAGTTTAGTGAACGCAATATTAAACATTTCTTTATTGTTATATTTAGTTGAGTTTCATGCTAAAACACCTGAGTAAGTATACTTAAATCAACCATAATTTGGTAGTTTTGGAAAAATTGGAATGTCTATTGAATATTACGATTACTTCGATTGCTTTACCAGTACTGCTGAAAAAGTAATTATTCTTCAAAAAATTATTCTTTTTATGGAATTTCATCTCTGATACTTCATTTATTTCGAGTCTTATTTTTATTCTTTGCGCAATGAAAACGATTTCCGAATATTTGGGACAGACGATATTTTTCAATGAAACGAGAATGAACAAGATCGCGCGAGCAGTGATATTTTTTCTGGTTCTTTCGCTCTGAATTAATTTCACATTTCTAAATTTTGTACACTTTTAGTTGTAAGTTGTGGCAACTGTGCGAGATCAAGAGATAAAATTGAATCACAAATTAATATCTTTAGAACAATTTTTTGCGACATCTTTTATTTTGTTTTACTTCGCTGTTTCCAGTTTTAAATATTTATTATTTTAATAAATGTGTTTTCCTTCTCATCACACGCAACAGCACCACAAAGTATTAGACTTAAAAATGTTAGGTAAGTCAGTATAAATTTTCAGTAAATTTTAAGTGTAGTTATGCCATTATTGAAAGAATAATGCCGTTATTGAAAGAATAATAATGTTTATTAATCCAAACTGGAACTTTTTCCAACATTAAAAAAATTCGTTGTAATAATGACAGGAGAAGATTGCAAAAATTCACAATGTCGCATACCGGAGGCAAGAGTGCCACAAGTAAAAAAATATTGTTTTGTTGACTATGAGTGCGAGAGCACTCGCCGTAAATCGTAATTTTAATTAATTGAGTTGAACATGAAAAGAACTTAAGAAAGGGAATTCCAAATCTTCCTATAAATCGTCTTTCATCGCCTTTCGTCATTTTGTAGCTTTGTCATACAGCAAGGGTGCGATGTATGTGAAATGTATTACATGAATGGATATGCATGTGTAGGATTTGTGTCCAAAGTAAGTTGTAGAAAATATAAAGATGGCGAAAGGTGTTAAAATAAATTTTTATTCTACAAAAAACGTAAGTCATTATATATTTTGATTATCTCTTCAATGTAGAGTAAACGAATTCAAACCGAGTAAGGTCGGGTATTTTGCTAGTCATTAATAAAAAAGAACATCGATATTTCAAAAGTAGGACAGCTGTTAGAAAACGAGCTGTTATAATAAATAAACTGTTAATGTGACAGTCGGTATTAACAATTGTGTATATATTTGTAAGGTATCAGAATTTGTTAATGTAATGTATTGTTACTTCAACATATACAGAATACGGGATAACAGAAGACTGGTATGAAATTTAATAGCCTGTTTGGCCTATTTTAACAATATCAAATGAAATATTTTTATCAAGTGAGGGGCATATTCAAGCGTGCATTCAATAATTAAGGGTGACAAGATTAACTAAATAGTAAATATTATCTTTGCATTTTAACTGTTAATAACTGATATAAGCAATAAATGTTACAAGCAGTAATTTCATAAGAAGAAAATGAGGCTTGTAGCATGATGGTAAAGTGTCTATTCATGGATGCAATGCATACATTTAAAAAAAATTCTTATAATTTCTGTTCTTGATTAAGATATTAGAGGTAGTAAGTAAGAGTTCTTTGGATAGAAAAATCCCGGGAAGGCATTTTAGAAGTTCGATACTTGATGTTCAAATTAATATCCATAGCATATCCGAATTATTTGCACTTTTGGATGAACAAACAAATCATAATAATGCAAACAGCGGTACATTAATTACTTTTTTTAACTCGATAGCTAATATTTATTCTTAAGAATTTGAAATGTTTTTTTTTTTTTTTTTTTCACAATTGTTTTTAAAAGTGAATTAGTAACTGGAACTATTCAATATGGTAAAAATCAAAATAACCAAAAGCTAAAATGATATGAATACCCCGAAGATAGATAGCACATAAATAGTAACACTAATTTTCTTAGCTAGCTTACACAAGGACCGATTAATTTATTTTATTAACCTAATTAGATGGTCTACTATTTTTTCTGGATTCACACTCTCAAGATTACGAGGCGCTGTACTCGAATTTCCCCCTTCGGGATTGATCTCTGATCTTCGCCAATAGCTCCAGTGCGACGTTAATTCAACTACTCCTAAACATTAGCTATCAAACAGTGGGTGATTATATATCAAACCGAGTAAGAAAGACTACAAAGCTAAGGCTATACAGACAGTGATCTTTGGATGTCAGCCATTTACTTATGAACGTTGATTGAAATACTTTAAATAAAATTAATAGCTTACATACGTTTGAGACGAAATTATCACCTTTAATCTAATCTCGAATAGATATTTTGATAATATATCATTGGATGAACCAGCACATTCGCACTTTAAATGACAAAAGCTCATTCCCTTCTGTTTGCGTAGGAATAGCAGCTAGGGCTTCACGTTTTGATTAGTGGAAGAGCCTTTTATCATTAGAAGCGTTTTTTACCTTTCCTGTTAATGCATTTCTTTTTGCGGCAGATTGTTAAGGAGGACATACATTTTGTGGGTAATGTACCAGAGAAACACGATCTGTGTATTTGAAATCTAAGTATTTTCATTACAAAAAATGTATATAATTAATTATTGAGCTTATTATCCATATATTTAGTACTTACTTGAATAATGATATTGATGAAAGAAATTCTTATAAAATGCTATAATTAAACATGCGAAAGCGAGATATGCGAACCTGAAAAGCGATAGAATCTCGATATTTATTGCTATAGAATAAAAAAAAACTACGTCTCTTTCATGATCATCTCGAACGTAGATGCAGATAATGAGAATAATTATCATCTACAGTACTTTTTTCCAGTTACATCTAAAAAATGAGAGCATTTGCTGTTGGAAAGAGAGCCAAAGTTATTTTTCTTTACTTTGCCATCGGGTATCGATGATACTCAAGTGAATCGATTTATTTTAATTTCATTTATCACGTTGTCATGAGTTCGTTAGTTAGTGTAGGAATCAACGGCATTAGAAAAA
The DNA here is from genome assembly GCA_947359465.1 of Metellina segmentata. Taxonomy (NCBI): domain Eukaryota; kingdom Metazoa; phylum Arthropoda; class Arachnida; order Araneae; family Tetragnathidae; genus Metellina; species Metellina segmentata. The sequence goes on along the minus strand of OX375884.1, from coordinate 58,828,914 downwards.
CAAGGAACTTAAGAAAACCCATTTTCGTTTTCTTGTCCTTTATTTAATTAACAATCCTGGACTCGGTTCTTTGCCTTATAAGTTTAGGGAGTAGTTTTATTAATGATGATGAACTCCTAAGAAATTAATGTATTTGATAGGAGAAATAAGCGTACAAAAACAAATAGAAGTGTTTTTCTTTTCATTATATAGTAAGGAATGAAGGAATAATTGACTAGTTTGAATTAAGTTTAGAAAAGAGGCGGTGATTATTTTATTTGTGTAGTTTCCGTAATTGTGTATGTTGTAATATTTAACATCGCAAGTATGTTGCACAAAATTTGGTTTCATTTCACATTTTGTTTCTAAAATAAGATTTTTAGGCTTTGAAATATTTTGGAAAGATTGGAAGTAAAGAAAAATCTGTATTAGTAATATTTTGTGTCAATATTTTTAAATAACCGTTGAAGCATTTAAAATTTACTTTAAAATTCTGCAAATAAATCAATTCTTTTAACGCTGTTAAAAGCACTTTAATAATATAAGGAGAAAATATTGAAATAATGGAAATTAGTTAGTCATTTGTCTATTTTCATTTTTATTTTTTCAATTTATTGGACAACCTCTAGGGAGATGGGTTGAAAATTCCTACAGTAGTAAGTAATTATTAAATTATTTAATTAATGACCAATATTGTAATTAAAATTAAGTAAAACAATTTTCGACTGAATTTATTGTAGGATTGAATTAGTCTGAAATAAATATTTTCTT